>VZTI01005822.1:549751-572775 GCA_013397865.1 Struthidea cinerea | reverse complement strand
GGGCGCGGGGCCCGGCGGGCCCGGAGCGTCACTTCCTCCGCCCCCGCCCCGCCCGGGTCCGGCCCCGGCACCGCCGGGTCCCCGCACCCCCGCGTCCCTCGGTGCCAGCCCCGCACGGCCCCCGGAGCGAGGTGATGGAGCCCGAGGGGGGTCCCGTGGACGGGGAGGGCGTTTGGGGGAGCAGAGACGCCTCCAGGGCTCGGCGGCGCTGGGGTTCGGCAGCAGCGGCCCTTGGGCACCGAACCGCAGGGCAGCGACAGGGCAGGGACGGAGCGAAGGTCACGGGCTCGGCGGCACCGAGACGATCGCTCCCGACCTTTAAAACTAACGCGAGCAACGCGTAGCGCCGGCTGGGGTAAAGGATGGGTGAGTACCTGGCAGGCAGGAGGGGTTCTAGAGCCCGGTTCATCCATGCACCCTGTCAAAGAGACACTTCTACAGGATTAATTTGCCCATAAAAACACGCGCTTTAGGTAATGGCGACTCCCCAAAGATTTGCTGATGAGCCATTTCATGTCATCCATTGACAAGGAAGAAATGGCAGTGTTTTAACTTCAGGTTTTAGGATTAGAAGGAGAAATTTTGCGAGAGAGGTAGGAGAAGGCAGTAGCAGAGAAACTGAGTCATGCACAAATGAGAGTACACAGCAGGTACGCACATGGTAAACTTCATTTGAACTTGTTTACAAAATTGACAAAAAAATATCACCTTGTAAACTTATTCACATTTGTTGGAGCTCACAGAACTGGTTATACTGGCATGCTGAAATAAAGATTGTCAAGCCTCATCTCACCCTGGAGGACACACAAGTGAGTTGACCCCTTACAGCAGCAACAAACTCAGCAAGGAACAAGATTTAAAGCTTGCATTGGAAGGGAATTTCTCCAGCAGTTTTTGTACCACCAGGGAAAGGGCTGGGTCTGGTTCCTGATGCTCCCTCAAACAGATGAGCATCAGCACAGGCAGTTTTTGGGTGTAATCTGAAAGCTGTGATGAGCTTCGGGCATCACCATACCCAGTGCAGTCAAGGGCCATCAATTGCATCAGAAATGGAAGCAGTGGAGAAAATGATGGAATTTATCAAGTAATACTTCGTCATTTCCTGAAATTTGGGAATATTCAAAGGCCTCCAAAGAGCACGGACCCTGTTCCTAAATGGGACCATTCAGGGAAGGAGGGAGGAAGGGCAGGGGGAGATAAGATGCACAGTACTTTTTTACATAAACAAAACTCAAGCATTTCCAAAATGACCAGCAGCTTAGCCCTCTAGCATCAAATCTGAACTGCAAGACAGGAGCTTTCCCCAGCTCTAAACCACACTGTTCAACCTCAGCAACTGCAGAAGGACAAAATGGAAGTAAACTGAAAGTATACTTGGATGCATTTTTTGGTAACCACTTCTGGTTTCACTCTCAGACCTCAGAGTTCAGATATGGAAGCACACAGACATTGTATTTCTGAGATACCCACACATTTCAGTAACAGTCAGATCATAAATGATGAACAAGAATGACTTAAAAATAAACCAAACTTCATCAGTTGTATTGCAGGGAATGAACCAACACAACGCAGACCTGGCCAGGAGCACCCTCCTTTGAAAAGCAGGGAAGAGCTTGACTCTGCCCTCAAAGGCAGGACAACTCTTGCCAAGGCTCATCTCCAGCACACATGGGTTAACAGAGTTAACATCACTAAACCCAGGAATATTTTTGGTATAGTGTCCCCTCCCCTGAACAGAAGCCCAGCACTGGGGACTGCATAAAACAACATAGTCCCAAATATTAAAGCAATTACAGTTAATAGAAATCCTTCACTTTCTACACCCCAGGCTGCTTTAGAAAGCGCTGTAGCAATTAGAAATAAAACATTACAAAGTTACCGAGACGAAAAGATGAAGTCTGATCTCTTTAGACTTTGAGGTACATTATCAGCAGTTGGGTTATCAGTCTCCAGAGTTAAAAACAAATCCAACCTGTGTGACTGAACACCACGCCAAGGTACTTGGAAGACATCCCGTTATCCCTACCGGCAGTGTCCGTGGGATTCGGCTCCACCTCCCTGCTCCGACGGGTTCCCAGTGCCAGGGCTCCCTTAGCTGGGCTGAACTGAGCAAACTTGGGGGAGGAAAAAACGAGTGGAGTATATATAAATAATTCACAAACTGGTTTGTGCAAATTTTTTTTATTTCCACATTTATATCACAACGTGTCCACTTAAAGGACCAAATAGCAAAGTTGCTCCCTTCTGCATCCCAGGAACACAGAAGTCTAGTTACTGTACATTCACTAAGGCTCTTTGTTTTTGCAAATTGCGTTTATGATGGATATCCATAAGGCAAACAATATCTAAAGGAATGGTAACAAGTATATTTCCAGCATACAAACAGGCTTCCTTTTTCCCTCTCACAGTACAGTTACAAACTTGTAGCACCCTCATTACATTTAGATTCTAGAAAAGGTGATTTTTCTTTTTATTTTTTTTTTTTTTGTCTTTTTGTTTTTTTTGTCTTTTTGTTTTTTACCTATAAGTTTGCAGGAAGGGAAAAGGAGGAAAAATATTTGGCTGGTGGTGGTGGGATCAAAAAATATCGTTAAACATCTAGTTTTTGCAGCATTTCTCAGAGACTGGATTTAAACTGAAACCAGACTAAAATATGTGGATGCCTATGGAATGTTGAGCTGAAGCTGGTGGCCCAGCCTGCAGTGCAACACCTGCTGTTTAAAACCCAATCTCCGTACCACATGACTCTTAAATAACGCAATCATGTTCAGAGATGTGATAGAAATAAAACTACAGTTTTTGCACATTGTCTCTCAAATATCTCACTGCCAAATAAAAACCCAAATCAAGTCAAATAAATAGATGCATATTTTGTTAAGGTAACTTCCACAATTTTTCTCTGTACCTGCCTGTAATAAGATTCCGGCATTCAGAAAGTGCTGGAAATCCTCTTCACTTCTTGGGGACTAACACTTTTTAGAGCTGGCTCGCTATAGAGTTTTGAACTCAACTGATCAACCTTCGTATGCCTTCCTTTGCAATTGTTAGTAAACTGGTAGCAGCATTTCACAAAAGGAGAATTTAAAGGAACGAGCTGGAAAGGCCCAGCTCCCTCCCCCCCTCTGCTCGTGGGGCCTGTTTGTCCAGGACAGGAGGCTCTCTCCAGCTGGAAGTGGCATCGTGTCTGCCAGTTCTGCTAACTGCAGGTGTAAAAAGCGTGGTTAGCAGAACTGCTCTCAGTCTAGGCAGACGTAAGGCAGGATGTTCAATCTCCCATCATCCCCGTGTGGATCTAAGGATATGCACTGTGTCCAATCATACCAGTTACCCTGTGTGTCATAACAACCGTTCACGCCTGGCCAGTTGTGGTCACGTATTCTGTCGAGGTCATCGCCCGTGACCTCTCTGGTGACCCCAGGCAAGTCTGTAGGTTTGCTGTTAGGAGCTAGAACGTGAGTCTTTCTAGCCTCTTTTCTAGTGCTTTCCTCCTGCTTTAAATACTCAGACATGAAGTAGTGAGCTCCTGGAGTCTGTACTCCTGATGAAGACAGCAAGCTACTCTGTCTGTTTAAATATGACTGAATGATTTCATTTCTGGACAACTCTTTCCAGTTCGTTTGTTCAAAGGGGCTTTGCAGGTTGGGTTTTTGCTCCTGCTTTTCCGTTTCTGTCCTGTGCTGTTCAGTAAGTGCAGGGATTTCTACCTGCAAAGGATCTTTCGGTGTTAAAGGTTTTATCTGTCCTGTCATGGGATCAAAAGTGAGTTTTCTCTCTTTTAACCTCACAGGTTTCACACCCCCTTCTGTCACGTGCCCATCCAAGTTGACTGTATAGTCTCTGGGTCGGTACCTTTTCTTCTTTTTGCTATCGGACCCTGAAGCAGCATCGTCACTGTCCATTTTGGAAGCGTCCTGTGGGAAGCCCATGTGTGGTGGGAGCGATTCCCCAGGGTGGGCTTTGCAGCCAGGAGCCGTGTGCTGCTGAAGTGTCCCTGCTGTGTGCCTGTGCTGGCCCTCGGCAGCTCCCTGCTGCTCCTGCCAGTGCTGCGCCGCCTCGGGGGCCGGCTGAGGAGGGAACTCCAGTCTCTTGGCTGGCATGGGAGGTGTGGATGGTTGCATCAGGGAGGGTGGCGGCGATGGCACCTGTGCAGCGTCTAAGAACTGAGACCTTTGAGATGGACTGGGCATCGAATCCTTTGGTGAGTACGTGGTGTGCTGCCGAGCAAAAGTATCATGCCTAACATTCCTGGGGCTAAAGGAGGAGCAGCGCGGGCTCTTGGGCTGGTGGGGGCCCGTGGCTTCTTCTGATTTATCATGCTGCTGAAGCACTGCAGTCTTTAGTAACGAGGAAGTGCTTGAAGGTTTTACAAGTCCTGGAGAACTGGTGTGAGGTTTTACAGCGTTTACTGGGATCTTATTGTGTTTATCGTTTTCACTGAGATCTGTCCTGCTGCTTTCGGGCCCTGCGTGTAGGTTTATGTCTACAGGACTAGGAAAATTTTCAGGACTACCTCCAATTCCATTGGTTGGAGGGGGTGAAGAGTTTTGTAATACTTCATGACTAGCTTTGGAGACCTTTGGGGGAGGAGGGCCCTGATGCCCATCCCTGTGATCACCTTTCCTTTTCCGATTTCCCAGTTTCTCTGTTTTTGGAGAATTTAGTTTCTGGATATCATTCCTGCTTTTCAGTTCGCTGATGGGCTTGGAGCCGGCCACAGCAGGAAGCTGTGTGTCTGGTTTGCAGTTGTGAGCACCTCCGTTTGCTGATCCCGGTGGGTTGGGCAGCCCCCTTGGCACTGGCTCATTCTGGGTTACAGGTTCTATCAACTTCTGCCAATTCCGCAACAATTTCTTGGCACGTTTGGCGAGCTCCTCATTGGATGTCTTCTTCCTCACCTCATTGATAAGCCTCCCGAGTCTTGTTTCCTACAAAGACAGACAAGGTGTTTTACAAACACGTATCATTCCAAGCAAAATTCTTAAGGAATGTTTCTGCTTTCTAATGCTCACCCCTGAGAAACACCTGGTTAAAAACACTAAAGATTTAAGTGCTGAATTAATCTTTTTGGAAAGGATTAGTCCGGTGCTCTGCCACGCAACGTGAAACTGACTGTAGGTTTCAAGGCTTTGTTCCCTGGTAAAAGTAGGAGAGCTGGGAAAAACATCAGAAAGGAATTCTTTAATGAGAAAGAACCTTAAGAATAAGGGTGCAGGTTCAGATTAGAGGGGAAATGCAGCACCCAAAGGTGTGTGTTTATCACAAGGGAAGTATAAAAGCTGCAGAAAGAGCCGAGAGAAAAGAATTCCAGGATCTTTGCCTGTTACAGTAACTCGTTAACAACAAAAATCTCCATTTGACAAACCTGACTACCAGGTGTGAGTTATGTCCTACCTTTTTCCTCCACCTCTCTCCTCTCCCTTCACTCCCCAGCCTCGTGGAAACGTACGAAAAAGCCATTTAAACAAGCATTCCCAGGGTGTCCCAAGGTGGTTTCATGAGCGGAAGGAAGTGTCTGATTGTTCCCAAAGCACATTTGGAAACAAAGAACTGTTCCACAAGTCAGATTTCTTAAGAAAAGTACTTCAAAGGAGAACACAGACCAGACTGTGAGAGAAATATGCAACCTGTTGTGATAGATATGTTGAAATACAGGTGGAGTTGTAATTAAGCAACAGTTAAAAGCAAGAACACCGCTAATTTCAATACAAAGAGTGATAAAGAAATATATAATTCACCCATAAAACTTCTTTGGACCGTTTCTATGAGTGGTCAGTGAGAGTTCAGCTCTCCCTACACCAGATCCCACCACAAACATCAGGCCTTCAAAGATGCTAAACTGAATTCAAGATTAATTTTATAGACACATAGCAACTCTATTCCTATTTCAGATTTTAGGTGCTTGGTCACCAAACCTCTACAAAGGTGACCGGAACTGCAGGGCGATATTGCTGAATGCAACAGAATTAGTCAGTGGCAAGTGATGATTAATGTAGTGCCCTGCACAAACAGGAACTGTGCTGCCCAGAATACTGATCTGGGCCCAGAAAGGATCCCTGTGTTCAGCGAGATGTTGGAAGCAGCATGAGAGGGACAAAATAATATCTTAATTGTGAATCCTTTGCAATCCATCTATTGTTTCCAGAAAAGCTGCGATGGAAATTAGAAAGGCAGGAGAAAGTCCTTTTATACACATAAAAAGTCATGTTCAGAGGGTGACATACCTCAAGTGCCTCTTTGGTAATGGGATATTTCTCCAGGCTGGAGATCACTTCCAGCACTGCCACCATGTTATGGATCTGCAACAAGGAAGACAAAGTCACTTCACGTTTCATGTACTGGTCTTAGTTAACAAATGTAATTTAAGACCTTCCACTTTATAATTGCTGGAAGCATTAATCACAAACTGCTATCAGACTGTCTGGCTTTAGGGAGCTGATTGTTCAAGGAATAGGGACAAGGACACTTTTACTGACCTAGTTGGAAACTGCAGGAGCTGTAACAAACACACTCTTATGTAAAACTCAAGGAAACAGTCGCAAATAAAACTGCTGTGACTGAGTAACAAAGTTCTGAGACCCCTTTGCAAAGCATCAAGTAATTGCCCACAGCCTAACAGGAAACAAGTGCCAAGTGGAGCAGGAGCAGCAGCCAGTGCAATCGGAAATCTGGAGTTTAATCCTTCAGGCCCCACTGCAGATTTACCCAAGCCACTGCTCTACGGTTTTATTCCAGTATCACTTCCTGTGCTGCACACAGGAGTCTCAGCCTGCAGGTCCCTCCTCAGCCGGGGCTGTGCCCAGCAGGTGTCCCCAGACCATCAGCACCAGCACATCGGCTCCTCTGGCCACTCCATCACCCCTTGCTGGGGCTCTGCGTGGGGAGGAGGAACTGCACAAATCCACATCCATTCAAAAAGTGAGGAGCAGGTTCTCTGACGGGCTGCACTGCACCCCCAGCACAGCTGCACATCCTGTACATCCTCGGCACACATGGGATTTTAATGGTTTTCATGAGAAACCACACACTACACGTTTTAGGGACTTGGTTTAGGGGTGAACATGGCAGTGCTGGGTTGGACTCATTAATCTTGGAGAGATTTTCCAACCCAAACGAGTTTAAGATCCTACACAGAGATCCCCACTTCCATTACCTGATGTTAAGAGCACTGAAACTGGGAATTTCTAATTCACCTTTGGAGATAGATTTAAAAGATAAGCAAAGGAAAGCTTGAATCACAGTCTCATTTATTGCTTAATTGCATTTGTGACTCAACTGGACGTGAAGTGCATGTGAGAAAAATCTCTCGGCAAGAACCTCTGCAGGGATCCCACATCATCCTGAAACCTAATCAGGAGCATCATCATCACCAGGCAGCTCTGCCCTACCAGCCACACACTCCCCTGCAGGACCTCTCATCTTAAAAACACTGACTTCTGTAACAATTGGCTTTTCCAAGTCAGTTTTACCCCTCCACTAAGATACAACAGGAGCACCAGGAGCTGAAGTCTCTCCCATTCACAAAACCTTGGGCACAGACCACGCTTTGTCCATCCCTGCAGGACTGTTTAGTGCTGGAGACACCTCGGTAAAGCTGCCACGGATGAAACCCTTGTCCTGATTTTTTGATTTACTTTTATCAAACTTGCGTTTAAAGTCTATGCAGGCTTTGAATTATTCTAACTCCTATAGGCCGTAAAACCAACTCCAGGTCAAAGATGAATTAATTTGTCCTGGTTCTTTCTTCACTCTGCAGATATTTAAAGCCCTACCATGAGGTCAGGCCTGGTAAAACCCTGCTTAACCTTTAGAGCAGCAAGAGCACCTATTCTGACATATTTTAGTTCTTATTATTTCACTTCAGTGCACTGACTTTCTTCCATGTTTCGACCTTTGCCCTGCCCTCAGTGCCCAGGAAGGACAGTTTAGCACTACAGTTTAAGCAGCACACAACAGCAGGGTTGTTTTTTTCAGTTTTAAGAACCAGAGCCCTTAGAATAGTTAAAGCTCAATTCTGGGAGTTTCCAGACAAATATTTTTAAACTTGCAAAACACGATACTCTCCTTCCCAACACATATTTTAGACTATGAATTACCAGGGTGAAAAAGGCTCTGTTGCACACACCAATAACTGGTACAATTATTTTTGCCGTTACTGGTAATCCCCAAATATTTGTTATCTAAATGACAAACTGATGGCAAAAAAAGAGTCATTAGCCTATCAGAAGGTCAAGATGGGGAAAGCGATATGTTCATGTGTACACACACCTAGAGAAAGATGAAACTGGTCAGGGAATTTCCAGTCACAGCTTTGCCTTTGTTCAATACCCCCAAATACACACCAGTGGATGCCCCACATGCTAAATCACCTCTCGGGTCTACACCAGGACTGACAGGCTGTGACTTCCCTCCCTCCTCTGGGGGACACGTGGTGCCAATTAAGGACAGTGAAAGTGGCCTTGCACCCTCGCTCCTGCTGGAACACAAACCACCCACTTCGGATTCCTCGCACATTTGTAACCAATTGAGAACGCGCTGTCAGGGAGCAACTGCTGAGCGGAGCACGAACATCTCACACTCCAGACAACTGCAAGCAGCTCCTCTCATTTTCCTTTTTTTTTTTTTGACCTGTAGGGAAGCTTGATTCTTTGAAAATAAATACATAAAATGTTCAAGCACGTTCAACAACTTCTCCCCCCTTCCCCTTGTGTGGTTTCCTCAGAATGTTTCATCCAAAGTGCCATAAAGAGATGCTTAAAATAAAAATCACATTTGCCTATTTTAAAATAACACAGAGTATGAAATTCCTTGTGGCATAGTTAAACACAGCGATGGAAACAAGAGGACCTCCCAAAACACCTCAAGTATCACCTCTTCCATGAGAGGACACCATAGGGATAACAGCAGCACCCCAATGTTGCACACCAGTTATCTTCACCTTAAACCAACTGATACAATAAAATTCATTCATTGCCACATAACCAGTGTGGCACTAATGTTACCAAACACCACCCCACTTTGAGCAGCACCAGAAAAGATAATTTATTAACACGAAGGGCTACTGAAGATGCTTATTGGGAACAGAACAGACAGGTGAAACACCATGGAGCAGAGCGGGACAGGGAATCTGGCAGCCCCTCTGCCTCTGGACACTGGGCAGGGCTGTAATGCCCAGGTCAGTGTCTCAGGAATTTGCATTTTAGTTTCTCCGTGCCTTTGCCTGCTCACACTGTAACCCCTTAGTAACCCCCAAAACAACAACTTCCAGCACCCACATTTAGAAGTTTGCAGCAAACAGCTCAGAATAATTGATAAATAATTGATACATCATTCCAAATTCTCCCATGTTGAGAGGCCTGACTGGCACACAGACTGATTCACTCAAAAGTTTACTGAGAACATCTGCTTTGAGTCATCCACGATAATCCTTTCCAGCCAACCCTAATGACAACCACAGAAAACAAATCTTATTTATTCCATGCAAGGCTCCTTAAGTCATCCAGCCATTCAGCCATACTCTGGAGCTTACTACTGCTATCCAAGATCTTTTCCAAGTTAAGCACTAAATGTTTTTACTCCAGCCTCAGACAAAAGCAGGGGTTTCTGAACACTCAGGAAAAGATCAAGAAGCTTAATTTTCTTTTCTTAACTGCCATCTTAATCTTATTTCAGCATTTATAAACAAGGACCAAGCCAGTGACTAATTTCAGGGTGTTACACAGCAGTTTAAAGGGGTTCTGGGAAGGTTGAGGTACAGCTGTTCCCTCCCACCTCCACTTCCACTGCTGCCTTCCCAGGAAATCTGAAAGCAGCAGCAAGCTCAGCGTCTATACAAGCTCTACCACCATTTCCAGGTGCTGGGATGTGTTTTCTGTTGGACCAGCACACTCCATGGGATGCTTTGATTCTCTTCCTTTGCTTACACACCAGGCCAGACCCCAAACACAACATGAGCACCCCCAGAACACCTTGCTGTCCTCCTCGGGACTGCCCGGACACACAGCACAACCTGCACTCCCTCACTGCAGCCTGAAAAACAAATGTTACATTAACTTTCTATTGCAGACACTCAGATAAAGCAATGATTTTTTTTTTTTTAATATTTCACAGGGATGTTTCTAAAGATCTTTGCATGCATGACTAGACCGTGATAGACGACAAACCACACCAGAGTTACCTGGAGTAGAAGGAGCAGCTTTTTCTGTGTAACATGAAAAACTCAATGCACAATTCCAAAATTAAACCTTGCAGTGAAACCACTCATGCAGCTGCTTTTCGGGTAGAAAGGCTCTTTTCAATCACAAAGTTCAGGTAACAGTGCTAAAAGGCATCTTTTGATACAGTATCATCATCTTCTGGGTCACATTGGTACCTTCACAAGTTTCTAAAGGATACTTAAACTTGGCCTGGAGTCCCCCATCACTGACACTCCTCTAAAACCAATGTGTAACACCATCATCCTCCTGAAATCACAGCTTACAACAATCACAGCCTGACCCCACCGTGGGCATGGTGGAACAGAGCACACAGGTATCACAACATGCTGGTTTGGAGAGAATTGATTTGCCATCATACTTAACTACTTCCTCAGAATATCTATAAATAAATATATAAATATATAAATACTCAAATTTCGATGGTTTCAGAGAAAGTACTTCTGCAACATTGTCCCACCTGTAGCACCAAAGCAGTTTGACAGAAGTAAGCAGAGAAGTGGAGACACCATGGGAGACTGAACAGGTCTTTTATCTTCCTACAGACACAAATCCAGGTGTCTATTGCCAGGCTGGAGGTTTCTGGTGGCAGTCAATACCAGCAGCAGGGTCCAGACAGAACTTCACAGGAGCATTTGTACATTTTTTGTCTTCCCCCTGCTCCTGGGACCAGCAGCACCTTGATGGGGAGTTACCAAACTGTCCCAGAGCACAGGGCTGTGCATCTCCTCAGGAAGTGCAGGATAATGTTCAAGAAGATGCCAGGTTCAAGGTCAATATTGCTGGAGAGACCAGGGAGGCAGAGATGATTCTCAAGAGGAGCAATGCCTGCTCCAGGAGCGACGGCATCGCTGGTGTTCCTTCTCTTGGAGCTCTCAGTGTCACCTGCAGCCCAACACCAGCTCCTGCCCCGGATCGGGGTCCCCCCTCAGTCACATCGTGCCCCAACACTGCTTTTGTATAAAAGCTACGTTGCTGCACAGTAATCTAAAATATGGAATAAGAAGTAAGGAGAGAAAAGTTGCTATTCACAGGAGGCTTTATTTAACTGTGACAACAGAAATACAGCGGTGCAGAGTTTATTTAGCACTTTGTGTAGGAACTATGAGACACCAGACACCAACAATACACACCACAGACAGAAAATTGTCATGTCATTTTTTCAAAGGTACAGACCAAACACACCAAGTTAGAATTCAGGTTACAACCTGCTGGTATTTAGTTCAGTTCCCTTGCAGCTGATCTATTAACAGTTCCCCCCAGCCCCAGAGTGACATGATGTTGTCTAAAGATAGGAAACACGAGATACTATTCACAGACACAACATACCAAAAAGATGACCATGCACTACTTTGCTCACATTATTGGAAATGTCTGAAAGTCAGTTTGCCAAACAAAGGTCCAATACTAACCAGTACACAAAAGACATTCTTAAAGGTGGAGGCCAGTTTTCTAATAGTATTTAGTAAAATAGATCTTTAAACGTTAAGGAATCAACGATTGGGGTTAAAAGTCATTCACTGGGAGAATATTCTATGACAGAGAAGTTCACATGGAGTTCATGCTTTGAAAACTGATCGGAAATCTGTGGTGCAAAACGAGAGATAGAAGAAATGCTCCTTGAGTATCAAGAACAGTCCAAAGAATGGCCAAGCACAGGAAGCATTATCCGCACCTCCGGACTTAAAACTCCCAGGTCTAATTTAAAGAGTCAAACCAATCTGCATACATTTTATTTGTACTTAGGCTTTATTTAATGGCAAAGTAACATCATCCAGATACCTTCCTGTATACACTTTACAAAGCCAGGATCATCAAACAAGACTAAGGTCAGATTCCAATAAAATTCCGCAGTGCGAAGAAACCGGTGGACCTGAAATATTTCCCCCGCTCCCTCCCGGCAGTGCCCACGCACATCCCTGAGCTGTGCAGGCACCACAGCAGCCAAGAGAATGAGAGCAGTTTGCCAGCACAAAACACAGCTTGCCCTGGCACTTACAAAGGGCCTCCAGACACAAATCCACAGCAGCTGGGAAGTGCCATGAACGCTCCAGCTCTTCCCTGCAGGGCCCATTCCCAGGGGGGCATCCAAGACCCCTGGCACAGCAGGAAGAGACTCCAGGCTGGGGCAAGGCAGGGGAAACCACCCAACAAAAGGAGCATCCACTGGAGGAGGCACTCAGAAGATACAAGAGGTAGTAAAACGCAGACTGTGAAGACAAGACACACCCCCAGTTCCCAGGCCAGTTCCCTGTGCTACAGGAAAAGGTCTTTAAGGGCAAACAGAAAACAGCAACAGTGAAACACTTTTCTCCATTTATATTTATTAACCAATAACTGGAAGACATTTTTGTTACTACAGAGAGAAATAGCTGTCTGTCAACTTCAACAGTTACTGAACATTTTGTATAACACTGTAAGAATCATGCCTGTAGTGCCAACCCTGAGCTGTAGACATACAGAGAAGATTCACTGCAATATGGCCCCCTCCACTTCTTTTTCCACACCCCACAACAAACCCACCCCAAATAAATACCCTGACCCTGGACAAATAAAAATTCATTAGCCTGATTTTAAAAAGCCCAGCAGCTGAAGAGGCTACATGAAATACTATTCAATTGGAAAGACACGTGGCACAAATTCCTGCTGAAGGAATGGAGCAAGAACCAGAGAGCACAACTCCAGGCAGTCACTGCCACTCTCGGTGGCATCTACCACAGCACACTGCAAGCAAGATAAATTAGTGGTGTTTTCCACTCAATCCCAAGATGTAAGGAATGGTAGAGGAATCAAATTCAGCTGGAATTACATCCTCCTCTCAAGGTGCAACAGTGCAAGAAGAACACACACAAAGAGGAGGTCAGAGGACAGCAGCGATAAGAGGTTTTGAAAACATGGTTAATAACAAAAAGTTAAAGTTTTCATTTCACACGGTATTGAAAAAATACGAAAGAGACACATGAAGCTTGAAATAAGCCTTCCCATGCATTATTAGTCATAATAAAGAAAATGTTAATCAACTGTTTTCATGCTCACTGGCCTAATTTGCAACAAGACTAATACTGATTGCATATAGAAATAACCAGCGAGCTACCAGTGCACTCAAATAATCTCTCCATATTCTTCAGAGCCACGACAGAGGTTTAAGAACAGATTAGACAAGTCCCAAAGGAGCTGTTTTATGAAGGTGATGGACCACATGAAGTCCCTTTCCAGCCATGCCCCTACACCTGGGGAACAGACACTGAACTACAAGGAGCACAAGCACATCAAAACACCCATTTCCATCTACTCCAAACTAGACTCAGAGCAGCAATTCAGAATTGTCCTCTCAAAAAGATCCATACAGGTAACTCCTGTAACAGCTTGTATTGTACAGGACCTAAAAATTCAACACTTCCAACCTCATTGCCCCAGCGCCGTGCTCCATGCCAATGTGATCCCAAAAATCCCAAAAGAAATGCCCAAAGTTTCTCTCCCCACTCAGGCTCTGTAGTTGCTCCCCGCCAACATTTCAGCCGCCTCACACTCACCCTCACAACCCCTCAATCACTGCACTGGTGCTAAGCACACCCAAGCATGATACAGCTTCCTTATCTACAAGATAATCATTTCTCCTTCTCTTCCCCCCGTACAGAAACTTCAACCAGATGAATCCTGGTAGTTAATATTTATTATAAGCCGTGAACTGAAGTCCAAAATTATTGCTTCAAAATTTAGAGAGCCATAAAATGGGGTTGCTGTGCAAGCAAAGTCACGGGGACAACTGGTCCTACTTCAACGAGACAAACACAGTTGGATGATTATTCAGGCAGAATAATACAGAATATACAGAAAATCCAGCCTTAAAATGTGCCCCTGCTGATTCATCATGATCTTGGTGCTTTCTGCTGTAAGGAGCTCACCTGAACTCACTGTTGGTACCTCCCTGGGTTAGGGTAAGAGCACAGTAAGGTACCATGGGACCCCTAAAGGCATCACTTGGACAGAATCATTCTGTGACCACCTGCACCATCTTCATCCACTCCAGAGAACTGGTGAACGTTTAAAACCATGCAACGTGCATTTAAGGACTTGATGAGAAGGGGTCCAGAGCTTTGTGAAGTTCTTAAATATTATGTTACCCGTCCCATAGAGTGTCTATCCAGCGCTGTTAACACAGAGCAGTTTATATCCGAGTGCAATTCAGTGTCCCCACAATACAGAATTTTCACTCTTTTCTTAAAAAATAAAACCATTTATCACCATATCGGTGTACTTTAAATGCAGCAGGCCAACTTCTCTCAAACTTCTAGGGAAGCTTCTCAGCTAATTCCTTAAGTGAAGGAGGAGGCTGAGGTAGGAGCCTGGTGAATACAATGTTGAATTCTTTGTGGAATGTATTAATTCATAACACTGAAGTGCAACGTGCTCATGTGACTGCTCATGAGAATTTAAGCATGGTATGTTTGTTCACAAAACCTGAGAAAAATGGTGTTACAAACCGGGAAAGTTTGTGGAGAGAAGTCACTGTATCCTTTCAACAACTGTTACCAATAGTGAATTCTTGTCAGCACATACCATAAACAAGTTTTATGGATATGGGAAAAAAAAATTTAGCCATCTTCTAGAATTACTGCTCTCCAAATTCTAGATTAAACACTGCTGCCAGTCACCCATTTCCAAATACCTCCATTCTCTGAAGGCTGTGTCACCTCAGGACAATGTCACCTGTCAGGAAAGCAAAGCCCCCCAATAATCCCCGGAGAATGCTTGGCCATTCCAGCCAGTGGCACAACCCTTAGCAGCTCCTTGGAAACAAAATGCCTTCTCTACCTCTGGCTGGGAAAAAAAGTCTTCCCCGAGGAAGGTGAGCATGGAGCCTTCTCAGCTCAGCGTTTGTAAGAGCAGCTCCACTCCAGAACCAACTGCTCAGCATGGTCATGGCAGGACAAAGGAACCCAGTACCCATCTGCATTTTTTTAATACTTAAACAAGTAACATGGAATCCTGGAATCCCAGACTGGTCTGGGTTGGAAAGGACCTTAAAGCCCACCTCATTCTATGCCCTGCCATGGGCAGGAACACCTTCCACTATCCCAGGCTGGTCCAACATGGCCTTGAATGCTTCCAGTGAATGGGGCAGAACATTCATGAAGTTCCAACCTGGCCTGGTTATTTCTAACCTGGTGGCAAAAAACCTCACAATTTCCACTTCAGAAAGCCCCAGTGAGGCTTAAGCCCCTTGACAACCTGTCTTGAAAAGTCTAGTGAAGAGAATATAAAGTCAAAACCCAAAAGCTCCTATTTTGACAGGCAAACTTCCTCACAAGACAACGGACACTGAGTTTTCCAGGATGCAGCCAGGCTCCTAAGCAGTGTGCTCAGCCCATGAGCTGCAGGCACCCACCTCCACAAATAAATCTGAAACATCACCTCTTGCATCTTTTCCTCCATCTCACTGTGCTCAATTCTGTTCAAAAATCAACTGCAGTTTCTCCAAGGATTAACTACAATATTGAAATATTATTTTTTCCTGGAACTTTCAGGATGATAAGTTATATACAGACATTAAAATTCTCTGTCCTCTCCTGCTGCAGTTAATTTACAGAGCACGAGGAGTGTTATGTACTGACCGGCTCAGAAAATTCTGCTCAAGTGATGGCTTGAATTACAGACACTTGTAGATGTGCTGGAAGCTTGTTCACCAAAGACAATTTATGACTGTGCATCACCGCCCTGAGAAAACACCGTGTTCCTCTACACCTTCCACAGTTCCACGCTCCTTAAAAACATCAAACCCTCCAGACCTGTACTATAACTGTGATATTCTGCAAACTGATCCTGCATGGAAACTATGTGAGAAAGCAGCTCCACAGAAGTGCTGGCTGTCACTCTGAGACAAGACTTCCACCTCTGCACAGTCGTCTTCACAGCACAAAGTTTGAAAACACGCCCAGCTGAGCGTGGCGCTGAATCCCTTGGACGCAGGATCCCTCCTCCCCAGCTGCTGGGTTAGAAACCACTCTGTTCACTAAAACAGAACTAATTATGTTTTACTTCCAGTGACTCCTCAGCAGAAATTGCTACCACTGACTGTTTGGACATGCTGAAAATTGTACACTTTGATATTAACAATCACACTCAGGCACGCACTGCTGCCCCGTGAAAGCCATGCCCCTGAAAACACCAATTCACTGCCGAGTTTTAGCAGATTGCACCTCAAATTAAAGCAATTTGCCGGCACTTAAATATTATTCCAAACACCAAAAGCATGAATTACCCACAGAAAGAGTAATTTAGCTGTTAGAACACTGAATAAACAAACCTACATTTACATTAAACTGAATGTGAGGTACTTACTTACCTTTACCTTAAATTATTTCTTTAAAGACCATGTGTAAAAATGGGGCCACATCCTACCACATTATACAGACCAAAGGAAGTGTATCTGGAGTTATCACCAAGCACGTAACTGGTGAGAAGAGATAGCGGCAAAGTGTTATCAGCCAAAACAGACATGTTTTTTGTGTAAAAAAACTACACTGACATTAATTTTAACTCCAAGCCTAAAGTACTGGAGTTACTATGCCTTAAAAGCAGTGCTTCCTGACTAACATCAAACTTCTGCAGCAGGCAGAATCGATTCCTCCTTCCCCTCTCCTGAAACTTTTGTGGTTCCTGAAAAAAAAAGAAACGCTAATTGTCACCTGCAGCAGCTCCTTGAAGAAACTGGAAAAGGATCTCACAGGGAGAAAAAGCTTCAGCTGCAGTGGAGCTACTTTGATCGGGAGCCAAAGGTGCCAGAATGACAGTGCTGTTGTGTCACGTGGCCACAACAAAACCCCAAAGAGAGGCAACCACACACATCTCACCACCCCTAAACTGGGCTCACCCTCAACTTACCAGACAAGACCTCCTCAAAATGACAAATTGGAATTTCCAGCCCAGGCCCAGACTTCTGAAATACACCCTAAGCTGAAAGTCTTCCTATTTCCTAAGGCACAGGTTGGGTCCCTCTCCATGTGGGAGCTTCTGACAGTGTTTTCCCTCCTGCCTGTGCTGGTGTCAGGCTGCAGTACCTGGGATCCCATACCCACCCCCATCCCAGCTCCAGCCCTGCCAGGATGCCGTGCTCAGCTCCCTGCTCTCTTGGCTTCAAGGTGTGCCAAGGTGCACTCAAATGGCCTCACACAGGATCCAGGAACATCCCCAGTCAGAGCAATTTGGGAAGCACCAGCCACAGGTCCTCTGCTGCCTGAGAAGTTTGCTCCAGCACATGTCTCCTGGAAGGACCCACACCTTGCACAGCAGCTGTCTGTTCCAAGCTGTGGCTCATGGTGACTGTCAGAGGTTATTCCCCATATTTATACTACCTACAAAAAGTTGGTTCTTCCATTGAGGAGCTGTTTCATGGCTACACCAATAAAAAAGTGTTAATGAGTTATTTCCCTGCAGCCTCTGAGTATTCAGAGTGTTTGTTTCCCACCAAGGGCCCAAGTACAGCACGTGCAGACACGTGCTTGCTGCGAAGTCATTATCATTTGGATTTAAAAATATAGGGGATTAATGATCCCCTATAATGACCCAGTCTGACAATGTGAGGGGGGTCAAGCTACTCTACAAAAGCCCAAGCTGCCACCAACCCCCTGTCACCTCTCCTTGCCACATGCTCCCCAACTCTGTGCCAGAACTGCCACCTCTCTGAGCCCGGAAGGAGCTGGGGCAGGGAAAGAGGTCCCTGAGGAGCCCCTGTTCAGGTAGGGTTTGGCCAGATGAGTTCCTTGGCACAAGGGAGGGAACAGGAACAGCTGGAGGTGGGGACATGGACGGACATCCCAGCAGCTCTCCCAGCTCCACTGGCAGCTTCAGCTGGTGTAAGCACAGGGGTTCAAGCCAAATCAATCCAATTTTTGATCATTTGGAGCATTAGCCACTCAGCCTTTAGAGGAAGGTGGTGGTTTCCTCTTGAGTTGCAGAGCTCACTCATGAGTTACAACTCAGGAACATCCTCCTGGCTAGCTGTAAAGATGTTTCCCAGCAGTTATTCCAGGACACATTCAGAGCCCGTTTTGCTGCATCCCCACAAACACAGGATAATTCCAGACATCTGTGAACCACACACAAGTGACAGCAACAAAAAAGGCTCTGCAAGTGAAAACTTGAGCATAAGGCAGCCACTGTCACCTCAAAAAACCCAGACAGGTGTGGTTTACCTTTCCAGGTAACAACGCACCTTCCTGCCAGGTCCCAAGGCAGCAGGGAAGCACCAGGAAGCAGCAGCATTCCACTCCTCCTAGAATCACATGCTGGGCTGGGTTGGAAGGGCCCTTAAAGCCCATCCCATTCCACTCCCCTGCCATGGGCAGGGACACCTTCCACTGTCCCAGGCTGCTCCAAGCCCTGTCCAACCTGCCCTTGGACAATTCCAGGGATGGGGCAGCCACAGCTTCTCTGGGCACCCTGTGCCAGGGCCTCACCACCCTCACAGGAAGTTGATCTTTTTTGCTTCCACACTCATTTAAACACTTTAAGACCTAATTCTGCTGCCAGAACGATTTGTGATGCACCTGAAGTTTTATCAAATAATTGAGCTACATCAAAAGCTACCTGGGAAAAGATACATATATTGCCTTTTTCTCTTTAAACCCTGATCAATTCTTCAGTTCAGTTCACCACATGATCCTGCACACATAAAATGGGTGTGTGTAGCAGGAATAAGAAGTGGGTGTTATTTAAATTGTCACTGCTGCCGAAACAAACACTCAAATTAGAGCTTCAGAGCAAATGACTACTGCCATCATCACTGCGACCTGGGGAGTTTCAAGGAATTAACAATGGAAAAGCAGTTTGGCATTCCCCTTGCTTTGACCCCTCAATTCAAACTCTCTGATATTTCTGTTTACTCAGATTTTGTCTTAGCGGCCTCAAAGTTCAGAATGGTCTCACTGCTGCAAGGGGCACTGTACAGATGAAAAGTTTTAAACCTCCAGCCCCCCAAACCCTCTCAAGAAGTGACAACAGCCTGCGCTGCCAGCAAGCCAAATAAGCTTTTTTAGAAAGAAGTGGACAAGCAAAATTCAAAGCAAGGCCAAAAAACCAACTGTACCATCACCCTCACACAGGTTTCAAGTGAATCCAAGTGTTTGTAATAAAGAGCACTAAGAAACACAGTCCTCATTTAAAGTTATTACGAAGAACCTGAGCACAATGGGACTCTCTACATCAGGCCCAAACCTTTATTTGGAACTCAAGACTGATACGATAACAACACTCCAGACCTTGCACATTAGGAAATGCTCCCCAAGCCCCTGCGCATTTCGTCACGCACCTGGAACAACCTCTGCCTTCACACAGAAAATGTGAGACTGCTCGAAATAAGATGAGCTGCAAGTGAGGAAAGGGCCAAAGAGGGCAAGAGGTACAGCAGGTTCTCTGCACCTCTCTCAAAACTGCTAAGCTCATTAAGGCCTCACAGAGAGGATAAAGCTCAAGCAAGAGCCATTCCTAGTCTACTTTCGCCCACACGTAACACTTCCTGCATCCAAAGAAACCACCGAGACCCTCAGGAAGTGAACCACCAGCTTCCCCTACTTTCCGTATTTGTATTATTACAGCAGTGTCCTGCACCTTCTTAAAACACTACTGGAAAGCACCTTTACTCCTGATGAGGGAGGTTTTGTCTCCAGTACCTTGGTAAAACAACCAACAGAGAAAACAGCCGTGGAAGCATCTTTAACCATGCAACTTGTGCCAGCTGGGAGATCAGCCCATGCCAATGCACCACCCAGCATATTCCAACACAGGCCAATTAATTATTAATAACCCAGAGCATGGACCACTCCTGAATGTCTGTGCAGCAAGTCCAGCTGAGATACTGCATGAACCACAGCCCGAGTTACAGCCAAGGCCAGCCTCACAGAGAGCACATAATACAGGCTGTTACTCAAACCAAAGCTGGGTTTGTGTCACAGAGGGGTACTAATGGCAAATAATGAAGTTATTATCTAATATTTAAAAACAGGAACAGATTGCTACATATTCAGCATGAGGAACCATTTAATTGCGAGCACAATTCTAGCAGCTGGTTGGAAACAACAGGCTTGTCTACAGAGCAAAAACCAACAGATCTCATTACTCCTGACATCAGGGGATAAACTCCCCCAGGAGCACGGAGCATGAGTTACCAAGGCAAAGGTGTTCTGCTGGGTGGAAGGGGTGGCTTCTCAGCACACAAAGTCCGAAGGCAGAAGCCTTCTTCCCACCAGAACCAAGGAATATCTCCCCTGTCAGACCTCACAGAACAGAACTCCTGCTCTCCTCCACCTCCTGCTATGTTCTCACAGAAGCTTTGGAAGGAAAGTGATGCTGGTACTCAGTGCTTAGGTCATGGAGCAGAAGTGGTTTGCCCATATGTTTTCTCGAGGAGAAAAGGCTGAATATATGAAGACACAATACCAGACATCCCGGGTGGCTCCTAGGATGATGTAAGTTCTTTTAAAAATAGCTTATTTCTTGTAGGTCTCCTTCGAAATAGTTCAGAATTTACACAAGTAACCTCTAAGTGTGGGAAACTAAGTTATAAATATATTCTGCAGCAATTACTAGAGGAGGTTCAAGTGCTAAACGTGTGTAAATTCAATATTGCTCCCGAGTCAGCAGGGCTTTATGGAGCAGCTGGAGATGAACAATCAGCACAGGAGATGATTTCCTGAGGCCAGCAGGTTCTGCAAGCTTGGGGAAATGATTATTTTGACCAGTTCAACCCAACAGAGGTAGAGAGACTTACGTCCTATTTCTTTTTAATTTAAGGCATGGCCTGCGAGTCGACCAAGATCCAGCTAACCACTCAGGAATGAATATCCACAATGGCAGCTCATGTTAGGGAATTAAGTGAAGCTTAAATTTACAAACCCTACAGTAAAGCACCATGAAGAACCAACCATCTCCTCCTCTTCAGCCCCACAGAACTGGACTGGTTTTGCCCACCTGGCACTAGTGATGCAGCTTTCACCCTCTGCAGAAACACACACATACACACACCAAGTATATTGAAAAGCTTGAATTAAATCCAGGCCTCAAAGCTTGACTTTCTTGGTAAATGAGGAACTCAGTGACAACAATGAATACCGTAGGTTTGAACACAACTAATTCTGTCAGGAGAAGATTCTAAGAGCCAGCAGAAAGTAGCTGGAGTTTTCCATGAGTCCCTGCAGGCACAGCACCTCATGGCTGCACTGACTCTCCCAGCAGGAAAACAGCAGAGCAGCTTCTTGTACTTTCACACTGGTGCCCAAGTGTGATTAAACTCAGAATCTGCTTTTTAAGCCTGTCCAAAATGAAAGTTTTTCTTCCCTCTGTGCCAGTGGCATGGCAGGTAGTGAACAATCAACAACACCACGTATTCCATATGCTTTGGAGCCAAGAGTCTGAGCTCTCAGCCTGCACAATGAACCTCAGCTACACCACCTCTGCTCTCCTTTAAGAAAAGGTTAAAGTGGAAAACAGACCCTGCCTACAGGCACTTTGGAACAATGGGCTGATTTTTCTGCCACCAATTATTGCCCTGGATAAGTGTCAAGTATGTAGAATTATAATTTAACATACATCACTCCTAAACTTAAGGAGCTACTGACCTGTTGGTAGTTCTGGCCTCCCCTTGTCTGGTTATTTTGGGTCCTCTCACAACAGCATCGTGTAACATCAGTGTGCGGAGAAAGGGAAAAGTATCCATCACAAAATTGACTTCCGGGCTGCATAGCTCTGCACAGCCACAGTGTCTGACAAAGTAACACTAGAATTAGGGTAACCACTGCAGCTGACAGTTCTGAAGTCAAAAGACACCACAGATCTGCTAGAATTTTATTAAAGTAGGTTGGCACTCGGTCTCACGTAGAGTGAAAAATCTGCATCCACAGAAAGAGAGCTCAGAGCAAACAGGATTCACGAAGTGCACTAACTGACATTTCAGCAAGATCCACGCTGAAGTACTGCAAACTCAGACAACGCTGACATTTAACAGCCCACAATTACCACCACGATTTGTTACTGTTACTCCAAAGTGTAACACTGCAGCTCACGATAAATGCCCAGCCCAGGAGGTTCTACAGAACCTACAAGGTCAGGGTGATTTTTCTTCAGTCCTCTTGTCACACTCAGGCCACTCCGGGGGGATTCCAAATGACAGTAACTTTATTAGCTCCCTTAGGACTTTGATACAGGTCTATCACAAAAAAGCACTTGCTCAGACAAGAGCAGGTATGACTTTAATAGAACCAAAGCACCATTTGGCACACCCCAACCCCTGAAATAACGCATACACGTTCAGCCTGATGCACCAGAAGCTGCTCCCACAAACTGCAGATGGCCAGGACAGACCCACCTTTGCATCCTGCAGTGGTGACTGTTGATCTAAGACTCAAAAATTGGACAGATTGAGGGCCCTGCAGTCCTCTCACAGTAATAAACACCTAAGCGGAGAACTGCTTGGATGAGCCAAAAAACCCTTTAAAGGAGCAAATGATCCTTTGGATAACCGCCACTTAAGGCCACTTACAGGTAAAATACACGCTGACTTCTGTGCTTACACCACATCCCAGAAGGAGCAGATAAGCTCATTACGGCGCTGCAGGAAGGGATAAAAGCGAAGACCGAGGCTGCTCTGTGCTGGAGCAGCTCCAGACCCCCGCAGCCACCGCCGGAGCCCTTCCGGCGTCCCCGCAGCCCCGGGTGCCCCCGGCCGCGGCCGGAGCGGCCGCAGGGCCCGAGGAACAGGTGGGCGCCCCGGAAGGTCCCGGCGAGCGGCGGCGGGGCCGGCCCAGAGCCCCCTGCAGG
>VZTI01005822.1:518659-536718 GCA_013397865.1 Struthidea cinerea | reverse complement strand
AAAAAAAAAAAACCAACAACAAACAAGCCCAGAGGATAATTTTACACAGAGCATGAATAATTCTTCACAGTAAATGAAGTAACAAAAAGAGGAGGGCGAAGGAAAGAACTTCTGTGCTGAAGAGTTTGTGTAAGAAAGGGCAAAGCCAATACAGGAGCCCCAACCCAGAGCAACCAGGTTTCTTGGTTTCCACTTTTCCTTTTGTTATTGATGCCAGTGTTTACATTGTTGCACACTTTGTCCAAGGAATAAACAAATTACATAATCCAGCGAAGCAGAAAGACCCAGAGGATAAAGGTGGATGTTACCTTGGCCATCTCCTGAGCTGTACAGAAGTTGTTCGTTTGAACACTTGCCAGGTGATCAGCTGCCAAATGCCTGCTCCTTCCTGCAGCCTGTTTCATGGTGATTTGAGGGCACACAAAAGCATTCAAAATGAGAGCTTGATGTGTTTCACAGTAGCACGGCTTTACCTGGCCCTTAGCTGTGACTCTCTGTTTTATGGTTCTTGTGCTGTTCTTTAGAGGATGTAACTGGCTCCTGCAGGGATAAGGAAGGGAAGGCTGGGATAACATGGCATTTCCTATGATCTTGGATACCCAGGATTTTTGCTGCAGCAAAGATTTTTTTCTCTCAAGATATTTTAATTCTTTGCCCAAATAATGAGAAATCAGAATATACATCTATACAAGACTTTCCAGAAAGCTCTCAAAGATAGTTTGGATTTAGTGTGAGCTGCTTCCATCCAGGAAGACAGGACACAGACAAGGCAAACCCCTCACAACGGAGAAATGATGCTGTTGATGCCAAATACTCTGCACAGTGGGTTGATATTTTCCTCTTTAGGATGCTCTTAGTATTGGCCCCAAGGCATCTGGTTCATCCTGCGTGCCCATCCACCACAAGGAAATGCCAATTAAAAGGGTTTGAATTTCATCAGACATCAACATGACTTGGTAAACACCCACAAAATTACCTCCCAGCTAAGAGTTTAATCCTGCTCTGAACGCAGCAGTCTGTGAACAAGCTGTTGGGGGCTGATGGCTCAGGGAACAGGCAGAGAGTGAGAAATCGGTTCCCTGTCATGCCAGAGCCCACGCTGCCATCCGGAGTCACAGTTGCTACTCACTTCACCTCTGTGATGACATCTGTGACAAAAAGATGTTGATAGTGCTAAGATCAACAGTCATGAATACCTTGGAGTCTGGTCTCTCTTTCACACTTGTGCATTTGCATCTTTCACACATTATCCTTAGAAAAAGTGCCATTTCTATTTCCTTATCGGCTTCCTTTACTTGCCAAAAGCGAATCTGGGGAGGGAATTTTTTAAAGAGCTTGTGAATGTCAGGAAGAATCGGTGTGAGACAGTGATTCCATCTTAGCCTTAGGGTACAGGTAGGCTATAGCCCTGGAATGCAGAAAAACAGGTCTGAGATGTTTAGAGGCTTCAACATTTTCATAGCCTGAGGAAATCCAGAACGTCCCTGGAAAAGATTTCGTTGGTTGACTCTGGTTTTGATTTGCGAATTACAGCGAGCTCCCCCGAACCCGTAACACAGGCTCCGCATTCCTGTAAAAGCAAGCCGCTGCTTCCCCAGTTATCCCAGCCCCTGGAGCTGTCAGGCCTTGGCATTCCAAAAAAAGCTCTGCAGGCTGGGGCACTTCTGGTGCCACTGCCACTGAATCAGCGAGTGAGGCTGATTTTCTTTGTGTGTGACAAGAGCTGGTGCGATCAGTGACAATGGGCAGGGAGATGCGGTGAGAGAAGCACGGAACACATCCCAGATTGCAGCGCCTTGAAACGCAGCCTAAAAAATTCCTAAAATTACTTCAGAATCCTGGTGTTGTCTTAAAATAGGTTTAGAATAATGTAGGCTAAACCCTAATGCAGGCTCTGTGCTGTTTGTCTGCCTCTCGAGGTAAGGCTCCCTGCCTGTTTGATGTATGACAGATTAAGATGTCGGTTAATCTCTTATTTGGGTAGATGACTGTGGGGATTAATCAAGTATTGTCTGCCAAAGGAGCCCATAAATGCAGATTACTAATTTTTCATTAATTATTCCTCTGTATGCCGGAGGGATACAGCCAGGGATAGACACCAGCCTCTTAAATCTCATTTCATCAGAGAACCAGGAAAAGCACAGCAGCTGCTCTGGCTGATAGTGGCTTTCTCTGACATGCTCAGTTCAGTTTCCTGGAAAAGGCAAAAATCCACAGAAACTGTCGATTATGGTCCCCTGTGAGAAGCAGAACGCGGCCCTGAGTGAGGGATCCCGCTTGGCTGGTAGAGCACCGTCCCTGTGTGCGCAGGACACGGAGAAAGCAGCATTCCTTACGGGAAGAGCTGCCCTGAGCACCTTCAGCAACACATACCGGAACAAAGTGAAACAGCAGCGGGCTGGGAGTGCTGGAAAACAGAGCAGCCTGGCAGAGTGGCACCGGAGGATGCTCTGTGAGCAGGACGGGAAGACGCGCGTTCCGTCAGGGCTTCTGCTGAGGGGGTTACACCTTCTCTCCCTCTGCATTCCAAGGGCATTTGGACAAAGATGGGTTTTTTCCTCCTTGTTGTCTGCTGACAGCTGCAGTTTCCTGCGTTTGAGCTCAGGCACTGACCCTGGGGGTGAGAGCTGCAGCAGCAGCCGCGGATCCCCTGGGCCAGGGAAGCGCACGTGGGGCATGGATGCTGTCCTGCCCTTCGTGACAAAACCAGGAGCAGCAGCCAACCCGCTCCTGCCTCTGGAATTCTGCTGTCAGCTGCAGTATCCCTCAGGAAGCGGATTTTCTTCTCTCCTGGTTTCTGTCTTGCTGGGTTTTTTGTAAGTGATTGCATTTTTCTTTTCTGTCTTTCCGCACGTGCTGCTCTTGTGGGGGTGGTTCCCCACCCCAAATGTTGCCATAATTGTGCACGGTGTAAACACCTTTCAGTAAATTCACTCTCGCACAACTTGCCGGAAGGCAGAGGCAGGGCACGGGCACCCTCCGACTGCCTGGGTGTTAAGGAACCTGCTTTAAATGGCTGAGAGGGCCTGAACCGTCAATGATACTGGTGCTAAATACCGAAATTATTTCTAAATTATTTCTGAAATAGTCAAGGGTGGTGAACAAAGGGATCTCAGGTGTACAGCACCTGACAGGGAGCACACCCAGTGCCTTAGGAAGAGCCCCTGAGGATTCTGCCCAAGTGGCAAACACTGGTTGCTATAGAAATATCTGTCCTCTTCAAATACGGATGGATCCTGCCAGGATGCAGTGAAGTTCCACGCAACCATTTCCTATCAATGTTGGAAAACATACCTGTTTAAATTTTTTTTTTATATATGACTTTAGCCAGGTTTGTTCACCTTTGCCCCGGGGAAAGGGAGACGAAGCTTCTGTCCAGGGCATTGTTTCTCTCGGTGAGGCCTGACGGGCTCAGCATTTCAACAGACTGGGAGTAGCCCCAAAGAGATAAAGGCCAGCGGCAGAACAGCGACAGAACATCAGCGGCCATCTACGAACATCTGCCCCAGACTCTGCCTCTGGCAGAACTGGAGACATCTCCTCCGGAAAAGACTGATAAGAAAATCAAGGAATGAAGATCTAATTAACATCAGAAGTGAAGAAATCGGGATCCAATAGGAGACCAAATACGAAGAACTACACAACTTGAGACCAATGAACACTGACCCAATTCGTTTCTGTGAGTTTTGACTGTATAAAAGATCTGAAAAATCTAGTAAAGGTTATGTGTCATGGCATGATTCTCTCTGCACTCCCGGGCTATGTGTGGATGAGATGATTTCTGTGGTACATCCTGGCCAGAACAACATCCTGGCCAGAGAATGAAGTAATGCCTTGACTCTCTAACATTAAAAATGTTGTTGGAGGGTTTTTGTTTTTCCCGCAGATTCGGTGACATTGAAGTAGCTGAAATTTTCTCAGGCTTTCCTTAAAAACAGGAGCAGGCAGCATTCTGGGGAGAGGCACCACAGACTGGTGTTCATTGCCAGCACTCATCTCCCCTCCAAGGAGAAATCTGTGCTGAGGGAGCTCGGGGAGCTCAGACAGCACCGCGAGCTTCGGTCCAGACACACGGCGGGATCTCCGCTGTGGGAAGATGGTTCCTCTTCCTTTCCAGCCTTCCAGCCTGCTCCGAATCTTCACCAGCTCAGCTTTTTTCAGGTAAATCAGCTGAAAAGTCCCGGAGCTGCTGGAAGCATCGGGCGCTCCCTGCTCGTGTTGCACTGCGGTGAGACGGCGGCTCAGCGGAGCAGCTGCAGTTCGCAGCTTCCTTCGGGAACGAAGGCGCCTTAGGACGGGGCGGGGATGGCACAATTCTGCATTAGATCAGGAATTAATGGCATTGGCAGCAAAGCCACCTTCAGTCCAGGCACTACCGTGCCCTTCCAGCCTCTCCAGGCACAAGGCTCTTCCAAAACCCCGGACAACACACGCTCCATCCCCGTCCACTGCTGGAACAGCAAGAAGTGTTTGTGGAGAACTTCTCCACAAACAATTTGGACAATGCCCAAATATTTCCCACTTCCTCTGCCCACTGGGACACAGTTGCCAGACTGAGCTCCTAAAGTGGTAACTGGCAGTGGGTAGCAGTGACTCAGATTTTCGGGAGTTACAAAACTCAAGTTTCCCCCTTCTGAAAATCATTCCCTCGGAGTCCATTTTTAAACAAGCGAGCACAGGCTTAGAGGGGCTCTCAATTCCACAAAACGTGCTTCCCAAGGGAAGGAAACACTGCAGGATCTCCCCCAGCGGCTGCAAGGTGGTGAATGCCCTGTTTGGACAGGGAGGTGTCCCCAGCCCGAGCAGAGATCCGTGTTTGCAGAACAGTTGGAGCTGCAGCTTCTGGAAGGCGTCCATGAGAACTGCAGAGAAGCTGAAATTTAAGGTTGAACTCGATGATCGTGGAGGTCTTTTCCAACCTTAATGATTCTATGATTAGTCGGCATGTAAGGACACAGACAGTGCTGGGATTTTACCTCCAACACCTGTCCAAGGTGTGTTAGACCGCACGCGTTTTTGGCAACAGTTTTGGGTTGAAGGATGTAACGTGGGATCAGATTTTCACCAAAAGACAAGAAGTTAAATCCACTCTCTCACTGTAAGGTTTGGAATTCCTGTGGGCTGGAGTGTAAAGAGACACAAGAATTTCCTTTAACTCCTGCAGTCTTGGTGAGAGCTAATGAATTATTCCAGGGCTTTGTGCTGAGCCTTGCTCCCTGGGGGACAGCGGTGCAGACAGCAGAATTCCCACCCCGAGGGAGCTCTTTCCTCATCTGACACTGGCACCGGCTTCATCAGTGATCACGTTTCACTTAGGCCAGTCCCAAGGAAAGCTGCAGATAGAGCCATTCCCCCTCCCAATTTTAGCACTCCCTCTTGTACTGCTTTATCACATGATTCGCTAGTGCCATGAATGTTTACATAATTTTGGGGAGAGAAGATGCCAGTTCTGAAGTAATTTTAGTCTCATATGATAAAACATAACTTTACATTTTTTATATTAAAATATCTATTTATTTATATTCCCTATATATTTTAGTTTTGCAGGTATGAAGAGTATCCATGAATATAATACCGTGTATCATGAACAGGAGATGCTGCAAGTACCTGCTGGGGGAGAGCTCTCATGCTTGTGGTTGTGTGCCTGCATGTGCTTAATTTCTTTCTATTTGCTTTGTCTTCTCAATTTATCTTAAAGTTCCCTAGCTGGCTGTTTGACTTAATTCAGTGAACACGTCATTTAAAAGGTGTCACACAGATTTTTCTGGAAAGTGGGAATCTCTCTTGTGAAAGGCACAGCAGGGGAAGCAGTGTAAGAATTTCAGACTCGACTGTGTATGAAAAGCTTCCCTGGGAGCAGAACTGCCTTTTATTGGGGCTCTTTCTCACTGCTGAGCCGGCCAACAGCACAGTGGGGGGGCTTAAAGTGGGATGGAGGATTTGCTGCAGGAAGGTGTAAGAAATGTGTTTTTCTGGATCAATGCTGCTGTACTGCATTCTGTAACTAAGCAATGCAAAATGTCTCGGTCCAGAGTTTTCATATTCTTTTTTTAATCATAGAATCCCGGGTTGGTTTGGGTTGGAAGGGACCTTAAAGCCCACCCAGTGCCACCCCTGTCATAGGCAGGGACACCTTCCACTGTCCCAGGCTGCTCCAAGCCCCGTCCAGCCTGGCCTTGGACACTTCCAGGGATCCAGGGGCAGCCACAGCTGCTCTGGGTGACCCGTGCCACAGAGACAGGAATTCCTCCTCAATATCCCATCTAAGCCTGCCCTCTGGCAGTGGGAAGCCATTCCCCTTGTCCTGGCACTCCATCCCCTGTCCAAAGGGCTGCTTCCATCCCGCACCAGGCTGCTCTCTGCGACTCTCCCAGGCACAGGGTGGGACTGTTGGGGTGTCTGTGCAGGGCCAGCAGTTGGACTCCATGGTCCCTGTGGGTCCCTTCCCATGCAGGACTTTCTTTGATTCTGTTTTAAAATTCTGTGATTCGCATTCCTGACTTGAGGTGTTCTGCCCAAACCCTCCCACGCAGACCTGGCTGCGGAGAGAGATGCCCTCCTGGAGAAGGCGTATCCAGAGGCACCGGCCTAATGTTTGAGGTAAATCACTTCTCTCCTGTCTGTCCTGTCTAAAGGCCATCAAAATGAGTGTGATGGAGGAAAAAATACTTCCAAAATACTCATAGATTTTCCATCTCCTCGGAAGTGAAATACTGCTGTACCAATTTCCTAGAACTCTTGAATAAAGTGTATTTTTATGATTGAGTTGTCTGGCTTTCAAGGCTGAGTTAGGTGGCTCATCACCTTCAAACACCTGGACATGAGGGTTTATATCATCCTTTCATTTCTGTATTCAGTTGGAAAAAAAGTGCCACATATAAATTCCACTGGATATACTTCAGGGGTAATTTAATCCTAATTACACAAATTTGCACAGAATTTCTAGTATGAAAGAGGCTATTGAAACATGGGGGATCCTTCTGTGGCAGAATATAGGCTTGAAATGTTGCAGCAAATAACCTACAGCCATGAGGTTCCTGAAAGATCAGGTTGTTTACTGTGTCATCCATGGTCCAAAATCCCCAAGTTTTGCACAGGAGAAATCCTTAGCAAGAGATTTTGAATATCTCAGTGTTTCTTGCAGAGTTCTGGCAATCAGAGTTGCATGTCCTTGCCTGTGTCAGGGGGTTGGAATGGGATGGTCTTTAAGATCCCTTCCAACCCAAGGCATTCTGGGATTCTCTACCACTGATGTTCAGACTCGTCTAAAAATTAAACAACTTAATTTTCCCATATCACTGTTTTTACGTTAGTAGTGACCAGTCCTCCAAACTGCCAAGGTTTGCTCAGTAACCAGGGAAAAAACACAAATCCCCTTGCAAAGAACCAGAAATGAAAATGCCATAGCAACCAGCAGGGACAGAGCAGGGTGTCACACTGCAGGCTGGCACCAGCTCCCTGCTTCTGCCTGAAATCCTCTGCTCACTCCTCCTAAGCCCTGAGAGCTCCCCAGCCCAGCTCAGCATCCTTGAAGCACTTTGGTGGCAGCCCCGAAGAGAAATCCACACCCAGAGCTTTAAGCCTTGCACAAGGGGAGGCTCAGACTCCTGCAGAAGTGCCAAGTGGCTTCCTCGGGTTGTTTTGGCTTCAGAAAGGGAGAAAGTTTTGCTGAACCAAGAGAATAAACGCACAAAGTCTTAGGGGGTATCACTGAAGGCACAAGTAAATAAATAACCCATTCAGTATTCGTGCAAGTTTGTCTAATTTCCCTGGAGTCGCTTCCACCCGAGGTCAGCAGCAGAGGGACAGAGACACGAGAGCCGAGCCGGCGCTGCTGCAGCCTGAGCTCTCCGTGGCTGAGCTCTGCCCTCACAGCCCAGCAGAGCCGTGTCACACGTGCAGGGGACACCCACAGCGGGCACTGGGGCAGAGTGCTCCTCACACGGCTCCTCAGCCTGTGCCTGCAGCTCTCAGCAGAGCCACCCACCAAGGTTCCGCTGCTCCCTGTCCCCTGTCAGGCACTGCTCGAAGGTCACGCTGTGGGTTTGCGCTTTGAGCTCATTCTGTGCTGCCAGGCTGCGTGGACGGTGGATGCTGACCCTTCCCAGGGTCTCACTCTCCCCCGATCCAGCCTTCAGTGCTAATCAAAATTCTCAGGCTCAGCCCTGTTCCCGTGGTTCTTCTCCACCCCAGAGCCAATCTCACAGCACCACTGGCCAGAGCCCCCAGACCAGTTCTGCTTCCACTGCCTCACCTTCACCCCTGGAAACGCACTTCTCCCTGGGCACAGGGCAGGCTGGGCTCTGTCCCCACCCAACAGGGAGGCCACAAGGATGCTGTAATTGCCAGCGAGCTTTCTGAGCCTCCCTGGCAATCCCAGGTGCACAGGCAGTACGCAGCCCCCATCCCAGCTGTCTCTGTGTTACCACAATCCTTGGGACAAATAAACCCCCCTAACACTGCCTTTTTAGTGTCAGTGAGTCAGGAATTATTTTATTCCTGTCCAGGGTTTGTGTGTGTGGCTGACAAAGTCCCAGCCTCCACACAGACCCTGATATAAAACTTGGTCACTTATTTTTAGCAAACAAAGAAATCAATGTTTGTCGGTTCCAAGTTACATAATTCTCTTTGTTAATCAGTATTCATTCCTCTATTGGTAATTGATTTCTCACTCTTCATGTTAATTTGGTCCACATTCTTTAGTCCTTTTATCATCTCTTTCTCATATGGGGACTCTCCAGCTTTCCAGGCTTTAATCTCCTCTGTACCTTCTGGTTACTCCAATGTCCTTGAAGGGTCATAAATTTAAGATCCCAGATGTCAAAACTTCAGCATCCTTTGGCTCTGCTTATTGAAGCTGGTCAGGGTTAGTTTTAGCAACTTGATGTTTCAGTGACTTAGTGATCAAAGTAACTCGAAGAGCCTGTGAAGAAACTTAACTAAGAAAAAAAGCTAAAAGTGGGCTCTGCTTACAATTAATTAAAACAACTAATTAAAAATGAGTCAGGAAAGTTATATCATTTCCATCAACTGCAGCAGTGCGTGAACACCAGCCCTTGTCTTCCTGTTGCGAGGTCTCCTGGGCAACCACTACGGACACCTGAGGATTCCAAGAGGGATAACCAGTGAGCTGCTGGGAAAAGAGGATGCTCCAGAGAGGAGCAGAACAGCTGCTCAGCAACCTTAAAGCAAGAATTGCAACCCACTGTCCCAGCACCTCACAGTACAAACTGTGGCCTGCAGAAAAGACTCTGGCAACCCTCAGCACAAGGACAATAATAAATACCTGAAACAACTTTGTCAGCAGTTCACTGCTGTCACAAACCACCTGGTTTTAGGGAATCTTCAATGCCAAGGACAGATCAATGAGGAGCCAGGGCAGCTTCTGCAGGAGCTGGGCCACCACACGGCTCTGGGCCTGAGGAACTGCAGGTTTTTCTGCGGCAGACAGAATTTGGGTAACATTTTCCAGTGTGTTAGGCAGGACAATGATAAACCCCACACAACCCTCATCCTTTATGGGGCACCAGGCTGTGGAATGTGCGAATTATCTGAGCAGGTGCAAACTGCTGCGGGGCAAGACAATGTTGTGACTCTATTGCTGAGGACATCCCAGCTCCGTTCTGCCCTTCGCAGCCTGCTGAGGGACATTTGTTACCAAATCTGTTTAGTATTTCATTTGCCACCACCTCCACTCCAGACCAACCAGGCTTGCAGTGACTTAGTCCTGATCCTCAGCAAACTCCTCCTCAGTCTCCCACTGTGGCACACAGACACTGGTGCTGCTCCTGGGCTCCGTGGAGAGTTTGCTGCCTGGCGATGGGGCTCCCAGATCCCACTGACTGCCATCAGATTGCCCTCCGTGGGCCCACATCATCATCTCCATTTCCACAGCAGAGCCTGACACTCTGAACACCCCCCAGCACGCTGTGCACACTTTGAAGTAGGACTCTTATCCTGCGAGGAAGGCAAGGAGATGCTGGAGCTACTCTTGGCATCAGACAGAAAACAGACAAGCCCAGCTCAACGGGCCTATTTCCATCAGAGCTTCCCTCGTGAGGGGCAAGCCCTGCACTTCCAGCTGGCCTTCCAGGAGGCCAGAAATGGGTACTTTACAGCTCCCCTTCAGAGCTGGTGATTGCTGGCACAGCCCAGGACGCCGTGCACCGTCTGTGTGGGAGACTGGAAAAGTCCCACAGCACCATCCTCGTGGCTCACGTGCTTGGCTGTTTTGCTCTCTCATGGTGGGTGCTGCTGGATCTGGTGGAACAGCCTGTATTTCCTGCTGTTCATAGGCAATCTGTCTAAACACAGTCAAAGCTCTCCGTTCTTTAAGCCTGTGAATGTGTTCTTACATATATTTAGCAAGGGTAACATTCCCCTCATGCCTGGCAGCCTATCTAAACCAGAGCCTTGAAGGAGATGTTCTGGGATTACTTGGAGAAGGCAATTATCTCCATGGCTTATCCAGGGTGTAAGCTCTCAGCTGGGACTGCCATGTGGGCACACGAGCTAGCAGGATGTTGGGTGATTTGTTCTGGACAGCCAGAAAACCCCTCACCCTCCCTTTGTGGGTGTCAGTGTACACAGTGAGGAGGGGGATAAATAATTTCCTTTCCTATATCTCACTTTGCTTGCAGAAATGGGCTGTCAGACACGGAACTTCTTCCCAGGCAATTTGTTGAAGTGCTGCAGCATGCTATCTATCGAAACAAGACCAAACCAACAGGCATTTTCTCCTGGCAGGTTTCTACAAGGGGACCTGGAGCTGGGGAATGAAGAAACCTCTTATGTTGCCACACATTAACAGGACCTTGAGTGCTGACACAAAGGTAAGGAACATCAGCAGGTATTTCCATACCTGTAAACTCTGGAGCAGAGCTCTGTGTTCTCCAGGCTGTTGGGCAGGGTCTGAAATCAAAAGGCAGTGGAAATAATACTAAAGAACACTAGTCAGTGCTTCCAGTGATCAAGACACATACATGATTTTTAAACTGGTATCTACAACCAAGGAGATCTAAAGAAGTTTTACCGACTGTCATTCACTCTTCACACATGTAAAATGCTACTGCAGCAAGGAAGGAAGTCCTTTCTTATTCCTCTGCAGAAAGGCAGCCTGCCTTAGATTGCAGCAAGAGAAATTTAGTCAGGAAAAACATTTCCTGCTAACAGGAAAACAATAGAAGCCCTGGAAGTGCTGTCTCCGTACCAGGAGCTGGGTGTCTGGCACTGAAGTTGTGAAAACAATCAGATCAATCCACACACCACATCTCAAACCCACTGCTGAGGTTGCCCCTCAGCCATTCTGGTTCTCTGACACTGTCCCAAACCTGAAGCTGAGTCAATTGCCACTTCATTTACTTCATGCTGGATGAACTGAGGAGCTAAAAAGGGATGTGCTGGGTAAGGAGAAGGGGTGTGCAGAGGTGTGCTTTGCTTCATGCCTACAGCCAGGGGTAAGGATCACACCCTTTCTGCTGTGCTGTGAGAAGGAAGGGAAGAAGAAGCACTGGAGAAGGGAAATAAGCTAACTTTACAAACGGTTATCCCAGAATTATCACCACACCCCTTTAGCAGCTGAAAGAAGTCATCTAAATACCCCAAATGCCAGGAAGGACACATATTAAAAAATCTACCAAATTTAGAAAAAACCCTGAACCATGGAAAGATTAAAAGGTTACAGAAGGAACTGTGACAATGGGAGCCCTCCACATCCCCAGCAAAGCAGTCCTAGTTCCCCTGCAAGTGGCTGTTCATCCTTCCATCCCTTCCTTCCCCAAAACAGCATTTTTTAACCTCAGTCTTTTCAGAATAACTCAGGTGCATTCTCAGGGCCGATGTTCTCTGCTCTAGCAGCATTTCTCCCTGCAGGGAATATGAGGTGGGTCAGCTGTGAAATGACTGCCTCTGGAATGGAGAGTGTTGCTGATGACTTTGCCATGTGTGCTGAACCTGCAGCGCCCTGTACACACAGCCCTGAAGGTAACACCCATCTCAGGGACACAGTGGGACACAAGTGTTTGCCAGGGGAAAGAACGGGATTTTTCCTTTCCAAGTAAAAGTACTTTTTACTAATTCATCCATTCTGGGATCCGTAAAAAGATTCACATGCTGTCAGCCATCTGGATTCCCTTGCAGCTTTAAAGCAAACCAGAGGACAGGGCACAGAGTGCTGCTCCTGTCTTCTCCTCGGAATACCCACTCCTTCCTCAGGGAAAAATCCTGCCACACTGTTACATTTCCCAGGTTTTACACTGCAGCCATCCCTGTATTACCAGCTAAGGCCAGCTCAGTTCATTTCACATTGTACATCACAGAAATACAGCTATGGCTGCTCTCGCAGGCTCACCAGAGTCATGTTCTAAAAGGTTTTTCTGTCTCTGCCATCTCAGGGATAAGTATAATCCACACAGAAGTGTTGGCCAGGCTTCCTCCCCTGGTGCCTTCCTAGCCAGAGCTCACGGGGCAGCTGTGCCAGCAGTGCCTGAGCTGCTGCAGGGTCTGTCCCTATCCCATGCTCATCCCACTGCGTGGATTTTTCCAGGTGAGGCCCTACACAAAAATCCCCATCAGAATCCTCAAAGGTAGGATCATTCCTGGGGCAGATACAGCCCAACAATATTTCCAATTATCCATCTGTTATGAATGAGATGCAAGAAACACAATAAATGGAGAAAACCTCTATTTCTGTAGGAGCCCAGCTTGGAGACAAAGGCAGGAGGAAGGTCCTGTGCCTTTGTGCTCGGCCCTGCCCCAGCCCCATTGGCAACTGCTTCCACAAATGAGGGGAAAGTGGGTCATTTTGTCGTCAGGACAACAGAAGCACACACTGACCTAGATATGTCTGCAGGAACCTAATCTTGCTCCTGGCACAGACCACGGGATTCAGACAGGACCGGGGGTTCCAGCTGGGGAAACACAGCACATAAATAAGCTCAAAAATGTCCCTTTTCTCTCTGTGGCAGCAAGAGCAGCCTCTCCCTCCTCTCTGTGTGTCATGGCAGGCGTCACAGCGATGGCACTCGGTCCTGATTGCCAGCTGCTGGTGGCAGCTTCCCAGGATGGCTCCATGATTGTCTGGAATATGGAAGTTTTTGGGATGCTGCACACCCTTCCTGGGCACTCTGCTGAGCCTTCTCCACTTTTTGAGGCTGGAAAGCTGTTTTGATGCCTGAAAAGAGCTGTGACAGCTTGGCAGTCCTGGAGCTTTAGGCACACAGACATGTCCCAGCCACGAGCATTCTCCTAAATCCCAAAAGCACCGAGAATCCCTCATTTTGTGAGCCCCTCTCTTATTTTGTAGCTGAGGTGAGGTGTGTGGAAGTGTTTGAAAAAGGAACCTGTGCTGTTTCTGCTGCCGTAGATCACAGTCTGCACATCCGGAATTTGATTTGTGCAGAGCCAGGTTTACTATCCAGGATATGCATCCCAAAGAACAGTCCTCACATCACCTTCGTGTGGATGAGGGGAACAAGATCATGTATTTTTCTTCAGGTACAAAGGTACAGTCAGTCTTTAGCTTAAAGGTGCTGAAAGAACCACAACATTGCAGCCACATCCTTGAAGGCTGAGGACAGAAAAGCCACCTCAGGCCTCACTATTCCCGTCTCCTTTGCCACCTCTTTCTTAGGTCAATGCTCGGCACCTGGGGACAGCAGAACTCATCTTCCAGATTTCTGGAGAGGTGACAGATGTGTGGATGTTTTCTGCAGCGCTCAGCCCCAGGCTGCTGCTTGTGACTGTGTCTGAGGGAGGAACTCTGAGTCTGGGGAGCAGCAGCACCGGCGAGCTGAGATCCCAAACTCATCTTTCGGGGCTGCAGGGAGAAACACCAACATCCAGTGTTCTGATCCAGAGGCAAGGGAGGATGACAGTGGGATTTAGTGGGGGATCTCTATCCGTGGTACACATCTGTTTGTTCAACTTTTAAACTCTATTTCTTGTGTTTCTTATAATATCCGAACGTTTGATGAGCCAGACAACAGGTCTGGTGTCCTGGCCTTCCTTCTCCATTCCAAACAGAGCATCCTCCTCAGACTTCACAGCTCCCAAATGGAAAAGCATCCATCCTGCAGCACTTTATAGCTTTTGCAAGTGGCCAGAATGAATTTCACTGCTAATGCCTCTTTCTTTCACTCAGCTGTCCTGGCTTCATGTCTCACTCTTGCCTTTTTTGTGCAGATCTCCTCTGATGGGGGCAGTCTGCTTGAGAAGGGTTTGCTCTGTGGTGGTGGCAAAGATGAATCTGTTCTCACTGCAGGTTCAGTAGCTCCCATTCCTTAGGGAAGTGCTGGCAATAGCTGCTCTCTCAAATGCCAAGGGTCCTTTCAAAGGGGCCAGCATGTGGAATTTCACGTTGGCCTGGTTTTATTTAGCTCTTGTGCTTAAGGGGTAACAAATTTTGGGTGGAATTCTCCTTGTGAAGAGGCAGAACATGCCTGGGCACCAGGAGCCCTTTCTCTGAGGAATGATGTAAGTAGTGAAAGGGACTTAAGATGAGATTAGTATTTTTTACTGTTTCTAAGCTTGCCTTTGGGTTTCTCTTGAAGGAAACAGAGGAATTAAATCATAAGGACATGGGGTTGAAGGGGATTGGAAACTTCCTTGGCTCAATAAATCAGTAACTAACATTTTATTGTTGTAGGCTTTAAGGAGTATGTGCGAGTGTACCTGGCAGATCCAAAGGGATTCCACAGGTTCCTAGAGACAGATTTGGAACATGCAGGAGTGGTTCCTGTGGCTGTTATCTCTGCTGGCAACTGCACCCTTGTCCCTGGCTCTCAGGCTGCATCTGTCCAGGCAGGGAGGAAGGAAGGGTGAGCAACTTCCCAACCAGGGCCATCTCTTACAAATCCAGCTCACAGAACATGCCCCTCATTCAAGAAAGGGGTTGGGTTGATCCCCAGCAACCTGTGTGGGGGCTGGATTTGCAGTCCTGAACATCTTTCTAGTACTGCCACACTTCTAAAAAGATGACCCGTGTTTTTACTGCTTTAATCAAGCCTTTCTGTTCCCCTTTTATTTTTGATCTTGAGTGGAGAGCACTTTATCCACTCATGGGCCCGGCCTCATGTCAGTGCGTGCCTGAGGCCTGAAATACAATTTCATTTCTGAAATGTTTTAAATGTGAACTCCTAGAAGCTGCCTTGCTACCCAGCTGTGGGCAGGAGCCAGATCTGGAGCACACACATCTGGAGCACCATCTCTTGCCAAAGCAAGAGGTGAAAAGCCAGCACAGCCCAAACTGGGCAGGATCTAATCAGGCACTTTTGAGAGCAGAGGAAGCCCATGGCTGAATGGCTCCAGGTGCTGCAAGCAGAGTAGGAAGGCAATGCTTGGCCTTCTGTCATTAGGCTGTTATCATCTGACAGAGACTGCTCCTTCCTGCTGCTTTAAAGCAAGAGATTTTGGGAAATCTGCTTGAGGCTTGGAGAGCTTTTAAATCTCACCTCCGAAGATTTTGTCTGGAATAGCTTGTGACAGGTGAAAATTTGAAATATGAATAATAAGGAATTTCACGAGTAAAGAAGCCAACCTTGAGCCCCATCCGAGGGCAGACATTCAGAGTAGGAACAGTCTCTCTGATTTCCTTGTTTTCCAGGTGAAGGGTGTGACACACTGGACACATCTGCCCAAGTGAGATGCCTGGAAATAGCTGAGCAAAGTCAGCTCCTTTTCACAGGGCTGATCACTGGGACAGTCCTTGCCTTCCCACTGAACTCCAGGCAGGATGTCGCTTGCATCCCACCTCCAGAGCCACAGAAACCAGTCAACCACGTGGCAATGAGCAGGCAGCAAAAGCAGTTTGCCATAGCACACGGTGATTTAGTCCCTGCAGCTCTGTGCCCAGTGATCCACAGGCCCACCCATACCACCAGAACTCATATCCCTGGCTCCCTGATCTCCTTGGAGATTACAGAGTCATCCACAGCGTGGCCAGCAGGGATTCAGTCCTTCAGGACTGCCCTGGGGCCCAAGGGCTCCCTTTGGAAGGTCACAGAAGCAGATCTCCTGCTTGGCAAGCAGCCCCGGGGAGCAGCAGGCAGGCAGTGGATCCGATGATTCCCTGCAGTGTCTCTGGGACTTGGAGCTCCGTCAGCAGCAACTTGAGCTGAGCTATTCTGAGGCACTGCAGCGCTGGGTGTCAATGGTTAATTACTGCCCCGGGCTGCCAGGGAGGATGCAGCTGATTCCCAAGGAGAATACCCAAATCTTGTCAAACTGAGAGGCACAAGCTTTTCCCAGCATCCGGGGCTGGTTTGGAAGCATCCTTACAGCTGGATACACCACCCAGGTGTTGGTGCTGTCAGCGGCTGGGGGCTCGTAACTCCGCTCTGACAGAAAACTCAACTCACAGGAGTTCTTTGTCTACAGCTCGTTCTGCTCATGTCACCAGGGTGAGACGCATGGCACAACCCAGGGAACAGGAAGAGATTTCTCAAGCTAGTAACAGTAATAGAAGACAGAAATTGGGCCAGCTCAGGAGAATCCAGGAGGAAAAAAGAAAAAAAGTGGTGGAGGAGGTTGGATCAATGCTGATTTTCTTTCACCTGACAACACACCAAGGATAGGTCTGAGCTACTCCTTTCCACAGGTGGAATAAAGGGCTTTACTCTGTCCTACCACGTTCTCTTTCCCGCACAGCTGTGAGCGCTTCACAACCTAGGAGCTGTATTTGGCTCCCATCATCCTTCCAGCATCACTCCTGCAAAAATCTTTATTTATTATCTCTATTCTTAAGCACTGAATAACCACTGAATACTCTAAAACATATCCACTTCAACCTGTATTTACCAGCAATCTAATGCCAACCATCCATTTTCAGCCCACATCTCTCCTGAAAGGCCTTTGCTGTGCCTGCTTCTCCAAAGATGACAAATACGTGTACACTGGGTCGCTGGATCAATCCATCACAGTCTGGGATGTTGCAAGTGGTGACTAACTGTGAAAGAGAAAGTCTGTATTAATTTAATCCTTCCTGTATTAAACAGGCCTGCAGCATCCTTCATGTTGTCAGAAGGGAAACGGGCCAGAGGGCAGCAGTTTGTGCAAGTATCAGAACAGGGGATGGAATATCAAATCCAGAGGCAGTGTGTGACCATCCTGCCTGGAAGCTGCAAACAGCTGGAATATTCCAGCACAACACAGAGAAAAATATTCTGGGTTCAAATACCAGCAGCAAGTTTAAAGGCAAAGCAAGGAAGACTTCTGCACGTCTCTCTTATGCAAATCATCTGTAACGCTTTAAGGAAAAACAAGCAGCATGGCTTATTTTTTCCCCCCTCTCCTCCTTGCTCTTCATGTAACTCTGTTTTACTGAGTTCAGATTGCCTGGTGACAGGGACCGTGGCATATTTTAAGCCCGCATTTATCCTACTACCCCAGAGAAACCCTTGAGCTCAGTGCACACCAGTGAAGGGCTCCCCCAGTCCCCTTCCCCGATGTCCCCAAACCCCACATGGCTCTTCCAACCCCAGCTCCTCCACACCCCCTGGCTCTTCCAGCCCCTGGGGCTCCCCCAGCCCCCGTTCCTCCAGCCCCCCTCGGGCTCCATCAGCCCTCCCGGGCTTCCCCAGCCAGCCTGTCTCCTTCAGCCCCGTCTGAACCCCTCCAACACCCCCCCGGCTCCCTCAGCCCCACAGCACCAGAGGCAGTTCCTCCAGCCCCGGCAGTTCCAGTTCTCAGCCCCCGGTTCCTCCAGACTCCCGGCGATGCCGCAGCCCCCTCAGGCTCTCGCAGCCCCCCCGGGGTCCTCCAGCTCGGGCTCCGCAGGCCCTGTTCCCCCTCAGGCCCCGCTGCGGCGCTCCCTGAGGCGCTCCCTGAGGCGCCGCTCCCGCCACGGCGCTCGAACGGCCGGAAGCGACGGCAGGGGGCGTGGCCTCGGTGCTGGGGGCGTGGCCCGAAGGATAGGGGCGTGGCCGTGCGGAGCGGGGCGGTACAGAGGCGTGACCCACCGAAGGGCGTGGCCAGTCGGAGGGCGGGGGCGCTGAGGGGGCGGGCCGCGCCGCGGGGGCGTGGCCAGAGCCGTGCGCGCTGACGCAGCGGCCGCGCGCGCCGCC
>VZTI01005822.1:451913-518439 GCA_013397865.1 Struthidea cinerea | reverse complement strand
GACATGTCTCCCCCGCCGGTATTGGGGGGTGTCCGCGGGGCTTGTCCCCTTCGCGCCGGGTGCTCCCCCGCCCTCCTCCGCTGGTTCCGTGGGGTCCCCTGGGGCCGCGTCCTGTTTCCCCCGGTACCGTGAGGGCTCCCCGGGCCTGTTCCCCCCTCCCCTGGGCCGTGCCCCCCTCCCCGGCCCTGCTGTTCCTCCCTGGTACTGCGGTCATCCTCCCCAGGGACCTGTTCCCGGCTCCCCGGTACCGTGCCCCCCTCCGTGCCTTGACACCCGCCCAGTACGGGAAGCCCACCGTCCCCAGTTCGTGGTGCCCACCGGGGCCTGCCCTCCTCCGGCCCCCTCACCTGGTACCGAGTGCCCTTCCCCAGTGCTGTGGGGCTCCCCCGGGGCTGGTTCCCACCCCCTACAGTGTCTTGAGGTGCCCCCGCCCCAATTCTGGGGCCGTGGGGGGCTCCAGGGCATGTTCCCCCTGCCTGGGCCTCACCGTGTTCTCACCCCACAGGTGGAGGATGCACTTTCCTACCTGGACCAGGTGAAGATCCGCTTTGGCAGCGACCCTGCCACCTACAACGGCTTCCTGGAGATCATGAAGGAGTTCAAGAGCCAGAGGTAAAGCCCAGGTCCTGCATCCTGGTGCTCTGGGGAGCTCCTCAGCCTATCACAGAATATCCTGAGCTGGAAGGGACCCACAGAGATCATCAGTCCAGCTCGTGTCCCTGCACAGACACTCCAGCAACCCCACCCTGGGCATCCCTGAGAGCGCTGTCCAAACGCTCCTGCAGCTCTGGCAGCCTCGGGGCCGGGACCATTCCCTGGGGAGCCTGGGCAGTGCCCAGCAGCCTCGGGGGGAAGAAGCTTTCCCTGAGATCCGTCCCAAGCCCTGACACAGCTCCAGCCATTTCCTCGGGTCTCAGCCTTTGTGGGGTCTCTCTGGCTGTGCAGGGCCCCCCAGCCTTCACCCCGTCATTCCCCCTCTGCACACTCACTGTTCTGTCCCCCAGTGGTGCAGTCACATGGAGCTGGAGGACTTCTGCCCGTCCCATCATTTTCCAGAGGTGAAATCCACGGAAGGCAAATCTCTTTTTACTTTCCACTCTAAGATCTTGAAAATAAGCGAAGCAGCCTGAGCGCAGAACCTGGGACCTGCCAGCCCTGGAGGTGGTGGGTGTCCTGCCCCTTTGCCAACCTGCACACTCATCTCTCCTCTCCATGGATAACATTCCCAGGGCGAGGCTGCAGTGGTCATTCCCTCTAATTGGGCTGATTTTTTTTAAAGAATTGCATCCCTAAGTTACCAGATGCTTCACATCCCTCTGGCATTTTCTGGGCTTAACTTGTGTTTCTGATTTGGATGAAAGTAACAAACCCCTCTCAATTTTAGCATTGACACACCTGGAGTCATCCGACGTGTTTCTCAGCTTTTCCATGAGCATCCTGACCTCATTGTAGGATTCAATGCATTTCTTCCTCTGGGCTACAGGATAGAAATTCCAAAGAACGGGAAGTTAAGTATACAGTCACCTTTGAATAGTCAGGTAGGTCACAGAGCTCTCATTCTCTAAATAAACTGTTCCATGTGTCACTGGACACGTCTGCACGGTTTAGGCTGTGGAGATTTATGTGTAGTGCATGTTGCTGAGGTTTTTAGATGGTTTTCAAAGCCTGTGATAATGGGTGTAATATAAATTTAAATGTTTATTCAAAGAATCATAGAGTGGTTTGGATTGGAAGGTACCTTAAAGATCACCTGGTTCCAGCTCCCAATTTATTCTCAAACCTGGTAGTTTGGCTTGCTCAGGAATGATGATTCTGGGTGAAAACACCACTTCAAGACCAAATATTTCAGTCAGATTTGGAAAATGAAGTTGTAATTGGCCTGACATTGTTAAACGGGTTCCCAATATGGGTTGTGGGCAGTGACAAATTTCAAGGAGAGGACCTGGAAGAATTGTACTTCCAGTCCTCCACTGATAAACCAGGAGACTTGTTTAGGCAATAGGCAAAATACACAGAACAGTCATTGAATTGTTTGGGCTGGGAAAGGTCTTTAAAGACCATGGAATCCCCATCAGGTACTGTTGGTGTGAAACACATCTGCTGGGATACAGATGGATGTTGCCCCTGCTTGATTGTTGTTGTGTGGTTGTGGAGCTGAAATAGAGTCATAAACTGAATTCTGCTGATAACCTTGTGGTTTAACTCCAGTTAGCAGCAGGAACTACCTTTTACATCTCAGCTCCCTCAGATCTCTCTGTTGCTTAGGAATTAACATCTGTAAGGGCCTTATGTTTAATATGCTCCTTAAAACTGCAGTTCCTCTGCAATAACCAGTGGTAGCAGGACCTGCAGTGAGGGGTGTTTGGTGCAGCCTCTCAGGAGAGGCCAAGAAGGCTGTGACAGCCACAGGTCAGGTGGTTCCTACACCAGGGAGAACTTTGGGGATTATTTTAACTGATGGCGCTAATAAACCGGGTAGGGAAATTGATTAGTGACTGAAATACTTTTGTTCCTTCTTCATGTAACAATATTTTTTAGCTGGAGACCTTGCCAGCACTGCTGCTGGGTTGTTGTGCAGCTGGTCCCTGATCCTTTTCCAACACATCTCATGTGTCCTGTGCCCCCAGGTGCCCCCAGAGCCCGTTCCCAGCACGCTCCCTGGCAGTGGGCTGGTCTTGCACTACTCCCAGGAGAACTCCCACAACCACAGCGACTGCTCCGAGGAGTTTCGGCAGCAGCTTCCCTACAAAGAAGATAAATCCCAAATTCCCTTGGAATCTGATTCCGTGGAGTTCAATAATGCCATCAGTTATGTGAATAAGATCAAAACACGTTTCCTTGACCATCCAGAGATTTACAGATCCTTTCTAGAAATTCTTCACACTTACCAGGTAAAACGCCTTCTGTGGAAGAGGCGGTGGGTTGGCACGGGAGCTGTTGGAGTCACAGTTGTCAAATTTAATCTCTGTCTGTTGAACAGACTTACAGTCCCAAGGACTGGTCTTTATCCAACAAATGCCTCATAGATATTCACAGGAAATGACAAAAAGTGTGAAAATTGTGGAACTTTTCAGGGTGTAAAGTGGTTGTAGCCAGATCTGTCTTTACTCACTTTCAGTTGATTTTGTGATCCTGTGTGTGAAAGGAGGCCCTGTAAGAACCTGGGGCTGGCTCAGAGTCCTTTCAAGTTCTGTGACATTAGTGTTTCTGGCTCAGGATGAGTTTTGCTGGCAGAGTGAGGTATTTTTTGACTCTGTTGAACATCTGTGTGTATCTTCTCAGAAAGAACAGCTGAACACCAAGGGCCGACCCTTCCGGGGCATGTCGGAGGAGGAGGTGTTCACTGAAGTGGCCAATCTCTTCCGGGGACAGGAGGATCTGCTCTCGGAGTTTGGACAGTTCCTCCCAGAGGCAAAAAGGTCTTTGGTACGTGCTGAGAGCAGGGCAGGATATTGAATGCTCTCTCTGCATGTAGAATATGCAAAACATGGGAAATCATACAGCCAGTAATGAACATTGCTCCTCTTCATTGTTTGGATTTTCTCAGAACAGGTGACTTAACCACATGCTCTGTGTCCTGTTAGGGTTCTTTATTTGAGAGGAGAATGTTGAAACCATTATTTATTTACTTCAGTTCACAGGAAATGGACCATGTGAAGTGAACAGTGTCCAGAAAACTGAGCATGAGAAGAATCTGGAGCACAGCAAAAAGCGATCCAGGCCGCTGCTGCTGCGTCCTGTTTCTGGCCCAGCAAAGGTATCTTTCAGCAAGTAAAAACTTAGAATAACCTGATATTACTTGTGCTTAGTAATTGCTGAGATGAAGGTGTCATGAGTAGTGTCTTTGATGTATGTAGGTGTATGAAAAACAATTTTGAGTTATTTTAATTACTGTAGAAAAATGGAATTTTTAATGCATGCTTAAATGTGTGTGGTAACATGTTTGATACTAAATATCACAACCTTCTGTACTAAGTATTGGCCCTGGAAAGGGACAATTTATTGCTTCTGTGCAGAATCTCAAGTGATTCTCTTTTTTTGTTGTTTCTTCTTAGCTGGGAGACATTTGACAGAGATTGCTGTGAGGACGTGACACAGCAATGCCAGGTCACTGCTGGGGAAATGCAGGGTCTCAGCCTTTGCAGGGAGCTGTTCTGTGTCAACAGAGTGGACTTTGATGGCATTTGAGTCACAACATGTTAAATATAACTGCTTGTTCTTTTAACAGAAGAAAATGAAGCTGCGAGGTACCAAAGATCTGTCAGTTGCGACAGTGGGGAAATACGGGACGCTGCAAGAGTTTTCCTTCTTTGACAAGGTCAGTAATTGTCCTTTTCTCACGTTTTTGGACTTATCTTCAGCCTTTTATGTGGTTGTTAATTGGTTGGTTTTGTGTATAATTTGTGTCAGCACTTAAGACATTCCCTGACTTTTCAAGTGGTAGAAAAAGACCGACAAAAGTAAAAATAGGTGGGTTTGGAAGGTGGCTAGACAGATAGTGAATAATTTTCTAAATACAAGTGGCATTCAGGTGATGTGATCATCTCTCCAAACTGCTGTAGGTGCGCAGGGTGCTCAAGAGTCAGGAGGTCTATGAAAATTTTCTCCGGTGCATCGCTCTCTTCAACCAGGAGTTGGTCTCTGGCTCTGAGTTGCTCCAGCTTGTTACACCCTTTTTAGGGTAAGTTACTAACTTACTTCTCGGCCCTGTGGTACTTTGTAGGTCCTACTCTGTTATTTTTTGGACACATTGTGAACTTCGTTACAGAAGTTTTGGATTTAACTTTGACTATCTCCTGGGTAGCACACAAGAAATTGAATGTTAATCCAAAAAGATGAGTAATAAAATCTGAACCTTTAAATTTATCTATACAGCTCTTAACGAGTATTGTGAGGAAACATCTTCCTCTGTCTGTTCACACTCCCCGTTTAATATCTCAAAGTGTAATAAAGGTATACACATGAAATCTGAGAACAGGGCTGTGAGAAGGATAAATAGCTCCAGCTCTGCTGTGAGCCTCCTGAGCTGTTTGGCTTGCAGCAGAAGAGGGAGAGTCAAATGGCAAGGATCAGTTTCTCCTCAGGCACTTAAGGAGAGTGTTTGTCTAGTGAAGGGAAATAGTTTTCCTGCCTTAAGTAAAAAAAAACCCTAAAGCAATTCAGAGAGAATGATAACAGAGGTGAGATGTTGGCGAAAGATTTCTCCCTGTAATGCTGAGTTTTAGATATTTCTACCTCCCTTTTATGACACGCATTAACCACCCTAAAAGTGTCACAGTGAAATAACAAAATACTTGTGTTTTTGAAGGAAATTCCCAGAACTCTTTGCACAGTTCAAGTCCTTCCTCGGTGTGAAAGAGCTTTCCTTTGCTTCTCCGCTGAGCGACCGCTCCGGGGATGGAATGAGCCGGGAAATTGATTACGCTTCCTGCAAACGCATCGGATCCAGTTACCGAGCTCTCCCAAAAACCTACCAGCAGCCAAAGTGCAGTGGGAGAACAGCCATTTGCAAGGAGGTACTTTGGGATCAGGCTGTTCAATCCCTGAACACACATGAATTGGATTGGGGCCGTTTGCGCCACAGCTTCTGCATGTGGACTCCCCTCTTCAGTGCTGATTCCCTTTATTCAGCCAATTTATTGAAATAGTACCCACATTTTACTAATTTTATCTCAACCCATCTCAAATCGCATCTTTAACACCTTTCGAGTCCGTGTGCAGACATGAATGTGTTCCTATAGACAGAAAAGAATATGAAATACCCTGGAATTAATTTTCTAGCAGTGGGCCCAGTATGACCTTTGGGAACAATTTTTCTCTGGAAGAGCCCTATGAGGCGGTGCCTGAGGCCCCATTCCCACCGTTGTGGGGAGCTCTGTCTCCTTTATTTACAGTTGCTGATCACTGCAGAGTGATCTCTGTGTGTGAGGTGATAGCGAAGGTGTTTTTGAGTTTTCTGAGCAGCGCCCCAGCAGTTCCACACAGACCTCAAATCTGGGGAGCAGTGACTTGGGAATTAGGTCTGGAATGTCCTACAGAACCTCAGGGAAAAACTATGCAAAAAGACGAGAGAGAAAACCCCATGAAACAGCTGTGGGCTCACAAGGCCCTGCTCAATGCTCTTTGCACTGTTGCAGGTGTTAAATGATACCTGGGTTTCATTTCCATCCTGGTCTGAAGACTCCACTTTTGTCAGCTCCAAGAAGACTCCCTATGAGGAGCAGCTGCACCGCTGCGAGGACGAGCGCTTTGAGGTACCTGTGCTGCTGAGCTCCCTTTCTGCTTCCTCAGAAAGCAAAACCTCTGGATTTTGCTGAATTAATTGGTGGCCAGTTCCTGAAAATTCTATGAGTGTTTATTGGTTTGAGATGGAGTTTGGTGTGTCGTGCTTGGAGTCTAATAGTTCTTCCTAGGCACGAGTCCAGTTCTAAATTGCATGTGACCTTTGGGAGCACTGGCAGAGGTCTATTTTCCAGTAAAAACCTTCCTGATGCTTCCTGGCTCCACCCATGGGGTTGGAACACCTTCCACAAACCTGGGCTGCTGCTGCTCTCCGTGTTCCTGCTCTGCTGCTCTGCCTGTTCTGACACTGTGTTTTCTGGGACCTCTCAACAGCTGGATGTTGTCCTGGAGACCAATTTAGCCACAATCCGTGTGCTGGAGAGCGTGCAGAAGAAACTGTCCCGCCTGACCCAGGAGGATCAGGAGAAGTTTCGCCTGGATGATTGTTTGGGGGGAACCTCAGAAGTGATCCAGCGCCGGGCCATCTATCGCATCTACGGTGACAAAGCACCAGAGATCATTGAGAGTCTTAAGAAAAACCCAGTTACTGCTGTTCCCGTTGTCCTTAAGAGGTAATTCTCACTGTTCTGTGTTCTTTAAGAAGCTGATAAAGGATTTTTAAAGCATTTTTAAACATCAGGGCAAGAGGACATAGCCTCAGGCTGTGCTGCTGGAAGTTCTGGTTGGACATCAGGGGGAATTGCTTCACAGAAAAGGGTTGTTAAACACTGGAAGGGGCTGCCCAGAGAGGTGATGGAGTCACCATCCCTGAAGGTGTTCAAAAAACAGCTGGGCACGGCAGTCACTGCTCTGGTCTGGTTGTCAAGGCAGGTCAAAGGTCAAAGGACTCAGTGATCTCAGAGGTCTTTTCCAGCCTAAATGATTCTGTGATTCTGTGAACTGTTTTTTGTAGGTGTTGTTTCAAAGGATAAGTCGTTATCAGCGTTGCTGCTTTTTCAAATTTATTTATTGCTTCCGGGAAAGAATTCCAGCTTTCCACTGGAAACTTCTTGCTGCGCCACAGTTGGCTACATGACAATGTTTTGGGTGTGTTTCTGTGCCTGTCTCCCTGAACTGGACTGACTTCATTTATGCAGATTGAAAGCAAAAGAGGAGGAATGGAGGGAGGCCCAGCAGGGCTTCAACAAGATTTGGAGGGAGCAGTATGAGAAGGCCTATTTGAAATCCCTGGACCACCAGGCCGTCAACTTCAAGCAGAACGACACCAAAGCTCTGCGCTCCAAGAGCTTGCTGAATGAAATTGAGAGTGTCTATGACGAGGTGTGTACGACAGGGAATGACCCCTCCTCCGTGCCCTTCCTTGGCAGTGTGACCTAGATGTGTGCATAGCACCTGGGACCGTGAGGAAGGGGTTGGAAATCGGGAGATTTCTCGGTCAAAAAGCTGTCCTAAGCACAGTGTTAATACTGGCTTATTTCTCCTGGCAGGAATGGCTCTTGAGCATGGATTGGAAGGATCTTTATCTATTTGTCTCTTGATTACAGCATCAGGAGCAGCACTCAGAGGGAAGGAGTTCATCCACGAATGAGCCTCATCTTATTTTCATCTATGAAGATAAGCAGATTTTGGAAGATGCAGCATCTCTTATCAGCTATTACGTGAAGAGACAGCCCACCATCCAAAAGGAGGATCAGGCAACCATCAGGCAGATTGTGCACCACTTCATACCCGAGCTGTTCTTCTCTCAGCCACCTGAGCACAACATTTCTGAGGAATCAACAGATGAGGACAGAGAAAACCACCAGGGGCAGAACCTGGATACTCCTGAGCTGCGGAAAAAACACATGCCTGGGCCTCCAAGCAGTCCTTTGGAGACCAAAGCAACCTTCTGTGATGTTACAGCTGCTGAGCCCCACAACACCCTGGATGATGTTTACAGCCTCTTCTTTGTCAATAATAATTGGTATTTCTTCCTCCGGCTTCACCAGACTCTGTGCTCCAGGCTCCTAAAGATTTATCGCCAGGCCCAGAAGCAGCTTCTTGAATATCGGACTGAGAAAGAGAGAGAGAAGCTCCTCTGTGAAGGGAGGAAAGAAAAAACCAATGACCCAGCCATGGAGCTAAGACTGAAGCAACCAAGTAAGAATAATGCAGGGCTTAGTCCACTCTTAATGCCCTGGTTGCCAGTGCTCCATTGTGTATGTCCGAGTAACTGGGACCAGCAGGCAGCTGTGTGAGGGGTGTGGAGGTGCAATCCTCGTATTTGTGAGTTGTGGATGCAGCTCCTTTAGCAGCGCAGTCAGTGTGTCATGGGCTGGTCCACAGGGGCTTCCTGCCAGCCCACTGTGCTCAGGTGTTCTCAGGGTGCCTCATTGTAGGAATCCGTTACTTTGATTTACAATGTAAACAGCCCCACAAGGAAATAGTTACTGCCCAGGGCAGTCCTGGAAGTGCATGAGGGAAACAGTCCCAGCCCGTCAGGGCACCTGGCAGGGAGCTGCCTGTCTGTAATGTCACTCGTTACTCTGGGTTTCGTGGTTCTTGAGCAGTGCTGCCTCTTGCACTGCTGGACTTCACTCTGCCTTTTCTGCGTGTGAAATGAATGCCCTTTCCCCTGGCCAGGTGAGGTGGAGCTGGAGGAGTACTACCCAGCCTTCCTGGACATGGTGAGGAGCCTGCTGGACGGGAACATCGACCCCACGCAGTACGAGGACACCCTGCGGGAGATGTTCACCATCCACGCCTACATCGGCTTCACCATGGACAAGCTGGTGCAGAACATCGTGCGCCAGGTGAGGGCTGTGCTGGGGCTGCACCTCACCCCTCACACACAGCCAGGCTTCTCCCAGTGCCCTGCCGAGCAACGGGACACTGAGCTGGGAGCAAATTCAGGCAAGAGTTCTGTCTGACAGGGAAATGCCCCAGCGGAAGCTTAGTGAGAGAATTCAGCTTCCGTACAGGGACCACCTTAGGGGATTTACTCTTTCTGGCCTTTCCCAACATTTTTTAGTTCCAGTCTTTTCAAAATTCTACCATCCCCAAAATACATCTAAGGCAACACAAAAGATGTCCTGTTCTTACTCAAATCAGTCTTCCAGCTGTAGTTTTCTAGTTAAGGCACATCAGCCCTTCACTCTCCTCTGTTCCTTTTATTGCAAAGTCATGAAAAGAGAGTGAAATGTGGGAAGTCTCTGGAGTTTGCTGCTTCAGCTGAGTGTGATGCCGTGCTGTGTTTCACACTCCTTTCATGACACACTAGAGTTAACTCTTGGCCCAGGCCTGCTGACTGAATTCCCCCTTTTTTAATGGAAGCTTCACCATCTAGTGAGCGATGACATCTGCTTGAAGGTGGTTGAGCTCTACCTGAACGAGAGGAAGCGAGGGGCTGCTGGGGGTAATTTGTCATCGCGCTGTGTCCGGGCAGCAAAGGAGACCAGCTACCAGTGGAAGGCTGAACGGTGCATGGCAGATGAGAACTGCTTCAAGGTAAGACCTTGCTGCCAGGGAACTTCAGAAAATCACTGAAAAACTTCAGAAAATCTCCCAAGTGGCACTTGACCTGGGAGAAGTGGGTTTGGAAGCTTCCAAGGTGAAAGAATGAGCAATATGGAGAGATGATACCAAAATCAGAGCACAGACAGTGAGGGGACATTGTGGTTCACTCAGAAGCCCTGCTGCTTCTCTCCTAGCTTCTATTTGTTGTCCAAATGACTTGTGAATATGCAGCTTTTTATTGTCAACCCCTGCGGCAAATATTTTCTGTAACTTTATTGCAGGTCATGTTTCTCCAGAGGAAAGGGCAGGTGATCATGACCATTGAGCTGCTGGATACAGAAGAAACACAGACAGAAGATCCTGTGGAGGTCCAGGTAATACCACAGTGACCATGGAGTCTGTGTACCACAAAGCAGATATCTAAGAATGCTTTCCCTGCTTTCTTCTTCCAAAATGTGAGACTTTGCCAGGAGGACAAGTTTGCCTGGGAGGTGGGCAGGTGACACATGGGGCTGTGGCCATTGACAGAAGTGGTGTATTAGCAAGAGAGTTTCAACATAAATCAGCCTCAGAATAAACAGCTTGGAAATAAACAAATTCTTTGCAGTGATGTTTGTCCTGATGAAGTGAAGTCTCACTTGAATTGGTCTCCCTTGTGTAGCACCTGGCAAACTACATGGAGCAGTACGTTGGGGTGGAAGGAGCTCCCAACAACCAGAACGATGGCTTCCTCCTGAAACCGGTCTTTCTGCAAAGGTGAGCTGCTCCCTGCCCTGAGCCACACCTGCAGCAGCTGCTGCTGCCTCCTCCCTGCCCGTGTGCCCGGGGGTTTGGGTGATGTGCCAGTCCTGGGGAAGTGCACTCGCCTTTGAGGGGCTGCTCCAGGCCAGTGAGCTGCACAGGGACTGGCTGAAAGAGAAATTTATGTCCACTGCATTGAGGTTTGTTCATGGAACCGTGTTTGGAATGGAGCAGGATGGATTCTGGATGGGATTCTGGGTCTACTTTGCTCCCATTTCACTAAACATTTGTCAGAGCTTACTGAGGAAGATCCTGGAAAGAGCCTGAAAACCGAAACATGCGAATACAAGTTCCATACTTGTGCTGTGAGCCCTGTGAGCTGAGGAGAATGAATAACCAAGTGTGTGACACATGCTTTGTCATCCTTGTTTTGTTCCAGGAACCTGAAGAAGTTTCGCAAGTGGCAGTGCAAGCAGGTGAGGGCCCTGCGCAGCGAGGTCAAGAGCTCCTGGAAGCGGCTGATCGGGGTGGAGAGCGCCTGCAACGTCGACTGTCGCTTCAAGCTCAACACCCACAAGATGATGTTCATCATGAACTCCGAGGATTACATGTACAGGAGAGGAGCTCTCTGCAGAGCCAAGCAGGTACATCTCCCTTTTACTCCCTCTGCAGCCCGGGCAGTAGCAGAGGTGGAGGGTGGGAGCCTAAACGCAGGGACCAATAATTCTTGTGGCTGGATTCCTGTAAGCTACATCCAGAAGTTACTACTTTGTGTTGGGTGTAGCATGGAGGAGAGCTGGTAAATGCTCTGTGCTTTGGGTTAGCTTAGCAGTCTTCTCTTTACATGCAAATTTTAAGTGGGAGTGGCAAACGTTAGGAAATAGGGATGGTTAAACGCAGGTCTGTGGTTTCCTGTTTGTGTTGTGCCCAAAGCATTGCACATCTCAGGTAGAGCTGTGGGCTGTGACTTTTCCCCCAGGAACCTCTCAGTGATCTTTACTGTCCTGCTCTCAGGTCCAGCCCGTGGTGCTGCTGAAGCACCACCAGCAGTTCGAGGAGTGGCACAACCGGTGGCTGGAGGAGAACGTGTCCATGGAGGCCATGGATGTGGTTCAAGACTGGCTGATGGGGGACGAGGACGAGGAGATGGTGCCCTGCAAAACCACGTGTGAGACAGTGAATGTCCACGGGGTGCCAGTGAACAGATACAGAGTGCAGTACAGCCGCCGTCCCGCTTCACCCTGAGCACCCAGACGAGTCAGAGCGTCGCTGGTGAAGCACATTTGCTATGAGAATAGTGGTGGGAATGCAATGTATGTATTAATGATATTTATCCAAACAGCATTTTACTTTGGATTATCATGTATTTTCCATATGGCATAGACTTGTCTTCTTGCAGTGTAATCCTCCAGCCATCATGAAGAGACTTTTAAAAGCTTTTATGGGAAGGGGGCTCTTGGCATTGCCACACACTTTTTAGTAGTTTCCTGGCTTTAGGCCACTGCTGACCAGCTCAGTGAAGGGGTGAACTACCACTAGTGGCTTTGTTGGAGAGGTGGAGCTGGGCTGGTGTTTGAGCAGATGCTGGCAGCTGCTTCCACTTCGAAGGGTTTAATATTCCCTGTCTTCCTGACTTTGTGCTGTCTTGGAGCCTGCAGAACTCTCCACTGTAACCTGGGAGTGCCAGCGGGGCCGAGAGCCTCCGGCACAGGGGGGCTTTGTTTTCCCTGTGAACCAACGAGGCAACAAATGACTCCTGTTCCTGGTGCTCTGGTGAGAAAAATGCCAAAACTGACAGGGGGATGGCCAGCACTCCAGGCTCTGACTCTCCCTCATCAACCAAGTGTTCTGGAGCATGAACTGAGGGGAAGAACTCTGAGCTGTGGTGCTGGGACGGGAGCGATGCCTGGCTGAGACCCCCCCAGCCACCGATGTTGCTTTGGGAGCTGAGGACCTGCTGCAGACTCTGCCTTCTAGAATATCCACGGGGAGGAATATCCACGGGGAGGAATATCCATTGCGAGGTCTGGCCTGGTTTTTGGGTTTGTGTTTTGCATGTTGGTGGGCAGCTCCGGAGCTGGGCGTTTCCCGGCGTTTCCCTGTGCATGCCCTGTGCATGCCCGGCCTCCGGCGCTCCGCGGGGCTGCACCACATCGGTGACATCGGCAGATGGAGCTCCCGGAGCACAGCTGGGAGCTGAGCTCTGGCCCTTGGACTCTCCTGTTTCTGCTGGGTCAGCACAGGCGCTGGGTTTGCAGGGACACATGGAAATCTGCGAGGAGCAGTGCGAGATCCAGCCGCAGCCATCCCAGACAGGCTTCTCCACTGCAGCATCCGTACTGCTATCGAAGCTTTTTTTGCCGTGAAACCTAACACAGCCTGCCCTGATCTGTGCAGAGCACTACATCTGACTTAATCTAGTGAGAAATCATGGAAATTTACCTGTGTCTGTCCTGCAGCCCCACTGTGACTTCACTCCTGTTTTTCAGGGGCCAAGGGCAAGCACGCTGTCCGTGGAGTGTATTACAAACATAATGTTTTGAGGCATGACCAGCCTCCTTTCAGCTTTGCTTCCAACTTTTCCCTGGCTTTTGGGGTAATAAACCCCCACCCCGAAACTTTCTGTGGCTTTGACTTTTAGGTTATGATTTCTGCCAGACCTAAGGAGCAGCCTGTAGGATTTGTCCTGGGTTATTTCCACTGTACGACATTTGGTTTTGCAATTGTCTCACTTGACAGTAGAAAAATTGGCCGTTGGGGGTATGTTTAATAGAAAACTGTCCTGAGTCTTTGTCTTTTCTGCAAAATAATCTGTGGGAGGGAAGGAGGGAGGCCACTCTCTGGCATTCGTGGCCACTTGCACAACCACTGCCAGCAGAGACTTTTCATCAAGAGCCTGTGTTCTCCTCGTCTGGGTCTCTGCTAAACTTTGGTTCCTGAAATGATCTGAAGGTTCTTCCCCTGCCCTCGTTGCAGGGAGTGATAAGAGACCACGTGGCTCTGCGAGGGCTGGGGGGAACAGGGGGGACAAGCCCAGTGCAAAGCAGTGTCCCCCTTTCCCTTCCAGCCAGCTCACCAAAACACACCTCAGTCCTGCTCCCCTCTCTGCTGTCTCCCAGTGGAGATGACAATTGTGCCAAATTTTATGGTTTTATGATACAGAAAACTGTTTACTAGAAAATAGGTGGCAACTTGTGGCTTAAAATGCATTTGATTCCAGGTGTCCCAAGGTGGGCACCACACCCGGGCACCGTCCTGTTCCATCAACCCATTCTAAGTGTACTTCAGGTATTTTTAAGCATCCTTATTTTGTAAACCTTAATTTATAATCTGAACTGATTAAGCAAGATTTTGCCCTTTACAGTGCTATTGTCTTGAAGCTGAGAGTAGCAAGGGATGTGAAGGGAGTGAGGGGCAGGTTTGAGAGGGGCTTGTTCATGTCTGAGGGTTTCAGCTGTGTATCTGCACGACCTTGAGTCAAGAGTTTGTTCTTCCATTTGTTTGAAGGATCTTTGCTTTTGGGCTTGTAATTGCTTTGCCAGCTCCTTGAATGTAGTTTTTTTTATATTTATTTGCACATTCAAGTAAAATAAAATATTGATTTTAAAAGTCTGCACCTCTCACTGTTTTACATTTCTTTTCACCTAATTTAAACTTTGTGACAACCCCCAGAATTGATTGGCTTGTACCTGAAACTGGACTTTAAATGGGAGAAAGATGCAATTGAAAGGTTGAATGAGCAGTTCCTGGACAGGCTGCAGGATGTGCTGATGCAGCTGTGTGTCAGCAAGTGCTGCATGAGGGTGTGAGCAGTGCACTCGCTAATGGAAAAGGGAAATACATTTCCTGCAAGCAGCCCCCGGCAGAGATCCCACGCTGGAGCTGGGGCTGCACTCACGTGGGAGCTGCCAAAACCTCTCCTGGAGCCCGTGGCTGGAGGGGAGCAGGGAGTCCAGGGGGTGGCACAGTTGCTCTGCCACAGAGAGGTTTCAAAAGCAAACACTGGAACGGCTGGAGCTGTGTCAGGGCCTGGGATGGATCTCAGGGAAAGGTTCTTCCCCCCGAGGCTGCTGGGCACTGCCCAGGCTCCCCAGGGAATGGTCCCGGCCCCGAGGCTGCCAGAGCTGCAGGAGCGTTTGGACAGCGCTCTCAGGGATGCCCAGGGTGGGGTTGTTGGGGTGTCTGGGCAGGGCCAGGGGCTGGGTTTGATCCTTGTGGGATCCCAGCTCTAGGATTGGGTTGTGCCAGGCAGAGCCTCCTGGCAGCCTGGTCCCTTCCTAGCAGCACCTTTGCCAGAGGTGAGGCACAGCCCAGGCCTGGCCCCAGGAATCACACCCTGAACACAACCAGGGCTCAAGAGAAGGGACTGGTTCCAGTTCCCAACCCCACAAGCACATCTGCTACAGGTTAAGACAACACAACTGCAACCATGAAAATAACCCTCCACCCGCCTTTCCCTCAACCTCCCCAAATTCCTGGGTAATAACATGTTTAACTGTGCTCCCTGTGAGCTCTGCACAACAAATGAATGAGTGGATTTTGCAAATTAAGCCGTAGTGATGTGACCCAGAGCTGATAGGAGTTTCCTTTACATCATCCCCAACACTTCCGTTGCCATAACAAAAGGCAGCTCTGCTCTCTGTGCAGCCCCCTGCTCGCTCACAGGGGAGCAAACTGTTGTTCTCCCAATAACAATCCTCTGGTGCATCAATTGCACGGAATAATTTGATTAAAATGATGGTGGTGGGGTCTCAGAGGACACAGCCCACTTTGCACAAGTCTTCTCTTGGCCCTCTCACAAAGGGGACGCTCCCTGTGCTCGAGGGGAGGGACAGCCAGATGTGACATAAGAGTAGTTGGAGATCTCAGGGAGGGGACAATGCTGGCAGCAGCAAACAGCTTAAAAATATCCTTCAGGTTTGCAGGATGGAATAGGTACCGGTGGTTTGCTCAATTAAACTCAGAGTTGCTAAAGGAAGTACCTGAGTTCAGCATTTAACATTCCAGGACTTTTTTTATGTGTTTCCACATCACAGGGATGCACCGGGAGAGTCGGGGCTGTGAACCAGTGAGGGAGTCTAGAACTGTGTGTGAAAACATAATTAGAGATTTTCTTCTTGTTTTAGCCTTTGCTCTGGATTAGAACTAACTCAATGCACCACCCATTCAATTTGAAGACTAAATCAAAGCCTAGCAACTCTTAACCTGTGCTAAAGAATGAATCTAAAGAGTCCTGGTGCTGAAAAGGGATGATGATGATGATGATGATGGCTGTGTCAGGCCAGGTAGCCCCCACCCCAGTGTCACTATCTTGCTGAGAAAGGCCCCCCAAAAGCTATTCCAGAACCCCGAGTGAGTTGTAGGGGTGTTGATAAGCCTCAAACATTCCTGGAAAATGCCTTCACGTGGACTTTTACGGCGTGAAGTGAAAACTGCAGGCAAGCAGAAGAGCAGTTCTGAAAAACCTCCGTCCTCAGAAGTGTTGCAGCAGCCTGAGGCTGAGGAGAATGTGCGGGATCACCCACGGAGAAGATGGGGTGGGATCCCAGAGGAACAGGAGGGCTGTGGGACAAGCAGGAGGGAGAGGCAGGGGGATTCCCTGGAGCCGCGGAGAGCTTCAGGCAGGCCCGGGGAGAGGGAGGCGACCTGACAGAGTCTGAGATTTGAGGGCACCTTGTGCATGCAGAGCCTGCAGAGACAGCTCCGAGCTGCTGCTCAGGAACGCTCTGGAGCCGCTGGAACAGAGCAGCAATAATGAATCCCATCATTTACCCACCACAGTTTGCTCTTCCAAGCCTCCAAGATGTATGGGACAGGCCAGGTGGTGTCCGTACCCTCCTCCCTCTGAGCTCTGAAACCCCCAGCCTGTTTCCAGCATTACATCTTTTGGGTTCAGAGCCACGGAATAGAAGAGCCCCTGCTCCCAGGAGATGATCTATTGCACAATGAATTACTTTAAAACCGAATTGTTACCCCACAGGGCAGGGATCACACGACTTAAAGAGATGTTAACAAGCCGTGACAAACCTCTGGCATCAGAATTTTCAGGCAAGCTGTTCTGCATCTAAGGCAGTCACTAAAGATCACACAGCATCTGAAAAATGAAGGATGCAGCGATGAGTAACCCCTCTCTGCTCCACTCCAGAGACCTGCCCATAGGAAGCAGGGCTGTGATTTGCACACTATCTGAACCTGATTATGGCTAATTTTTTGCATACAGAGCATGGAAAGGATCCTGGCTGAGGCATGGAAAATATGTGGCCACATGAGTCATTCTGTAATGGTTCATAAATCCTGAGAGAATCACAAAAGCAAAACATCTAACACAGCATCTTCCCTCTCCCTGCCAGTGGAACTCCACCTCTCGACACGCTCGGCACAAGGATGTGGGAATATGGTGAAAGCAAAGGAAATAGGATCATTTTCTCCTTGGAATAGAAGAATCTCATCAAACAGCAGCCAGGCTCAGATTTGCAACCTTCACAGAAGAGGCCATTCATAAGGCGAGGAGAAAGAAACGAGCTGCTCCTCAGGTTGCCAAACCAAATTTACAGTTCCTACTGCCTGGGCTCCAGCTCCTGTCCTTCCTCCCCTGCAGAGCCCGGCAAGGACTGCAGAGAACAGCCCAAACCCCAGCGCCCTCTCCAGCCATGACCTCCTGTCCCACTGGCTCTTGATGGCCAGGGCCAGGCTGGGGCTCTGACACGGGAGATGGGAGAGGATTTGGGAGCAGAGCAGAGCACAGAAGGGACCTGCTCAGGGGGTCAGAGAAGGGGGGACCAGGCAGCAAAGGATCTCGAAGGCTCAGGTGACATCTGCCAGTCCCTGTCACAGCATTATCTGAGTTGTCCTCTGGGCACAACCAGCAGCTCCATGTGCTGCTCCGAGTTCTCATCCCAGGCGGAGTGGGGATTGTGCAGGGTGGGACTGCTCAGCTCTGGGAAAAGACAGCTTTTTGTGGGGCAGGAGTGGCTGGAGCTCCCCATTATCTCCCCAACAGCAGGGACTTCCTGCATGCCCTTTGCAGGCCCCTTTCCTGCTGGATGGAGCTGCTCTCCCTGTCCCAGTGGTTATCAGCGGAAGCAAAGCGTCTCCCTCACGTTGCCACTTGCCCTTGGTGTGCCATGGTGCTCCTGCTGGTGCTTTTAAGTGCAAAGAGCTCCAACCCAGAGGACTTTTAACCATCCTCTGCAGTAAAATCAAGAAGGTGCAGGAGCTTCATCCCCTGTTTAACCAGGAAGATGGAGCAGGAATAAAAGAGCCAAACTCCAAAGGGCCCAGCCTGGTCTGGAGGCTGCAAGGCTGACACAAAAACCTTCCACTGCCAGATCACGAGTCTGCAGGAGCCCCACGTAATCCCTGGGAGGTCTGTGTGGTCTGCAGCTCTGATATCTGGGATATCTTCCTGTTTGTAGCACCAGAAAGTGTTGTGACTCAGGGTTTGGGAAGGGACCTCGGATCACCCACAGAGCCACTTGGGTCTCTGCAGTGGAAGGACACTCGGCGTTCCCATGGGCAGAGGTGTGTGGGCTCTGTTTACGTGCAAACTGCATCAAACCCGACCACATTTGTTATTTCCAGGAATATTCCGGAGCAGGAAGGAGACCCAGATGAGTCACTTGAGCCACCATCTCACTCTGAGGATGAAGTGCAGCCCTGAAACACTTTGGGTCTGGATTAATAAGCCCCTCCCAGTCCCACCTTCTGAGGCTGGGATTGTCCAGCCTGAGCTTGGGCAGCCCACGCTCGTGCCTGCGGTGACAGCCCCTCCATTCCCTCTTCCCGCCCGGGATGAGCCCCGTTGCTTCCGAGAGTTAAGGAGCAGCAGGAGGAAATGCGTAAGCAGGGTCACTGATGCTGCTGTCCCTGCACAGCTCTGGCACCGCGCTGTGGCTCTGGACCCTGCCCTGGGATGGGGACCCTCGGGAAGGGGCGGCTGCCCCACAGGCTCCTGCTCTGCTGTGCCTTCTGGGGACTCTGCCTGGCCTCGGACTACGACGGTGAGTGTGTGCCTTTGGGTGCAAAGCTGCTGCTTGTTAAGGTACTGGGTATTTGGGACCTTTGTAAGGTCCCTGAAAACTCCTATTTTTAGTGAGTTCACATGGGAGGATGCTCTGATTGAACTTTGTGTGGGCTCTAGTTGAAGCAGGAGCTTGACAGAGGTGATACAGCAGAGAAAGAAGCTGGGGTGGAAGAAACTAGAAAGAGAAAGGAAAAATAGAGGAGCAGTAAACCAGAAAGGACTTGAAGGCCAAATCTTTAGCTAATTACACTCCCAGAGCCATGACTTTACACTGGAGTGGCTCCGGTGTCTGGGATTGTTGTGAGAGGCAGAGGCCTCCAGGCAGAGGAGTTGCTCCCTGGCTTCCCAGGCCTGTTCATGGCCCTACAGAGGAATTGTTCTCTGACTTCCCAGGCCTGCTGATGGCTGTAGAGCATCACAGTCCATTGTGAGCTGTGGGAAACCACAGGGCAAAGGAATCGGGTGTATTCTCAGAAAGGTGGCTGAGGGTGGCTCCTGCACACCTAATTCTGCCAGCCAGCAGTCCCAGTTGCAGGGACCCCAAGAGAAAAGACAAAGAGCGGCCTTTGGGGCGAGCTGTGCGTGCAGCCTCCAGCCTCCAGCCCGCTCTGCTGAGCGAGTAACAGGCTGCCTTCCTCTCCCAGATTACTCTCAGAACAGCACCAATGAACAGGCCACCACACCAGAGGTCACCCCGTGTCCCCGAGCCATCCCGGGGCACCAGGCCACCGTCAACAACATCACCTACCTGCTGATCCCCGAGGCCACGCGCGCCCAGCTGGGCAGCGCCGTCACCGTCCGGCTCATCCCCGGCCTCTACAGCCTGGTGCTCCTGCTGGGGCTGCCGGCCAACGCGCTGGCCCTGTGGGTGCTGGCCACCAGGGCCGAGCGCCTCACCTCCACCGTGTTCCTGATGAACCTGGCGGCCGCCGACCTGCTGCTCATCTCCGTGCTGCCCTTCAAGATCTCCTACTATTTCCTGGGCAACCACTGGCCCTTCGGGGAAGGGCTGTGCCGCCTCACCACGGCTTTCTTCTACGGGAACATGTACTGCTCCGTGCTGCTGCTCACCTGCATCAGCGTCGACCGCTACCTGGCCGTGGCTCACCCCTTCTCTTCCCGCGTTTTCCGCACTCCCACCTTCGCCGCTGGCACCTGCGCTGCCGTCTGGCTCTGCGCCGCTGCCCTCACGCTGCCTCTGACCCTGCAGCGCCAGTCGTACCCCCTGCTCGGGGCAGGGCTCACGCTGTGCCACGACGTCCTGCCCCGGCACGAGGACGACGGGTTCTACTTCTATTACTTCGTGGTGCTGATCGCCTGCGCCTTCCTGCTGCCGCTGCTGCTGCTGGCGCTGAGCTCGGGCGCGGTGCTGCGCGTCCTCCTGCGCAGGGGCAGCCGCTACTCCCACGCCGTGAAGCTCACGGCCCTCGTGGTGCTCACCCTCGTGGTTTTCTACGCCCCCAGCAATGTCCTGCTGCTGGTTCACTACTCCAGCCCCTGCTCCAGGCTGCGCGGCCGCCTGTACCTCAGCTACATGGTGAGCCTGGCCCTCAGCACCTGCAACAGCTGCGCCGACCCCTTCGTCTACTACTACGTGTCCGAGGATTTCCGCGAGAAGGTGAGGAGGAGAGTCTTCAGGAGCAGCAAGAAAACCACCACTTCCCTAAAGACCTCCAAGGAAACGCTGCCTCGTTCCAAACACTCGCTGGCGTGAGCCTCCAGCCCGCCTCGCTGCCCCCAGGGCACTCTGTAACACACAGTGGGGATAAGATGAAGGCGAGACTGGAATTCCGCAAGTTTCACCCAGAGCAGCACTTCCCAGGAGCCAAGTGCTCTTCCCTGCCTGCACAGATAAGGCTGAATAAACCCGAGCTGTGGGATTCTTTGCCCAGACAAGATGCTGAGTGCTGGACACATCCATCCTTTCCTGGGACACTGCCTGCAGCTTCTCAGCTGGCCACACACCACCAGAGATGTTCCTACCCGTACATCTGGGTCCGGTGTTCCTAATCTGACTGCTCTCTGCCTGCTAGTCCTGCTCCTGACTTGCTCACTGTCCTTAAATGCATTTTTTCTTCCCCTAAAACTGAAAAAGAATAGGCATTGCAACCCCAAATCTCTAAATGTTTCGAAAGATACTCTCCTGAACTAAACCAGTCTGTCAAGAGAGTGCAGAGCACTGGCTTGTGTTGCAAAAACATTCTTGGCTTGATTTGTAAGCAACCCCACAGTAATGTCAGCCCACTCTTGGTAAAAGGTGTAAAAATCCCATTCACTCATCCTTGTATTTGCAAATCACCCTTGGCATCCATCATTTCTTTGAGGCAAAGGTTGTATTAATGGATTTTGTAAAAAAAAAATGATGTCTCGTGAAGGAAAATAGTAAAGTAGGAAAGGAGCAAACCCTCTGGTACTGCACACTTCCTTTGTGTAATGTCACCCACAGCCAAAAGCTGTCTCTGATCAAAGAGGTGCTCAGGTTTGCTGCAAATCTGACAAAATGCAGCCAGCTCCTCTCTCAGACACAAGTGGGGCACAGCCCTGTGAGCAGCCAGGCAGAAAACGAGCAATGAACCTCTGCAGAGCTCCTTAATTCTTTAGTTTTCCCAGCACAGCCTTGACAGCCGAAAGCGCGAATAAGAGGCAGAGAGGATTGTCTTAAAATCAGTTTTTAATAAAATATTTATCAGAATCTAAAACAAACACTTTTCTGGACTCAGACTTGCTAAGATGTGTGTGAACAAACCAACAGCTGGGCAGAGAGCTGTCTGTGTGTACCTGTGTGTGCGGGGGCAAAAGGCGGGCGAAACACAAAGCCGGGCTCTGGGCACTCAGTCAGAAACAGCAGGGACTAAAAAACCCCAAACCCCAACCCAGGCTGGTAGAGGCTTTCTAAATAGTTGTTCTATTCACAATAATGGAAACCAGGTTATTGTGCATTAAATGTCAGCAGTCAGTGTGAGCAAAGCAGGTGCTGCTGTGTCAGGGATGTTCTTCGAGCAAGCTGAACATTCTTCTGGTATTTGCTTTCTACTGAGGCTGATTAAGAGGGAGGGGAAGAGGCAAGACCAAAACACAGGACAAGAGAGAACAAGGGGAGCTATTGCTTTAAAATAAATACCTGGTAATGATTACTCTGCATAATGTACAGTTACAAATATATAAATATTAATTTCCTTGAAAGGACTGCAAGCATCAGTCCCTGATAACTAGCACTGCTGCAGCTATTCAGTCACACAACTCGATGGAAGGAGCAGTTTCTGTGTCTTACAAACCCACTGGCACTTTTCTCCTCTTGCAATGAGGGACCACCAGGAAAAGGAAAGGAGAAGAATCTCTCTGACAGAGGGAGGCAAACGTCTCTAAGCCAGGAACAACCCAAAGCAGCAGCAGCTGCTGCTGGCCTTGCTGGCTTTGGCTTTCCAGCACCCAGCTGGTCTTTTCCTTGGTGGAAAAAAAAAGAAATCAATCCTTCTCTCTAAACTGACTGGCTGAGGTGCACAAAGTGGGAGCCTGAGATGTCCTTGTGCCCCCAGGGACAGGGAGGAGACTGATCAGCTTCAGAGCCAAAGCCTGGGAATGGTTTTGAGTCTGTACAGCTGTGCTGTATCCAGTGGTGCTCAGGGATCCTGAGTCCTAAAGTCTCTGTATTCCAAGCAGGATGTTGAAGAGTGGAGGAAAAATAATCTATGCTTTTTTTTTTTTTTTTACCTAGATAAGAATTAATGATGGTTACAAGAAACATGAACAGCAAATGTGGGACAGGGGAAAGCTCCGGACCCTCAGCTGGGGTGGAGAAGAGAGCAGAGACCTGCTCCTTTATCCCTGTGACGGGGGGAAAAGGCAACCACAGCGGTGTAACTGCAGGTTCCTTGATTCAGTGCCTTAAATAAAATAATCTTTTTTCTCTTTAGCTGCAAAGAGGAGCTGGTTTGGTGTAGCAAGAGTGGGGGGAGGCAGAGACTGGAAGTGCCAAGGCTGGGAAGAAGCACTGGAGGTGAAGTCAGGATGCAGAAATCCTGTCACATCACCTCCCACACACTGCCCTGATCTGTCTGGCTCTGAGGACACTGAGGCTGCTCTGCCTTGGCCTTCTGAAGGTCCAGGGCTCTCTGGCTTTACTTTGAATTGTGAAACAGGAGCCAGACTCCTCTGCTTCAAGTGCTGGCACAGAGATCCCTCAGACAAGGCCCTGATTGATGGGCTGGCACCACCAGCAGGAATTATTTACCTGGCAGCAATAGGGGGATGTCTGCATCTGGAATTAGGACATTACATGTCCCAGAGCCTGAGGAAAGCGAAGAAAGCCAGGTTTAATTCTTGGCTGGAGCTCCCCACCCTCACCTCATCCCCAGGGGGAGGTCTGAGTGCCCAAGGATCTGTGAGAGGACCAAGCAATACAAAATTACTTCAAATATCTCTCCAGAAGCATTCAGTGGGTACACAACGGGTGAGGGAGGGCAGGAAAGCAAAGCCAGATGGGGACTGAGGACAGGAGACTGAGGAATCCAGAACACAGGTCCCATCTCCTGGATGAAGCCAGTCACACAGACATTATCAGGGTGACCAAATGCCTCATTCTCCCAGCTCACAGCACTAAACATCTGCAGCCTGAACCAGCCAACAGCAGGGTTTGTATTGTGCAGTTTTGAGTTTTAGAAAAGGGAAAAAAAAAGGAAATCTTGTTGCAGCTCACACTAGGCCTGTTATTTACCCAGGGATAAATATTGACTCAGTCCTGTGTGTGTACACAATAGCCAGTGCTTGCCAGGACAGTTGCTTACAGGAGGTGGAATTTAGTTTAAAGGCATTTATTTACCTGCCAGGCAGGAATGCAGCTGCCAGGGTGAGGACAGGATCTGCCCCTGCACACCCCAGACACGGGGCAGAACCCTCAGCCCACGGCAGGATCCTGGGAGCAGAGCTGGGAGCAGCCACGGGGGAAGGCTGGCAAAGCTGCCAACGAGGCAGTTCTGAAATTTCTGGGAACTTCAAGACCCAGACCTTCATCATGTCAACTACATTCTGCAAATGTCTGGCCCCAGACAAAAAGGACTGGAAACTACACATGCCCAACCTCTGGGGTACCTCCTGGTTTGTCCCCATGTGGACATTTTTCTGGAATAAACTTGCCTTTATTCTGGAATGGAATGTCTATACTGGGATATATTCTTGTCATGGTTCCTGTGTAAACAAGCCTTAAAAATGAATGGAGCTGGGCTTTTTTTTTCTGTTTCCATTCACCAATAAACATCCTCAAAAGGAGTTTCCACCCTGCTCTGGGTCCTGGTAACAATAGAAGTGGGAAGATAAAATATTAACACTCTTTTGCAAGAGGCAATTGCATGTAACTCCTCCAAAGAGAACAATGCTGCTCCAGGCAGGAAGGGAAGCTCAAAAATCTTGGCTCCTGCGCTTTTGGAAACACAAAGCTTTTCTTTTTAGTTTTGCCACGTTGCTTGGGGCAGGTCAGACCGAGGGAGTCCAGCCTGTGACACCAGGGATTGGTACTGGCCAGCAGAGCCAGGGCCTGGGCAGGGAGTACCAGGACCAGAACACACTGCACTGGATCCCAGGGGGAGCAGAACAAAAGGGATTGGTGAGCTCAGGCAAACGTTTCAAAGGGCTGTGCCTTGGCCAGGTTCGTTTTCAGGCCAGGGTTTGAGGAGGAAAGGGGCTGAGAAGGCTGCAAGCAGCTCCTGTCAGCACGTAGTGCAACACAAAGAGGGCTCCCCCACCTCATCCCTGCCACTGCTGGGGCTGCAAACGCCCACCTGAGGCCTGCAGGCAGCAGCAGGCACGAAGCCTTTCAGCCCTGGCAGTAGATTCCAGTTTTCTCATGTAAAATGTACCTCCCAAGAGCTTCCCTGAATGTGAAGCCACAGGGAAGTGTTTCTCTTGTGGGTGCAGCAGACTGATGGGCTGGGGAAGATGAGTAGCCTCTTGTTATGTCATAATTGGCAAAACACACTGACTTTTATTATTATAAAATTTGAGCAAAAAACTTCTCAGCCATCTTTCCTCAAACAGCAGTTCAGCTAAGCACAAGGCCTGGACTTAGCTTCTAAGTGTAGCTAGGAAATGGCATTTGCAGAATATCCCGGTAGCAGAGAAAACACTTGGAAATGCTCTATAGGTTTGAATTCCAGCCCCTATTTTTCTCACCTAGAGGGCACAGCATATTGGTCTCCCATCACTGGAAGGGCTCCGAAGAAGATGCACAGAAGGCAGGAAAATGGACAGAAAAATAACGCTGAGTGTCCCCCTTAGAGCTCCAGATCTGCCCCGTGGGGCAGCAAAGCCTACAGTTCTGAGGGCATCAGGAAGTAGTCATCATTCGGGTTCTGTTCTGCAGCAGGTCGTCTGGAGGAACAAACTCATACAGGAGTCGCTTCTGAGCCTCTTCTCTTTACTTAAATTACGTATTTCTGTTGGGAAGAGAACACAGGGAAGAAAAGTCACCTTGCTGTGGTGTACCTTTGTGAGACATCGCTGAGCCTGGGCAGGGAAAAGCTGAAAAGGTCACAGAGCTGGAAGGGACCCTCAGGGATCCTCAGCCCAGCCCCTGGCCCTGCACAGACACCCCAACAACCCCACCCTGGGCATCCCTGAGAGCGCTGTCCAAACGCTCCTGCAGCTCTGGCAGCCTCGGGGCCGGGACCATTCCCTGGGGAGCCTGGGCAGTGCCCAGCAGCCTCGGGGGGAAGAAGCTTTCCCTGAGATCCATCCCAAGCCCTGACACAGCTCCAGCCGTTCCCTGGGCTCCTGTCCCTGTCCCAGAGCAGAGCTCAGCCCCTGCCCCTCCGCCTCCCCTCGGGAGGAGCTGCAGCCCCCGAGGAGCCTCCCCTCAGTCTCCTCTGCTCCAGCTGAACGAGCCAAGTGAAAGGGTCACTTGTTCCACTGGGGATGAAGCCACTGAGGTCACAAAGCCTTTTACAGCCACCCCAGCAAGATCCCATTCCCGGTGATCCAAAACAGTTGTAAAACCCCCCCTTTTTGGGGAACAGAACACCCTCGACCCAACACAAGGACACCACAGGCTGGCTCCAGGCGGATCCCTGACCCCGCTGTGGGCTCACCATTCCACCGTGGTGGCCGCTCCCTGGCTCCTGTCCCCTTCCCGGAAGGTGCTGGCCGTGGTCAGCTCTGCCACCACCTCGAACACGTCGGCCTCCGCGGCGAAGGCGTCGGGGTCGTACTCGTAGGAGTAGTAGGACAGGTCTGTGTGCAGGGGGGGCCCCTCCTCGGCTGCGGGGGGAAGCAGAGCTGCAGGAGCTGCGTTTCAGCATCGCCACAGAGCGGGGCAAGGGCAGGAGAAGGAAGGGATTTTAGTCAGGGAGGCCGGACACGAGGGGAGGAGGCTGCAGGTGTCGGCGGACCTGCCCGTGTTTGCTTGGATTCGCAGGGGAGGGGAGAAGCTGCTGCAAAAGCAGAGTTTTCAATTTCCCAGTCTGACGTCTGGGCACTGGAGTAAAAGGAAAGAGGGGGAACAAAAAGAGGGGTGAAAGGGAAACAAGGAGGAAAAGGGAAAACAAGGGGGGGAAGCAAAAAAGGGTGGGAAAAGGAGGAGGGGGGGGAAAAGAGAAGGAAACAAGGGGGGAAGGGAAATAAACAGAGGGAAAGGGCCATGGAGTTTGAAAAAAATCTCAAAGTCTCCCTTTCCAACATGGAATTAACTGAGGTGCTGAAGTGCAGACCCATCACCCTGAGGGCTGCACACAGTGAGGTAAAAGTGTCGTGCAGAGGGCAGATGGCACAGGGGAGTCACTCTGCACCCTGGAAATCTCTCCTCTGACCGGGGTCAAGCCGGGCACCTCAGGTAAAGAGAGCCCCATCCATGTGGGGACGTGTTCTGTGTGCCCTCAGCTGAGCATCATTTCATAAAACAAGTGACAAAGTTGGAGGGATTCCCCAAGGGAACAGCTCACTGGGTGACTGATCAGTGGAGGCAGCCAAATTTCTTTTCAGCCCAACAAGGGTGAAGATTTCAAGGCCAGGAGCCCACAGCAGAGCCATTCACTGCAGCCTGAATGAGGAGCTGAGGCACATCTGCCCCAGCACAGTCACACAGCACTGAAACTTCCATCACTTCATGTAGGGACAGACCCAGCACGGGCAGGAGCAGGAATTTCTGCTCTGCCCACTCACTCCAGGCTGTGCTGGCACTGGCAGGTCCCTCTCACAGCACACACCCCACTCACACCAGGCTGCTCCCTGTCCAGAGGGTGAAACTGCAAGACAAAACTTCGAGGAATAGCAGGAGATCCTGAACTGCTCCTGGAGCCAGCTCAGCTGTCCATCCTTCCTGCTTGCTCTCTGCACACACTGCTCTGATCCAAACCAAAGCAGGCACTGAGGCAGAATCATTGCAGGGAGGAAAAGTCCCCCGCCCGCCCAAAGCTGGCTTTATTTAAAGAGAACACTCATCAAGGCCTTTGAAAATGTTTGCTCTCTAGAAATGAAATATCTGAAGGATCTTCCCTGTTGCCTCCCACATCCTCCCAGCCACGGGCAGGGGAGGCAGGCTCTGTTCACTCCCTCTTGGCCTCCTCCCTGTGAGAACCTGCCAGATCGTGAGCTCCTTCTAGGAACGGGTGATTGCTGTCCACCGGGGATGGAATGAACATCACAGGCCTGACTCTTCCCAGGAATTCAGCACTGGAGTCACAGCAAAGAGCACAGCCCGACGTTTCCTGCTGCACACAAACCACTCCCCCCAGCCCCAAATGTTTGTGCCGAGGCCAATGTTTGCTGAGCAGCGATGGGGGGAGAGGAAAAGTGGCCCTGTGCCAGTTCAATCAATCCTGAAAGAGCAGCGGCCCTGTGGGGAACATGCCAGCCAGGGAATTTTGGGGATGACTCCACCTGGAAGCAGAGCTCAGGCTGATGTTCCTGGTAGGAGCTGGTGTGGGTGATGGCGTTTAATTTAAACAACAAAACAAAACACCACCACCACCACAGGTGTCATAATTCCACCTAGAATTTTCTTCCAGTTCCAGCCACTGGCCCTTCTAATTGCTGGAGCAAAACTGTGCAAAGGGCACGGCTGTGGGGAGAAGGCTGGGGGCCAGAGAGCTGAGCCTGGGGGGAGGTTCCTGCTCACAGCAGCACTGATACCCCCAGTAGTGCTGCCCCACACACTTGGACAGTGTTTTCCACCAAATCCATGCAGAATCACACCACTGTGAGGTCAGCATACTGTCCTCCAACATCAGTGGCTGTGCCTTGGCTGTACCTCGAGTGCCTTTGGCAGAGCAGACTGAGGCAGTTTCAGAGGAGTTAATGATCTGTGGAAGCAATCAAAGCCCCACTTCATCAGAGAGCTGCCATCAGAGCTACTGGGGATCCCACAGGCTCTGAAATCCACCCAGATCCTTGTGGCCAAGAGTGACAATGATCTCAGGAAAGCTACAGTCAGAAATTCAGTGAGATTTTGATACTCAAGATAACAACTCGGCTCCTGCTCCAGGGTTTTCAATCCAAACAAAGACTGCAGCAGGCTGTGAAGGCACAGGAGCACAGCTCCAATGCTGAGCCAGAGCTGGGTCCATGCTACTCATCAAAATCCTGGTCCACCCTTTTGAAACTCAGTAATTCACCTGTGAGAAGGAACAGCTGAGGAAGGGGATTCACACAGGAGTTACTTCAGCTGAGTCCTGTCACCCTGCAAGCTTCCCTCTCAGTCAAGAGGATCTACAGCTGCAAAGAGGATCCCATCCATCTGTACAAAAAAAGGCTGCAGTTTTAAGGTCAAACCCCAGCCACTCTGCCTCGCTGCAGACTTTGGGAAGGCATCTTAAAATATTCTGACAACAGCAACAACACTGCATCCTGATCTTCCAGGGCTCTTTTCATGTTCAATTGCTCACCTTGAACAGCTGGAGTTTATTCCAGCAAACCCACTGGCGTGTGTGGAGCTTCACTGTGGGTCTGTGGGTGCCAGAGGGAGCCCTGACACATCCTGAAATTCCTACTGATTGCTGGGAGGCAGCTGCTTGTTCCCACTGCTGGGTAACACGGACAAGACCTCAATTAAAGCCTCCATCAGCCCAAGCTGAGCTGCACAAGTCTCATGGCAAACACAGGAGGCTTCCAGACAACACAAACACCACGCGCTTCTCCAAGAACGCAGCGTTTCCTGCAGGTTAACACACCCAGGCGGTTTTACACCAGCCTGCCCTAAGCTTGATCTGGCTCCTGGAGTTCTGCATCCTTTCAGGAAATCACAGATTTAGGCACAGCTCAGCAGAGCCCTCGCTGGAGCGCCTGAGCCGACTTAACCCGATCACATGCTCCAGCAGCACCGAGCCCAGGAGAGTGTGTGTGAGGAGGGGCTCATTCATCTGCCGCACTTTGATTCATGCCCCGTGTGCTTGACCTGAGAGGAGCCCGGAGGATTAATGAAAATCACATGCTGGGCCCTTTTCCTGGGGCAGGATTTAGTCAGTTTTATTCCTGAATGCTCACTCTGCCATGGCTGCTCCCAGCTCAGCATCTTCCTGCCAGGAAATTTGGGCACTCCCCGACCCCAGGACAAAGCCAGCTCTAAGTGCTCCTGCTTTGACAAACACCCTTACGGCACTTGGGGGTTTGTCCATCTAAAATCTGCATAACAATGCCACACAAAATAACCAGGTTTTCCCCTTTTGCTCCTTCTGAGCCAGCACTGTTTCTGTCCATTCAGAACAGAAACCACAGGGGGATTTTCCTTTGACTTTAACGCAGATAATTTCAGAAACTCTGTTCTGAACATTTTTTTGGATTGTGGGTTACCATCAAATCCCATAATTTTTTTCCCCCCAGGTAATCATGTTTTCACGATCAAATTTTTATTTGAAAATAAGGTAATGGCAGCCCCATTTTGTAGACCTCGGTACGGCCTCACATTCCAGCGGTGCCCAGATGGAACAGGTTGGGAATGCTGCTTGGAAGGGTTCAGACTGCAGAGTTTCCATGCTGAGCACATGGCATGTGCATGGAATAAAAGGCAACAAGATATAGATACAGATATATTCACAATAAGTCCAGGAAAAAAAAAGGGGTGGAAAATAGAGGCATTAAACACTAAGACTGAATGACCTATAGAAACTGTCATCACAGAATATTCACTGTGTTTTTACACCTTGACAAGAAAACTGTCCCTCAGCTGCTGTCCAGAAGGGAAAGAACAGGCTGGTGTCCCATGCTGGACATGTGTTAGTCTGATTCTGGTGCACAGGAGGACGTGAGGAGGCACAGAAATAAGAATTAAACTGGTTTTACCGATTTGTTGGGAGAGTTGGAGGCCGGGGGAAAATTAATGAGTGGAAAGCGGCCAGGAAAAATCTAGTCCAGTTTATTTACTAGAAACAGCATGAAACAAGCTATTCTACTGACCCTCCACTGCTTCTTGGTGAGATTTATTGTGAGCCACGAGCGAGTTCGACGTGAGTCTTGGAAAAAAGTGCATGAACATAAGCACCAAATAAAATGAGCAGCCAAATTCCTGGCTACTCCATCTACTGACCTTAACATTTTTGTTCACTAAGGCCCTTTATTCCAAACAGCAGCTCTGAGAGAACCACGACTGCCAGCTCCATTTTTGCACGGAACTGCAGGGACAAAGTTAATCCACCTGGATTGGAGTCCTTGCAGTGGCTTGGGCTGTTGTCACGTCCTGCTCAGTTGTTTGGTGGAACACATTACATCAGCCTGGTTTGAAATGGGATCTCCCCAGCTTAATAGCAGAAGAAAATATCACAGAGTGTGTTGTTCAAACACAGCAAGGCTGAGAAAATAGGAGTGTTGGTTACCCACTCCCACAAACAATTATCTAAATCCTGCAGGTGCTGAACTGAGAAGGATTCCTGCAAGATTTCCTGAAAGGAAAAGGGCTGGGAGAGCTGTCTGCTACTGAGTAGTTCTCATCCTCAGTGTCCTTGACTTCTTCATTTTTTTTCTGATTTCTGGATATTCTGTCTTTTCTATCAGATGGAAAAATTCAGCATCTTTGCTTAAAATGTGCTTGAGAGCCACCTGTACTTTTACAGGGATAGGATAAGCTTTAACCTTGCTAAAGAAAAAGCCTTTGGATAAATGCAGAAATATCGCATTACCTGCTGGAGTCTGGGGAACACTGGGCTGCTCAGCTGTGTGGGAGTGTGTGTCCCTTTCTTCTGGCAAGTTCTTGGCTGCAAATACAAAGGAAAAGAAACTCATTGGTCACATAATTTGTTAATGCATTTCTAGAAAATGTTTGCCTTTCCAGAGGTGGCATACTCAATTCCCTGAGCTATTACACTGCACACCTTGAAAGCCCATGCAGGATCTCCAAAGAATGCTACATTTTGTGGATTTAATTTTTATCCAGGAGTATTTACTTCAGATCAAACAGTATCACTAATTTTCTCTTCAATTCATCCTGACTGGTAAAATTTGCATTCATGAGAACAGAAAACCAGTTATTTCAAGGTGAAAAGCAGCTGCTCTTACCACTTAATCTCCTGTAGTATGAACAGCAAAATAACACAGAGGAACTTTGGAATTCTCCTCCTTTCCCTACCGGAAATATCAACCTGCCCGGATGAGGATTTGTAACCTTCTGCAACTGGACCATGACAGAAAAGGGAAGAGAATGAAACCTACAGGCAGAACATTGAGACATGGGCATCTGCTCTATCCTGGTGTTGTTCCTGCACGATGCCACTTCCATCTGGCAGTGGTTGGGGTAGATGTGCCCGTCTGAGCCGCACACGGGCTCCCCGTCGTAGCCGCAGTCCCGCGAGCACAGGCACTGCTCAAAGTACTCGTCCTCCAGGCAGCCAAAGATGTTGTTGCAAGGGCCAGAGTGCACAAAGCCTGCGAATGAAACAAAATCAGCCAGTTTTGCACGGCACGGGGAAGGTGGAATGGAAACGTTTCACTGATGTCAGTTTTCATGTTGAGTTCCCTAAGATTTCTATTATGAATTTACGAACTCGATAGAATCACAAGCTCTGGGAACTAAGCTGCCTTTCTGAAGGAACCACGGTGCAACAGCTTCCAGACTTGGGATAGAGCACCTGTTTTTAGGCCACAGAGCACAGAAAGGAACACACAGTTTCTGGGGAAAGTTATTCCTTTCACCGATGCATGAAAGTGCTCAAGCTTCCTACAGTTAATTGTGGAACTCCATCGCAAAATATTGGAGAGAAAGAAAACCAAATTGCATGGTAAAGAGTTTTCACCTCTTTTTTTACTGACACATCTGCCCCTGTGCAGGTTCTTCCAGAGTCAGACATTTTACCTTGCCTCTGAAGCAAATCACAGCCACTTTGGTGCCTGCAGAGCACCACTGGTCTGTTTATCATCATCACTTTACTACTGCAACCCCCCAAATCTTTGTGCAACTTCCACTAACACAGAGAGCGAAGCAGAACGTTTCTGTCAACATAATTTTGGTTTCAGAACGTCTGTGGGTCCCATTTTTCTGAAAGATCCGTGTGGCTCTGGCGTAACTCACCAACCCACTGGCTGGCTGAGCTTTCCACCTCGTTGCAGGTCGGGCCATCGCAGAGCTCCCGGGCCAAGGGGCTGTTCTCACTCACGTTGTAGAAACGAGTTGCTTCAAAAGCTGCAGCAAGGAGGAGAAATCACAGCTGAGCCTCCTGCCTGGAGCTCCAGTGCCAGCAGGGAACAAAGGGAAGCAGGCACAAACCTGGCTCGTAGTAATCGTACACTTTGATGGGAACGGGGGCTGTTTTCCCAACTATGTGCTCTCTGAAAGCTTGGAACTTCACACAGGTCATGCACTGGCTGGGAATCTGTGTGAAATGGTGTGAAAGACTCAAAAATTACACTTGAAGTGAGGGGAGAGACAAATGAACTCAGCATGTGCCCCAAAGTAACACGCCAAGCACAAAGACGCCTCCAATACTCCAAGCGTCGGGTCGGAGATAATGAATGAAAGCCAAACAGGATGAACCAAACCAGGATGCTCTGCTGACCTTTAAGACTCACACTTGCCACAGAGCAATGGCAGACCTGGCATTCCAGCTGTGTTCCCTGGCTCGCCCACAACCACCAGACAATTCCCTGCTGCTGACCAAGCCAAGAGAGATCTCACCTCCCACTCTCAGGTCTGTGCTGTGAGATCTAAATTACTCTGCATTTAGCAATGCTAGTCGTACCTGCAAGTGACATTATTTTGAGGCAAAAAACTAAGTGATATCTACCCAAAAACACTCCATGGGCTGAAGTGAATCACCTGCCTCTATCAGACTTTGGTTTCCAACCAAAACCACACCACCACCTGCAGCAAAAGAGACTCAAGGAGTTAAAGCTGCAGGGTGATCCTCACCCCTGAGGGACCCCCAACACTCTGCCTGAGCCTCATCCCCTGGTCATTTGCCTTTCATTAAAATTCAACATAATTGTAAGAAAAATAGTCATTACCTCATCGAAATAAAACAGGACTTTTCTTCCATCCACTTCATATCTTTTTAACCCAATTTGCTTGTTCATCAACAACTGGGGGTAAAAAAAATATAAATCAACATGTTTAATCTCAATTTATAGAAAACAGGTAGATGTGAGAGAATAAAAAAGATTTCAGACTGCTTAGAAAACTGATCAGACACCAAACTCCAGGGATTTCTTCTGCTGGAAAAGGATGGTTCCACAAGGGAGGGAAAATGCAAAGAGATTGAAGTTGCTGTCACAAGACTGAGGAGGAAGAGCCACCTGTGTCCTTCGCTGTGTCCTGCTGAGGAATTCTTGCAAGGTGCATCAGCTGAGGGCTCTCTCTCGTCCCCGGGGCATTTATCTCCCTGGGGCTCTGCTGACACCTCACCCACAATCTCATCCAGCAGCTCCCAGATTGTTTTCAGTACCAAGGCAAGACCTCAGAGACCCCAAACCACTCAATGAAGTCTCTCATTTACACCCCTCAGACCAGCGGGGGATCTCGCTGCCGGATCGCACCGGGTATCGAAGGTCCCCTCCTCCCACCAGCTGGAAAATCCAAAACATTCTTCTGCCAGGAAAATTAATCCTCACATTTGAAAAGAGCAGCCATTTGAAAGAGCCCCAGGCACCCTCCCTTTTGACAAATGGGGTCAGGCCAGGCCTCTGCCCCTCATCTTCTCTCCCTTCGAGGCCCAGGGATTTGGGATTTGCACTGTACCAGGCAGGCCTGCAGACTCACCTCTTCTGCTTTTTATCTGCACACCTAAGGAACATCTGATCACGATCTAAGGGCACTTCCCACATCTCCAAACCTTTATTTTCAATTCTCCAAAAGTTCCTCCTATGATTTCTGCATTTGGAACATCTGAATATCATGACTGTCCTGCTTGATCGAGCATTACTACTTTGATAATTTGTATTTAGAATGCATCTGTCACATGGAAAATATCTAATCCTAAAGCTGGGGAGGATGAGGGTCCGTGGAAAAGGACTTTTGTGTTTTAATCAAAGTTTGGGGAGCCAAGAAAGGGCCAGAGCACTCTATTCTATAATTCTGTTCTCCAAACTGTCCCATTACTTCAACCTCTGTCAGACAATCCCATTTGTAACACAGGGATATTCTTCTGGGGGTTTTTTTTGTTTGGTTTTTTTTTAACATTCTTAAGTTATTTTGAGACCTCAGGCTAAAATCTCTGCAGAAAGGGGAACGAATCATTATTACTATTATCATCATCATTATAATAATAACTATCACTATTATTTTTGTTTAGAATGACATGAAACAAGCAGCATTCCCACTGAAATTTGCCCAAACCTGCCACCAGCAGCTTTAGCTGCGACTCCCCTCAGCAGAGCAGTAAAACCCCGCTCCCCAGCTTCCTGCTACTCCTGTAACAAGCCAAGGAACACGTGTTTAAGCCCCGCACAATATGGAAAGGGCCAATTTAATTTGTCCTTATAATTTTAGGGGCCTGGTGGCGGCTGTTATTACTCAGCAGTCGATGGCTGCAGACAGTCCTTTTACGAGGGCTCGGAGACGCCGGCGCCACCGGGAACTGCTCAGCTCAGCTAAAGCCGCATTTTTTCTGGTGAGGTTTGATATATCCCAGCCCGGGGTGACCTCCCGACCCTGTCGACACCCGGCATTATTAGGAGGATTTGTGGCCGGGCTGCCCAGAGCGCTCATTAAGCGGCGCTGCCCCGGGGCTGCACGTGGGGCCGCTCCCACCCCGTTCTCCCGGCAGGGAAAATCCTGATTTACAGCCCAGCCCCTCGGCAGCGGGCAGGGGACGGCTGGGGTGGCAGGGAAAATCCTGATTTACAGCCCAGCCCCTCGGCAGCGGGCAGGGGACGGCTGGGGTGGCAGGGAAAAGGCAGCAGGGGCAAGGATGGGGCTTGCCTCTGCTCGAGGTGCTGTCCAAAATGTGTGGTGAAACTATCCCGGGGCTTCGGTGGGTGAATTTCGTGTTTGGCAGCCATGAAGAAAGCACAGAATGGTTTGGGTTAGAAAGGAGCTCAAAGCTCTTCTTGTTCCACCCCCTGCCATGGGCAGGGACACCTTCCCCTGCCCCAGGCTGCTCCAAGCCCCAATGTCCAGCCTGGCCTTGGGCACTGCCAGGGATCCAGGGGCAGCCACAGCTGCTCTGGGCACCCTGTGCCAGGGCCTGCCCACCCTCCCAGGGAACAATTCCTTCCCAATATCCCATCCAGCCCTGCCCTCTGGCAGTGGAAGCCATTCCCTGTGTCCTGTCCCTCCATGCCTTGTCCCCAGTCCCTCTCCAGCTCTCTTGGAGTCCCTTTAGGGTCTAGAAGGGGCTCTAAGGTCCTGCCAGACTTTTCTCTTCTCCCCACTCCCACAGCAGAGGTGAATGTGCAGGGGGGGTTGTATCTGCACCTTCACTGCCTGTCCATAGATGTATTTAAGCTTTGTCACCACGCTTCATTTTTAGAGACGTAAAAGGGTTTCTGCAGTAAAAAAACTGTGGAATTCAGCTCTTCAAGGGGAACATTCCCTCTTGAAGACGCAAAATCCTTCCCAATTTAGGAAAATCTCCCCCTATCCAGAGGAAGCGACTCTGATCTGGGCCCGGGAACAGCAGAGCCCTCTGGGCTCACACACATACAACAGAAATTCTTGGCTGTGGCTTGGCTGAGGCCCTGGCACAGGGTGCCCAGAGCAGCTGTGGCTGCCCCTGGATCCCTGGCAGTGTCCAAGGCCAGGCTGGACATCAGGGCTTGGAGCAGCCTGGGACAGTGGAAGGTGTCTCTGCCCATGGCAGGGGTGGCACTGGGTGGGCTTTAAGTTCCCTTCCAACCCAAACCATCCTGGAATCTACTGCAAACAGGAGTGTTTTGAGACATCTCACAACCAGTTCATTGGGGTACCGGAGTCAGCACCCCTTGAACACAGCATATCCTCACGCTGGTCATTTATTCCCAGTTATTCTCAGTGTTTCTCTGCTCAGAACACGCACAGCGCTGCTCCCTGAGCACAGGGCACTGCAAACCATCACACGCAGCAGCCTCGGAGCAGTAACTCAACACAAACTGAGCCTGCTTGGCTCCCGAGTCCCTCCCTGGGACACCTGCGCCTGCCCCAGCCGTGTCTCCAGCCCCAGAGCAGAGCTGCCCTGGCAAAGGGGAAAGTGGCCAGGGACAGTAATGCAAGGGCATGTGGGACCTTCTCTGGTTCCTCAGCCTAGAAACCCTCAATTCTGTCCCCTGCTGACAGCAGGAATGGAGACATTCACCCAAATTTGTCATTTCTTCTTAGCCCACTGCAGAAAAAAAAAAAAAGGAGTACAGGGATATTACTTAACATTCCTTTACAACTTTCCTGTTCTTCTGCAGTGAAAACCCCTTCATGCTCTCTCTCTCTCTTTCGACTCTTTCCCTCTGCTCATAGAACATCCCATGGGTTTAACACCATAAAGATATCCTGTTGTTCTCCTCCTGGGCCATTTTGAGCTCTCTCTGGTTCCAAGCCAGGTTTTCATCCACGTTTTTTCTGCTATTTTTCACATGAATGGCTACGAAGGAGAACTTACTCGACAGCGCTACACACGACTGTCACCCCAGCACCTCCAGCAGAGGACAGAAAACAGGAACCAAGCCTACAGCAGACCCCCTCACATAATTTTCCTCCTTTCTCTTCCCATGGGGATACTGGAGAGCTCCTACTCCTGGCCTTGCCCCACCTGAACAGCCATATTCAGTTTGTTGCATGAGAGAAAATATCAGACTCAAAGGCAAATAAAAACCCATCCACGTTACATGCTTGCATTTGAAAACAGATTTCTCCATGTGCAGCTTGTGAACTGGTGTAAGTAACTTTGGTTTTTCTCTTTATAGGAATAATTTCATGTCTGATCCCCAGCTCTGAAAGGATGCAATTCCTTCTCAGGGACTGATACAGAAGTTTCTGTGGCTGCAGGGACACCCCAGGAGACATCTGACAGCAGCTTCTGACACAGACTGTAAACCCCTCCAGAGGGCTTTTTCCTCCAAGAAAATGCAATGGTGTTTCAATTATAAATTAGCCAAATCAAGTGAAATCCTAGAGAAGAGAAAGCAATGTGCACTCCTGCTTGAATCAGGATATCAAATTAAACTTCACAGTCATTCTACTTAAAAATTCTTTCCCTTTCCCGATATAATGAGATGAAGTTATTAACAGAAGAGATCTTTTAGAAGCAAAATATTTTTTAGCTCTTCACCAGCTCTCAAGGATGCAAAGATTTTACACCTCTTTAGTTAAACAGCCCTTCAAAAAAAAATTTGCAGCTTTCACCCCACCAGCAGATGCAATGTTCCACAAAATGTAATGGGTTGTAATGAATGCAATGCTTCCACAAACATCAAGCAAAGCTCAAGATTACAGTTCATCTGCCCTAAAGGGCTGGCTGGGCACGAGGCACATTCTGTCCACCTCAGCTTGGCTGCAGGAAACACGATGTTCTCCCAGAGAGAAGGGGGGGAAAAAAAAAAAAGGGCAAAAAATTCCAAGACACAGAGCCTCCAAAGAAATGGGATCCAGATGTTGGAGATAACACAGCCCACTAAGCAGCCATAAACAGCTCCTGTTAGAGCACATTTGCACTTCAGCTTTTCCAAGGGGTCTCAGTTAATTACTGTGCACTGGCTCAGGAAAACCTTGGCTTGGCCGGGTTGGGTTTGCTCAGCCTGCTCAGAACTCTGCTCACTCATTTCAGAGACTCTCTGACAAGTGAAATCTCTTCCTTCCCCTTCCCAATTTTAATTGCATCTTTTCAGCGATGCTCTGACGTTCAGTGGCCTCCTCTTGCCCCTCGAAGGGAACCCGTCCCAGTTAGAGACCAACATCCCAGCCCTGCACTCCCATCCCACCCCCTTACCTGCTCCAGGCTCTCAATATCCGCCCGAAACCCCGAGAACAAAGGCACTTCCAACACAGCCATGTTCGAGGATCCAGAGTGCAGCCATCTTCCCGTGGAACAAAAAGAGAGAAAATGGGAACAAACTCAAGATCCAACTCAACCAATGAACAACTCAGAGTGGAGAAACCAGCTTCAGAAGGAAAAAAAAACCTCTCCTTGTTGAAGGGCTTGTGGAAAGTTTATTTGGTTTTTAAAAATCCCCTTTTCTGCTTTTATTTAACAAAATTATGCCCAGCTCACAGAGGGTAGAGGTGTAGGAAATGTCCTGGCACACAGAGGCAGAAAAGCAGAGGGATGCAGCCCCTGTGGGGCTGCTTGCTTTCTTTTTCAATTAATCACTGGGAAAATGCACTTGGCAAAAGGAAATAAACCCTTGGAGTGGAAGAAACTTCTGTTCCACCCGAAGAGCAGGGCTGTAGATGGGCTGTCGGGGGAGAGGGATGTTAATTCCCAGCACCAGGCAAGGTCATTCTGTCCTGGGGTTTCATAAGCGGCTGTTTCACCCCTAATTGACAGCGAGAAAAGGGCTTTTGCTAACGAGTCAGCAAAGTCACTGGTGTTAGAGAGTTCACCGCCTGTAGCATCCTCTAGAGCATAACTGAAAACGCAGAAAACCCACGGAAACGGAGCTGTTACCAGCATGCACAAATAAAACCCCGCACAGGAAGGGCTGCGGAGAAACTCTGCGGGGGCCACGGCAAAGGTCTCGATTTTTGCAGCACGGCAGAGGAGTCTCCATCCTGATGCAGCTCCCGGAATCCCAGAACAAGGCTCCTTTTCTCTGTGCTCCCAGCAGCTCCCAGCCCTCCCTCCTTGGCACCTCACCTGTTTGCTGGGCACCACCTGAGCGCGGGCCCAGCAGGGCTCGTTAGCTCATGCCCAGCACTGAAAAAACACAGTTCCACAGTGTGATAAATAGATGCTGTAATAATTGGCTTTTTGCAAATGTTAAAATGAGTAGCTTTTGTCTATGAAAAGGTGGGGGTTTTGTTCTTTTCTTTTCTGTAATTTAACCTGAAAACTTATAGCTGTCTGCTTAGTTCTACCGGGGCCAGCTATCAACTACTGATAAGAGATCTAGATTGTTACTGGAAAAAGTTTGAATATGCAACTATCTGTTGGTTCCGGGAAACCACTGAAATTCCATTCTAAAAAGTTACTGGAAAGGGTTTTGAATATGTATAATTGTTTATGAATATGTATAACTGTTTAGGAATATGTAACACTCCAAGTGTATGTAAAGCAAGTCTCCGAGACCACAAGCGTGCTCTTGGCTGAGTGCCAAAGCACCCAGCGCTGTAACTCTTGCTTTATTTCCCTTGTCCCTTATTGTCCTTTATTGAACTTTTTGATTCTAACAGGAGAGTGAACCTCGTTTTTCACAACAGCTTCCAGGACCAAATTTGCCAGCTCTGGGCTGGCTGCAGCAGGGCTCCTCTCTCTGCAGCCCCCTCAGCTCGGGGGGCGGTGAGCTGGCTGAGGCTGGGGTGCCACACCCCAGCCCAACGCCCACAGTAGCGTGAGGTGGCCTGGGGACAGAGCCAGCTGGCCCTGGGTGAGGCTCTTCAGGGCTCCCAGGGACATTAAGCCTTGTTAATTCCCATCTAACTCCATGCTCCACACTCCCTAATAAATCGTGCGGGATCCCTTTGCCTGCATTTCCCCGATCTCTGTTATGTATCACAGCTTTCTATTTTCCACCCTGTGTTCTCCCTAACCCTTCAAAAGCGCCCCAGGGACGTCACTGAGCATGCCAGCACTTCATTACATTCTGAGAACACCCTCAGCTCAAAATATCTCAGTTGTCAGCCTTAGCTGCACTCCTCTCTTCACACTGCCTGAGCAAGATGATGATGACGGAGCTGAAAGCATCATTACAAGAAGGAGGGGAGGAAAGGAAGATTTCATTTGCTTTTGTTTCCTTTCCAAGCAATCCATCTCCTTGCACTGGGCTTCCTCTCAAATTTCTGTCTCAGCCCCAGCAATTCCCAGGGCAGAAGTTTCAGAGCTATCAGCAGAGAGGTTGTGCTGATGCAGGGCAGCCTCCTCGGTTACAGGCACTGACAAGGCCGTAGAAAGAAGTTTACCCTCTCCCCAAAAGAGTTTGAGAGCCTGGGCAGGGGGAGAAGGGGTTGGCACAGTGACATTGTGGCACTTGGGGGCAGTGCCTCTGCCACAACACGGCCTCGTGGGCCAGGGGCAAGAGTGGGACAGGGAAAAGATCTCATCTTCCCCTGGGGCACTGCAGCTCTGCTCAGGTCTGCTGTCTTGTGGCCTTGCCCCTGCAGGATGGAAGGGGACAGAGACTGATAGGGGAGCCAGAACTTTCCATTTTCACAAATCACACCTGAGCCATCCACTGGACTTCTCCTGCTGGAGGTCAGTGAAGCAGCAGCCCCCCCACCCCTCCAGGTCACAGACATACAGATTAGTTATTAATTTCTTGGGAATGGTTTCTCCTGTTGCACAGCAGGATGCTGTGAGCCCTCTTTATTTACTCTGGTTGTGACTCTCTCTCTCTCTCTCCTCTCAAATTCCCAACAAATTCCCTAAAAACCCAAACATTTTTGTGAAGAGATCAGCAACCCCTGATGACTGCAGCAGTACCAGGGTGTTTAAGTGAAACTTGTAAGTGCATTTAAAACAGGTCAGAAACCATTCCTGCTGCTGTTTGTCTATAGCCAAGCTGTATTCTCACACTAACTTGAGTTTTATAATCTATAAAATGTGACAGAACTGCTCATGTCTCTGTGAAGTGCTTTGAGAGCTAGAAATGAAACTCCTGAATTATGCCATCTTTAGAAATTATTTTACATTTCTTTATATAGAAAAAGGAGATAAGGAATGAGCCTTTGAGAGCTCATTAACAAATATCTGCGTGTATTGTGCCTTCACCACAGATTCCAAATTTGTACCATGGCAACAAACATCTTCTGTTAGGTTTTTGGTATTCAAAACTGAACACTGAGGAGCTCAAATAATAAACTCAAGTCAGTAATATTTATAAACTATGGACACAATTAAGGTACTAGTTAACCAGCTGAATTTACCTTGCTCTTTGAAGCTTTTAAGAAAATAATCCAGAACTTTTTCTTTTCATCCTTATACAAGCAAATGACATCCATTTGTCATCTTCAGGGTTTGGAGAGGCAGTAATGAGACTCAGTGACAAAACCTCAAGGCGTTGTTCTTATTTCTCTACCTCTGACACACACTTAGCACTGAAATGATGAAGAATGACCATGGAATGACTCTGTCCTACAACCCACAGTGGTGACTGGAAGCTCTGCCTCACCCTGCTTGAGATCCAGACAGAGCAGCAAGAGAGAACTCGGTGCTTTTCCTGCCACAGAGGGGCTGATCAGCAAACCAAACGTTCCGTGGGGAGCAGGACTGGCATTCCCTACCTCGTGCAGGTCTCCAGGATGACTTTGTACTCGCGGTGGTCCTGGTCTGAGGCTGGGTCCTCATCGTCCCCCAGAGCCCTGTCCCTGTGCGGGGCTTCGGAGCGGTTCTCGTCGGCGGAGCCCGAGCGCAGCGGGTTTGGGGCTGGCAGGTGCTGCTCTGACTTGGGCTCCTTCAGGTTCACCAGGAGCTGGAAAGCTGGTTTGGCAATAGGATCAGGCACATTGTAAGTGACATCGATCTGCAGCAGGAAGAGGGAAAAGCAAAACAAATCAGGGCGGTTTATTACAGCTCCGATGTTTCAAAGCACCTCCAAATGTCCCATAAGGACCAGCACAGGCACAAGATCTCTTCAGAGGGAGGGAATGGCAGGCACAGAGGCAACAGAGGCTTTACCACACAGTTCTATCTCTATGAAAGCTGTACCAGAGCTGGTGCTAGCACATTCTGTTCCATAAAGTAAAGCAACTCCACGTCACAGAACTGTTTTGAGAGAAATTCCAAGTGTAAGTCCTTCCTCGCAGCAAACTGGGATTACAAAAGCAGCAAACAGGCTGTGAGTTCAGAGATCATCTGCTCCCATGCTTTCTCCAGCCCCATGGCAACCTTACCTGCATCAGACAGCAGCCTTCACCTTTGGCACTCACAAACAGCCCTGTTGGAATACTGGGGATCTGGGGAGAATCCACAGGTGAGACACACACAAGACATGGCACTCAGAATGGAAATTAATATTAAATTTAGCTCTATTCTGTACAAACTATCTTTACAAAGGACACTGCAGAAGTGAAATGAACATGGATTGGTCTCTCCACCACCTGCACTTGCAGTGGCAGAGACAAAGAGCAGCACAAAATGAACATCAGGCATTGGTTATGGTGAAAAATGCCTTTAATTTGGAGTGCTGTCTCCTTCACAGCAGAACCCAGCCACAAACCCACAGAGAACCCCACAGGTTTCAGTGTTTAGCTTTTGCTTTTACCATCACTGATCCAAGCCCCCCTTCAGAACCCAGCTCACGTGCTTTGAAAGTCTGCCTGCACAAATCCACCTACCACTGCAGTCTGAAGGACTTTTTTATTCATCTTGTTGAGCTCAAATGTCTCCTGGTAGTCCAGGTTAGTAGAAGCCAAGGAAATGGTCAGGTTGACTCCTCCAACGTAAGAAAGGATGGCATATTCAGCCAGAGCCTGCAGGGCCACACAGGTGTCCTGGGGGTCAGAAGAGAGAAATCAGAATAGTGACGAATACAGGAGCACAGTAAACTTCCAAGCAACTGTGCCCAGCTCCAGGTTGCAGAATATTCCTTAATAATTCACATGGCAAAAGAAATACCAGATTTTGCTCACTCTTCCTATCAAAGGCACCTATGAGGACAAAGTCTGAGCTCCTTTCAAATTACCAGTCCAAGAAGGAAGCAGTAAAGAGCGCTGGAAAGTTTTTCTTCTTAGCAGAACTCAAACAATTTCTGTCAGGAAGATGGAAACTCTGCATCCCTGAATCAATTGACAGTGCATGCATCCCAGCTACCTTTTCCAGAGGCAGCCCACCTGAGTAGATGAGAATCCTCCCAGTGCATTCCTTTGCTGCGAGAGCCATTTGACTACAGGGAGTGCAGAGGCCACGTCTCCCAGGAGTGTGTAGGTCAGAAGGGCATAAGATGTCATCTCCACTTCTGCAGAAACAACTGAAAGAAGGGGGGAATAATAAAAAAAAAATCATTGAAATACCACCATTGAATCATTGAGAAGTGAGAATCTAGATGGGCCTAGAGATAGCTCTATGAATATTTATTAACTGAAAAATAGTTTCTAAAAGTTAAGAGTCTGTAGAAGTAAACACAGGAAAAGGGAAGTTAAAATGTCTGCACCCAAAATGCTTCACCTCCCTAAGACACCTCTGCTTTCAACATAAGCTTCCTTTCACACAATAGGTAACCAATAATAAAGATATTCACACAGAAGACAAACTCCTACTTGACTGTATCCCACAAGTAATTCCTCTCCCACTCCTGTTTTACTCTGCTGCTGCCCACACTGTGCCCTGTCCTGAGATTTTCATACAATACCCAGTCAGATGCCTCTTGAACATTGCTGCACCCACATCATATCCAAAGAGTCAGTGCCTTTAAGTGGCTTGAAAATTACAGCATCATTCACTGTTGCTGTGGCTCTGACAGTTGAAGTCTAGAAAAATCCGCTGAAGTGTCAGTGACTGGTGATACAATCCTTAGGTCCATTTAAAAACACAAAGATAAATAGCTCTGAAATTAAAGATATTTGAATTCCTTCAGATTTCTGTTTCGATTTATTACTCCCTGATAGAATCCCACGTGGCTCTCACTCTTCTGTCTTTATAAACTGGGAGAGAAAGCTGACGAGACAGCTGGGGCTGAAAAGCCTGTCCTCTCTGGACCTGCTCTGTCTCTCATTTATTCTTTCAGCATAACATTACCTGCCTTTTCTGAGCTCTCTTTCCACAGACAAGTGCAGAATTCCTCGTGTTTTCTAAACAATTCACTGCAATACACGCAGGCTGGTGTGGCAGCTCCTTCCCTTTTCCCTGCCTTTGCCCTACAGGTTCCTGCCCGATTACCTGATTGAGAGAGTCCATCATTAAAGCCCATGAAGGTGTCTTCATCAGTGACAAGGGTTCCTGTGAGGCTCCAGTGTGTAAAGCCATCTAGGAGAAGAGGGCAGTGGAATATGTGTGTTATTAGAGCAGGAGAGCACTTGAGCCCCCGTGCACGGGAAGGGTCAAATTCCACTTTTGCAGCGGCTCAGAAGAGCTCCGTGCCCTGAGCTGCACTGTTCCTCCTTTTGGGCAACCAGCCCCTGGGCAAGGGGCTCCCTTTGCAGTGGCAAAGATGATTCAATGTGACAAATCAAGCAATTCTTGGATTTTGGGTTAAAATACATCCTCAGGGAACGTGAGGTGTTACAGGGCAAACTCTCACTACGAGGAGAGCACTGCAGAGCCTCTGCAGAGCCTGAGATCACTCTGCTGGTTAGAGAATGGTGCTGCTGGACACCAGGGCTGTGGGGCTGATCTCTGTGTGGGCCATTCACTCACGAGTTGGTCCCTTCCAGTTCAGGACATTCTGTGATTCTGCTGCACTTGCCTTCCCTCAGCACCAGCTGCACGTGTGGAGCTGAGCTCTCAGCCCTCTCCGGAGGGAACCAGCAGCGCTCTGGCCTTCCAAAGCCAAACTGTGCCGTGAGGAATCCCTCATCCCCCGGGCCCCATCCTCTCCAGGAGCTCAAATCCAGCGTTCAGGCTGTGTTTGCTTGTTCCTGCAGGGGGACGGGGCTCGGTACCTTGGGTGATGGCCATGCTGTTCATCCTGCGCAGCGTCGCGGCCGCAGAGGGGCTGTGCAGCAGGGTCAGGGCGTAGGCACTCAGGGCAGTGGTGTAGGGGTCTTCTGCTGAGTACAGGTTGGACTCCAGGAAGTGTTTTGCTTTGTCAACAGCTGCTCTTTCTTCCTACATTCAGGGGAAAGAGCCCATATTTACCAGTCTCAGAAGATAGAATTGCTTTATTACTCGTTACATCGTTCCCATAAAAACAAGCAAACAAAAAAACCAAAGAAAAAACATCAACAAAACCCAATAAATGAGGAAAGATACATTTCGCTCTCTGCAGCATGGCACTGATACTTCCCCTAAGAAAAGCCATGCATCAAAAACTCAGAGAATAAAGGAGCAAACAGCAGAGCAAGAAAGATTTAGGCTAACAGTGAGACACACTTTCCCCCCTAAAGCTGCAGGAATTCCATGCCCCTGCAAGGCAGCAGATGAACAGGGCAGAGGCGAGTTCTGCACTGTAGGTTTGATTGTGTTCCTGACACTCCGGAGCGTCTGGCAGACGCCAGAGGATAATAAAGGCCAAGGTTCCCAGGGGTCCCTGCAGCCAACAAACATGTTTTATTAACTCCCCCAATGACCTCACCACGCAGGAACGTGGCTCTGATAATTTATAGAAACAATTTAATTGGACTTGATGTAATTTGGTTTCCTTTGATTTCCCTGTGGCACTAACCTTCCCCTTCCTCGTTTCCTAGCTAAGATCATTAGGAACACTCACAAATCTCCTCTAGGAAAACCATCAGAATCCACAGAAACTGCACTTCTGGGGCTGCCTTGACACACAGCAGCCCAGAGAGAGCATCACATCACTGCTCAGAGGGGGACACTGCTGACAGGGAGGCAGGAAGGTACTCTGTGAGCTCTGCAGCGTTTTCTGAATTTTTAATGAGGTCAAAAGCCTTCCCCTTCAACAAGGACGGGGGCTTGGGGGGCATCAGCTTGCAACAGCAACCTGGTCTCACTCTCCAGGCTCCACAGGCGTGGATGAGGAGTGCTGAAGTTATCAGAGTTCCTGAATGGGCACGGGCTGTTCTGACACCTCCACAAGCTCACGGCAGCGCTGTGCCTGAAGGGACCCTTTTGTCTGAGAGCAGATCGCCGAGGGATGCTGCAACACCCACTACCCCTCCTCTTTCCATCTCCCAGGCAGTGCTACCTGTGCACAGCCACCACTGCCCTCTCCCTCGGCTGCTGAAGAGCAAGGGAACATCTGCAAGGGAACATCTTCCCAGTCCTAGTTATTGGGAATGTGTAACTATGATCTTATCTAAACATCTCCATTCTAGTGAAACTGCATGCTGGCAGGAACACATCAGAGGGCAGCAGCACTGCTTTACCATGAGTTTTAAGGAGGAATCCCTAAAATGCCAGTTGTACTGGACATTTGGGGTTTTTTTTCCCAGCAGAATTGGCCATTCCCACCCAGCTGTTTCTCTTTTTTGCAGTGTTCCTGCTCTGTGCCAGCGCAAAGAACAGAAATATTTTTCTCCAGAGCCCTCGACCCAGCACATTGCAGGAGCTCAGCTCTCCAAGGGCTCTGTAATCTAACAGCAGTAGCATTTTGGCCACTGCAGCTGAGCCAGACCACAAGAGTTCTCTGGATCCCCAAGTTAAACTGCTTTTAGCACCAAGCCAGGGTTTCTGAGTCTCTACAGGCAAGAGCCCAGGATCTGCACAGGCTGCACTCACAGCTTGAAGCTATGAGGCAGAAAACACTTTTTTGCAGTAATTTCTGGGAGGGGTTGAGGGGTGGGGCTGCAGGGAAGGGTTTTGCTCTGGTGGAATAATCATGAAGTGATGGTTGAAAGGTGGGAGACCACCTTGAACAACTTCAGAACAGATTCCTTAACTTTAGAATAACCCCAAGGCTTTCCAGCAGCCTCTCTTCCCTGGCTGCTGTCAGTCATTCTAGAGAGCACAGAACCTCTGAAGGCAAACAGCGGCAAAATGAAGCTTAAAAAAAATAGACTAGAGAGAATTTTTAGAGCTGCTTTAGCTGAACTTTTGTTACCTCAGAAGTGACACCCGTTTCCAGAAGAGATGCAACCACATAAGCTGTCAGGGAGATCTTCCCATGGATCCCACCCTGGAAGGGCAAAAAACACAAACCACTGGATGAAAACCAGAGAAAAGGACACTGGAGGAAACAAAAAGACTTTGAGGCAGTACAAAGGGTGTGTGAGAACCAGAGGAGAAGCTGAAGCATCACCAAATTTCTTTTGCTTTGCACATAAAGAATACAAAATTTAGGAAACCAAGCCCACACTGGTTGGGCCCAGGACTCATCTGTCCCTGGCAGTGGCCTGAGGACACATTTAATGCAGTATTTTGTAAGACTTCACATCTTGCTTTCCATCCTCTGGGGACACCCCACAGACACGTTCTGATAGAGTTTCTTGAACTGAAATTCCCCTGGTTCCCCCTGCAGCATTCCAGCCTTTCAAGTGCAAAATTCATATTCAAACTGCATCACTTTGTGCTTTGAGAATAACTTTAAAAATGCTCTTGCTGCACGTTGATCCTGTGTGGTTTTTACCTGAATGTCCTTGTTTAGTATCCTGCCCATAGCAGGGAAAGAACCATCTTCTTTCTGGTGCTGGATGATCCAGTCTTTGGCAGCTGTGAGTTCTTTGGGGTCAATGAAAATAAACCCACGGGACTGAGCAAAGGACTTGAGGACAAAAGCTGTTAACCTGTAAAAATGAATTAATCATCTTTACTGATAAACAATACAGAATAAAGTATCTGTAAGTGAAAATCAACATTCTTAGAAAGCACGAATAAAAATCAATCTTTTTGGAAACACTAAATACTTTTGTTAAAATGCTCATGGGGCATAAAAGCACTTGAACACTGTTCAGGCTTTGGATAAGAAAAGGATTAAGGTTCAACAAACTAAATTGAAAAGTAGAATTCAAAGATGTATTTATCATAATTATAGCACACTCTAAAATACAGCTCTTTTTTACAGATGTTCATCTGCCCAAATGATTAAAGTTTTTAAGCTAAGAACCTGTATGCTTAAATTAAGAATCAACATATTTCTCATTAAAAAAATCCAGATCCTTTCCTAAAGCCTGAAGCTATGTTACACTTTATACAGAATTAAGACTTAAGAAAGAACCAGAAGTGCTTTTGGAATTCTAAACCTCTGACAACAAGTGTGAGCACTGGCCAGCTTTGGGGGATTGAGTCATTGCATTTACAAGCCCCCGAGGAATGGGAGGGTAGCACACGCTGCTGCCTGGCAGGGGATTTTTCGAGTGTTGAGTAATTCTGTGTCACCATATTTCACATCCAGGGACTGGGAGATGCCGGAGCTGAGATAAAAGTTCCCTGTCTCAGGGAGAGCGAGGCAGCAGCAGCAGCAGCAGCGGCGCTTCCCCTGCCGTGAGCTGGGGAGGGAAATCGCTGCAAACCCAACCAGGAGCAGATGCAGGAGGCACCTGACAGCCCAGGCAGAGGAATGAGGCCCAGGATCTCCACAGCTGAGCCCTCGGGGCTGGGCTGATGTCACACCAACCTCCTGGGGGGACACGGCACTGGTGGGGATGACCCCGCAGCTTCAGAGTTCTGGCTCTCCTGTTGTTGGACTCCGAAAGGTCCTGCACGTGTCCCCAGAGCATAAATCCACGCTGTTCCACCCAGCAGGGGATGGAAAGCACACGGTATAAGGATGTCTTTGGGGGGGTTTGAGTCGGTTTTGATGGGTTTTATACCTACCCTGATAGAAGTCTCTGCCACTCGTAGAGACAGCACATTTCCCTGTAGTGCTTCAGATCAAACTCCATTCCCTAATGGAATTGGGGGCTTAAATACCCATAATTGCTACTCCAGTTGCAGATATGATCCTTAACTACAGCTTTTGTGCCTGAAGCCTGGACCTGTTTGCAGATTTGACTCTCCTAACTGCTCCTGAGTCCTGAATCACCTACAACCCATCTCCTAAATGTAGTCAGAGCACCCAGCAGCCTGTACAGCAATTCTGTAGTCACTGAACATTATTGCATCATTTCTCTTCTCCACCGTGTGAGATACCACGAGAGAAGCTGGAGAATTACTCCTCTTTCCCAGCCAAATGTGTATTTCCCCCGTTCAGCAAACACTTAGCACTTTCCTAACTCGGTTTTAAACAGCCACTCACCACATGCTCCCTGATGAGTCCCTCTCCCCAAAAGCACTGTATGAGCCATCTTGCCTCTTGTAGGTCAGCTGGCGTTGGTAGCCTGGAAGTCACAAAAGAATTGGGGGAGTCCAAGACCTCCTCACACACAGAAAAACGAGTATTTAAAGTGAATGAAGACTCAGACCATCTGGCACTTGTGTAAGGGATTCTGCTGCCCGAGGCAGCTTCTTATTCTGCTGTGAGTGAGAGCCAGCTCTGCGTGCAGTTTATCCAGAAATCTGCTCACTGCAGCTCCCACATCTGGGACACTGCAGCTCCTGCCTTTTGGACACTGGAAATGCTAAAAATCTGATACTTCTCTGAAAAAAAATGCATTATCAAAAGGTTTTTACTTAAGCATACCGCCACTCTCCTTCCATTTTACTTCCATTTACAAATGGAAGTGTTTTTGCCTGTGACATTGCAGCTGGATTCAGACTCTTCCCAAAGCTGTTGCTTGGAACAGCTTCATGCAACATAAAAACAGCAGCTGTGATCTTAATGCACATGAACACCTCCCAGCTGCAAGGGCTGTCCCAAGGCTTGTTTTAGACATCGTTATTAACAAGGTGAATGCTGAAGATAAGAACTCTCTCCTGGAACGTCTTCTAAAGTTGAAAGTGAAGAAAGTCAAAATGCTCTTTCTACTAGGAAGATAATTTGCTTCTCAAACCTGTTTGTCTGTAACCACGAACTGCCCATCCTAAGAAAGCCTCCGCATGGATGAATACACAACGGGCACTTGGATAAAGCTCTAAAACACCCACTGGAGTCAAACCCTCCAGGATGGATATTTCAGATAAGGAAAAGCCCAGCCTGCAAGAAGATTGTGTCAAAAGACATTCAATGCCTGCTAAACTGTGCAGCACAGGAGTAGGTGTTTTATTCCACACCTGGTGGCGTTTTTATGGGAATGGATTATTGTTTCATTTCCGGAGGTGAAGTCTCTCTGCTGACCCCTCTGGATACAGGCAGCTCCTCAATCCCTGAGGAAGGGCTGCCCCTGACTCCCACACTTCCCAGTTGCTCTGTAGCCCCCCAGTGCTCACAGGGAATGGCCTGAACAAAGATTTGGAGATTGATGATGCTCCTGGTGCCACCACTTCTTTGTCTGGTGGTCGTGGGATAGGTACAAATACGTGGCAGAAAGCCTAAGGAATGGTATTATTTTTTTCTTCCTCCAAAAAATAGGTGTTAAATTAAATTAAATTGCTTTTTTTTTTCCCCCCTGCAGGCCTCAGGTACAATTTACTACTGAGCACTTCCTGCTTAAACAGTTCCTCAGTGTTCATTTCCAGTGTGTGAGGACACATTAAGTCCTTATATTTTATATCACTCTTCTCATTGTTTCTGTTCTTCTCTTTTTGGGTGTCCATGGTGCCAATACTCTCAAGGCTGTGGGTTTGACCCCTGTATGGGCCATTAATTTCAGAGCTGGACTCGATGCTCACTGTGGGTCCCTTCCAACTCAGAAAATTTTGTGATTCTGTGGCTTTGAGCTGAATTACGCTTCACTGCTCTTGCTGTTATTCTTCTTTGCTTGTTGGTTGGTAGTGGCACAGACTTTATGTCTTGCTTGCTCTTCTGAAACCTCCTCTTTTCTAAACAATCCTCTGCACACTGGGACTTACTGGAGAGGTTCCCCTTTCCAGTTTTCCCCTGTTCACCTGCTTTTTCCGTGGGAAAGTAGAAAAAATACTGACTGGTTGAGCCCAGGCCGCTTCTAAAGAAGAGGGAATACACAGCAATTGTTGGGTATCAGCACTTTCCATGATGGATGACTGAGGGATGAAGAAGATTTCTGGCTTGGTAAATCACAAAAGCCTTCTGGAGTGAGCATTTCCCATCTAAACCTTACACCTGGCAGGGCTCCAGCAAACACAGAAAGGTTTAAAACTCTTGGGGGTTTCTTCCGTAAGGGTTAATTAGCAAGCAGAGTTTGGAGCCAAAAACCTGGAAGGTTTGCAGATTCATAAAAAGAAACAAAAGCAAATGATGTTGCAGAGGAAACACTGACTCGGGCCATTAACAAATTCCCTTTGCCTCACTGCTCTCAGCCAGCACAGAGAATTACAAGTGCAATGACTGGAGCCAGGCAAAGGAAACAGCACTGGGCTTTTGCTGCTGAATGCAAGAAATATCTCACATATTGCATTTTATATTTATATTTTCAGAGGAGAACCACCTAACCCTGTCACCTCTGATTTCATGACATGACTATTGTCTGACTCACACACAAGAGAGCTTTGTCCCTTTGGGTCATACTTGTTCTTAATGATCTCTGAATTCTTACTTGTCCTGAGAATTGCACTTAGTTATAAAACTATTTTGCACGTGGCTCTTCCCAAAACAAATGCTGAGAAAAACAGTGTAAAAAAAAAAAAAGGTTGTTTTGAGCTGCTTAGTAAAGTAGGACAGGACACTGAAAGGACAGATAACCTAGAGCCTTATAATGAAGGCTTTTAACCACATTGGATGCTAAATTTTGATTTTTGGTATACTATTACAAAGAAAATACTGTTAAAAAAAAGTCCAGAAAAGAGCCATAACTCCAGTGACTAAAGGCTTGAAAAGACAATTTATGAATAAGGCAAAAACCCTTAAAGATATAGATTTTTACTAAATTTCATTTTCCCTTACTTTTTAAAATGTTTAAACATAGAAATCAGCTAAGGATAAATCAATATGCACCTGAACTAGGAGTTCCTGAAGGGAAACACAGGTTACATATCAAGGGAAAATATCTTGCCATTAAAATCTGTCAGTGTGTGAGATTATCCTGCAAGAAATGACAAATTCCCATCACTTGGGCTATTCTTGATTAAAAGAAATGACGTGACACAAGTAAAACTTCTAACTCAAAGCCTTTTCTCCATCTGTAAGTTCACTTGTGATGAGTTACCTTGAACAAGGTAATCAGTAGCTTCAACCTCCACCTCGTGACTGAGCTGCTTGGTTTTCTGCAGGTATTTCAGGACAAAAACATTGGGAGCAAAATGGATCATGTTCTGCTCCCCACAGCCAAAGGGCAACCTCAGCAGGTTGTCCAGGTTGTTCAGAGTAGGACCCATCACATCTCCTGTTTGAGAGAGAGGGGAAACGTTCAGGATCAAGCAATTAAGGTTTACTTTTGGTGTTTCGTGATTAAAACCTGACTGCTCTAATATCTCCCGGCTTCCACAGAGTCAGCTTAAATAAACCATAAGTGGGAAGTCCTTCAGCTGTTGAGTCGCAGCCCTTCAATCTCTTGTGGGATCGAGGAAATCCCACATTTCAGCGTCTGATTATCCGTGACCTCCCAGTTTAGACTAGTTTGGAACGCGGCACAACCTGTGGTGAGGATGATCACAAAATAAATGCTTTGAGCTGTAACAGACAGTGCCCCTGCAAAGCCCCTCACAACTTCAAGCCACTGTCAACCCAAACAGGCTTCAAACAAGTGACAAAGAAACCCCAAAGAATTGTCTGCCCCGGAATTAAGCAGGGATAAACCTCTTTAAGTGCCTGTGACTATCTTATCTGGTGTGCATCACTCAAGTACTGGTCAGAAGTAACAGCTGGAGCATCTGTTCACATTTGATAACGGGTACCTAAGCGATACCTCCTGATAATTGATACCTATTATTGAAGCCGTAGCTCTTTCTGATCCTGGAATTATGTTGTGGGGAACTCCAAGAGTAAATGCTTCATTGTGATTTTCATCAGTCTCTTCTTTTCTCCAAATTTTAAACTCTCCCATTGACCCCCAGCCTGTGGAAAAGCCAATGTACTTCACCTCAAGCTGTTTGGGGACTGTCCACTCCACAATAATAGATTCGTTTAGCACCCGAGTACCGTGGCCAACCTGAAAGGGACAAGAGACCATGGAGTTCCAAGAGCCCACGCACGTGGAGTCACTGCCACGTGTGCTGGGACACCTCCCAGCTCAGATGTGCACTGGAGATGGAGCAATGCCTCTCTCTTCCCCACCCACGAAACAATCCAAGGAAGTTCAACGAGAATTCCACAGGCTTGGCCTTCAAGGCTTTCGTCACTAAAAACATGGAGGACTGAGGCCCTGAGAACATAACGGTGGCAAAAGCAGATTTGTTCTCATCAAAACAGCCTGATCAGGGCTTCAGAGGGAAAAGGCAACAGGAATGAAGCTCCCACCTCCTACACCAAGGAAAACCCGCTCTGTGTGCGCTCAAACTCTGTCTAGAAAGAGACCTCCAGACCATTTCACAGCTGAATTCAGTACCTGGATAACTCCATTTTTCCAGCTGATCCAGAAGCTGCGGAACTCATCCCAGGAGAGGATACCAGGTGTGTCCCTGCTGGCCACTGGCTCCCCCATTTTGCTGACGGAAATCCAAGTTTTAGTGTTTTGATGTCCCCCGATAACGATCTCCGTCATCTCTGCCATGTCGTGGGGGCCAGAGGACAGGGCCAGGTGAGCATCGTTGTGGGCCTTCACAGCGATGTCAAAGTGGCTCATCTGGGCAGGTTTCTGCATGTACTGGTACTCGTATTTGTTAGGTGTGGAAATGTGTATTTTCTCTAGCCAGAAAAATGAGGGAATGTGGTAAGAATCAGAGCTCGTCTTACGGACATCAAAAATAACCCTTGGCTGATAACTAAAATTCAGACAAACCTAAGAACATGGGGTTTCTTGCCAGCTTCTTTTAAAGTGTTAAAATACGCGTGGATGTTTCTTCTCATCTTTTATTTTTACCCCCTTCAAGGCAGAAGATCCTTCAAGCTGCTCAGCTGAATTTCTTACGAACTCAGCGAGTGACTTTTCAGTTCTAATCTAGTGCTCAAAAGCATCTCTGTTTAGCTACTGGAGCCAACTCTGAGCTATCCAAATCTCTGGCAGAAAGGACAGACTGATTCCAGAACTGAATTTTAAAACACCAGCTGAAAATAAAGTACAGTCCCAGTTACTGTCCACAGTGCTGAATACTTAAACTGTTCCATAAAGTAAAGAAATTTAATGGCCATTTCCAGAAATCACTTGGGCAGTTAGAGCAAATTCATAATTAGCCAGCCAGGCAAGAAAGACTCTTTATTCACAAGTTCTTCCTACACACCATAACTCATCAATCACAGATAAATGGAAACAAAGATTTTTTTTAATTTTTTTTTTTTTTTAATGAGATGAAGCCAAATGTTTCTTTTTAAAACAGAATCAAACAAACTGAATATCTCATTCAAATCATGAACTTACCATTTGGGCAGAAGAACACACTGTAGGTGTATTCTCTGGACAGTCCCTCTGGCTATAGAAAGACAGAAATCCACACATAAACCACAGGGCTTGGATTAGCAGGAACAGATTCCAGTTTTACTTGGAAAATACAGAAATTATATTTTGCTGCTCTACAGTGGTTTATATCCTTTATAGAAAAGGGATGGCCCAGTGTTCTGTCAGTTAGAGATGTGCTAACCACTGCCAGAGAACCTCCCATTTGATCATATTTCTTAGATTAACCGGGCAAGTTTATCCCATAAAATTTCCATTCCTTTTTTTCCTGAACAGTACTGAAGATCCACCAGAGGAGCTCTGAACCAAAGGGGCTCTTTCTGTACAAGTCCCACTAAAGCTGATTATTTCCAATCTCTCCAACGTGCCATAAACCAGCCTGAGGATCTTTATAAAGCTACTCATGTTTGAGTTCGCAGTTTGCCCAAGCATTTTTTTTCCCTGAATTATCATAAATTCCTATTTTCTCACCTCAATAATGACACTGCTGCGAACATAATCCACTCCCACAGGGATCCTTTTGTCCATGTAAGAGTCCTCTGAGTGTTTGCCACTCTTCAGGGTCTGCATCCCCTCCTGACAGCAGTTGGTCCCACCATAGGCAAAAGCTTTTGCTAAGAAGCAGAAGGGAAAAGCAGCAGAGATTTTGAGATAGGAAGATCTCTAGAAGTTGAAGAGAACTAAACTAATTAGAAACAGCTGATTAACAACACATCAAGTGCTCTAATTACAGCTCTCTCATACTCCCTTTATCCATATTCGAGTGATCACATCTAAAACTCGGCAATACTTGGACAGTCATGGGGCAGCAGAAACTCCTTCCTAGTTTTCAGTGTTGCACAGTTTCTGCTGGGATTATTTGTTGAAAGATGCACAGAATTTGCTGTTTTTCTCTTGTTTAAAGATTTCCCCTGATCTCTTCAGGGAAGTGTAACAGGCCCAGCCTTGCACGAGCAAATATTACGACAGGAAAGCTGCTGACCAGAGAATCTCCTGATGTTTGTCTGTACATTCTGTGCATCACAGGCAGGGAATTTGTTCCTGCAATAAGTGAGGTTGAAAAGCCAAGCTGGCAGCAAGTGGAACGGATGAATTGGGGCAATAGGGAAATAAGAATTTTCTCCTGAGAGAGGAATCAAAAGAAACACTTCTAAAACCCCTTCAAGCACCAACAAGAGGTTTTAGTTGTGTACTACCAGTGATGTTGCTCAGGCCCAGCTCGTTGAAGGACAGAACGATGGAGGTGGGTTTGGCTTCCCCAGGGGCCACACATTTCTTCCTGGTCAGGTGGTGCTTCCCAGGGTGCCCAACAAACTTGATGCCTTTTGGGACAGAAATCTTCACGTGGACCTGTGAAAGTTTTGGACACGTCATTCATTGGAAATGTCAGCTGCAAAGCCAAACTGATCCATGTGAACGATGTGAAACCACAGAATGCTTCGTCAAAAAATCACAGATTATTCATTCTCCAAACAGCCATGGATTTGACTGAGAGCAGTCCTTTCAGCTCAGCAATTCTACAGGTATTTCTAGGAGATGCTGCTGGAGCTGGGCAGATGGGGAGTGTGAGAAGAAAACATCAAGGGAGAGAAGATTTCTTGGGGAAAAAAGAATTCCTTCAAAATAAACTGTTTTTGGCAGCTTTTTGATTATGAAGGAAATTATCCTCTGTGGTGAGCTCCCTCATTGTCTTCCCTGTATTTTTCAACATTTGTTTTGCTGAAGTGCTGCCAGACCCTTCAGACTACTACACGTGTTACTATAAATAAAGCAGCGACTTTTATTTGAATTTAAAAAAGCAGCATTTATCTTTCCAAAGCATCTCTGCTGAGCTTACCTCCGTGCTAGCCTGGCACCTTATCTACTGTGACTTGCAGATCACTCACCAGCCGCGGTGATAACCCAGAAGGGAGTCAGGGGTGAAGGACTGAGCTGTTACCTCTGCACACACGGCCAGGTAGTTGTAGACAGTGAGGGGGATCTTGGTCTGCTCGCCCCGGATGACGTGGTAGGGCAGCGTGAAGTCGATGAAGAAAGGCTTGAAGGTCTTCAGCTCCGTCTGGCTGGCAATGCCCAGCCCCTTCTCCTCAGACAGAGCCACGGCCTCCGTGATCCACGTGGTGATGGAGTCGGGCACCTCCACGTGCAGCTGGGCTTCCCCTGAGCTGCTACTGCCAAAAGAACACGGAATAACTCGGGTTCATCACGTTAATTACGTGCTTTTTAATGAAGTTAAAGCACGCACAGCCGAACATTTTGGGGAATTCCCTGCAGACCCACATTTATAAGATAGCATCGTCTGCTTTGAACCTAACAAAAGGCTCAGTATTTTCTATCAGTTTTGAGACCTGCAAAGATTTAAGAGCAGCAGAACAGCAAACAGTTACTTCTGCAAAGCACAGATTCTTCCTGGATGAAAAACTTCATTTGCAGCCTCATTTTAGAGTCACTTTTCTTAGAGGCAAATGTCTGCACTAAGTAAAAAAAAACCTAAACAAATCTCTAAACCAAACCCCAAAACCTAAAAAGAAAGACAAGAAATAATCCCAGACTGAAGTCCTGGATAAAAACAGTTCAACAAGAATTGATTTAACAGCTAGTGAAATAAAAGTCTTTTGTTGGAGCTCATTGTCCCTGTGTCCATTGCCACACTGCAGACTCTGCTTGAACATGAGGACAAATGAGAAATTTTCTAAACATCGAGTTCAGCAACTGCTTGTTTTGATCCAGAAACATTTTGGTTTGCTGGGTTTTGGAATGACTGACTTAGAAAATTCCAAACCTATCATTTTCTTCCAATGAGGATTGAAACTAATTATTAAAATTCAAATCTCTCAGTATTTAGCTTTCCTGCGCATACCACAATGTGCTGATACAAACCCAGTATCCTCTTCCATGCTTTATAATAACAGAAATTCAGTTTTGTTCTTCAGACTTTGCTATTTCCCTCCTGCAAAGCAGCTTTGGCCCTGCCTGGAACAGAAAACATTTCCTCTAACACAAGAACAAAAGCTATTTCATGGCTCAGCTGGCAGCGTGATTGGTGCAGTTGTGAGTACACCCTAAGGTTGTTTTCTCTCAAGTTCTTATTTATTCCCCAGAGCTTGACACACATGCTGCCAGCCCTGTAAGCTTTTGGGGGCATGGAAAACGAGGATGGAGGGTCTTGAGGAGAAGCTCTGCAAGTGTCCAGCACGACACAGCATCCTCACCTGCAGAGGTGCCTGATGCACACCCAGAGCACACCCAGAGCTGCACTTCCACTGCTTTTCATGTGAAAGTTGTTCACGCTTGAGGCACCAGTGCAGCACCTTTGCTCTGCTCCTCTAAATCAACTGTTTGCAGTCCCCAGCGAGCCTGAAGCTCCTGTGCCTGTCAGGAGCCAGGCAGCTCATCAGGGGCTGATCTGTGTGTCTGTATCACAGAGGAAAAAGGACTGAAACAGCAAAAAGTGGAGATCACTGGGCCTTTTTTGAGCTCAGTCAGACTCCAAGCGCTGGCCAGTGAATGTGGTTCCCCCGGCTCAAATTCCAGAGGGAAAGCCTTGGGAAATACACTTGTAATCATAGAAACATGGAATGGTTTGGGTTGGAAGAGACCTTAAATCTCTTCTCATCCCACCCCTGCCATGGCAGGGACAGCTCCCACTGTCCCAGGCTGCTCCAAGCCCCAGTGTCCAGCCTGGCCTTGGGCACTGCCAGGGGTCCAGGGGCAGCCACAGCTGCTCTGGGCACCCTGTGCCAGGGCCTCCCCACCCTCACAGGGAAGGATTTCTTCCTAATACCTGATCTAAACCTATTTAAAGGTTAAAATAATTTTAACTCCTTTTGAGCAGACTGCTTCCCTAATACCTGGGTCCTCGCCCCGACTGGAGTAATGCAGCTGATACCTGCACTAATGTTCAGCCTGAGGAACAGGCAGAAGGGTGTCCTGGCTCCAGGACTGGCAATATTCCAGCCTGTTTAACTGGACAATTTGTTGCAGCTGATGTTCTTTCCACTGGGATTTCAGCCCATAACCAGCATTAACATTATTTTCACACATGAGGGCACTTACTCTTCTGGGCGGGGGGCCAAAGTACACACTCATTTCCAGCCATTAGACCCTCCAGCCAGGCTCTAGGAATTTTTAGAATTGGTTTGGGAAGTTGACATTAGGCTTTTGTCTCTTTTTTTTTTTTTTTTTGAGGATTGTATATTATAATTATAAATGGTAGAAGAAAAAAAATAAATTCTTCCTGTTCAAGAGAGTGGAAATTAAGGAATGCTCCAACTCAGTTGTTTCTAATGAAATGAAGTGGAGAAAATGCAATCTGCAACTTTTTATTCCACACTCTCCCACTTATAATTAACTGCCCCAGCTTGCTGAGGCCCAAACGGGCACTTCTGAAATTCTTTGTGTATTTCTACAAAGCATATTTCATGCTCAATTGAACAGATTTGAATACACTTGCTCCAAGTTCCTGTCAAATTTAATTTATAATCATTTATTGAGAATGAAGTTTACTTGCAAACCTGGAGAAGCCTTTTAATAATTGCCTCAAATTATCCTAGATGTGCTGTTGTGGGAGGGATTAGTTATCTCTTTAGTAATTTTTTTTTTTGTAGTTCCAGCTGTACCCAGAGGAAACCCCGATTTATGAGGCAGCAAATTGAGGTCTGGGGGAGATGTTCTTGCAGGAGATGACAGAGAAAGAAGGGCTCTGTGAAATTTGAAAAGCAGAGAACCAATGTGGACACAGCTGACAGGTTCAGCTTGAAGCAAGTGGACACACTTCAAGAGCAGAGGAAACGTTGCAAAGATTAAAGTGGTAATAAAGGAAAACAACAACAACAACAGGGGCAAAAAATAATTTAAAAATTAAAAAAAAAAAGGCAGAAAATGCCAGTGTAACTCAGTAGATTTTAAAGAGCTTTGTTTTCTGTAGCTGAAGGGAATACAACCCTCTGGATACAATTAATGCCAATACCTGACATTGAGGCAGTGCCAGATCCACGTCTCGGGGAAGAAGGTTCTTTTCCTCTTCTCTGCTCTGCTAGAACAAGAAATAAGTCCTTGCAAAGGGATCCTTTTAATAAGGTATTTTCAACAGCCCCTGATAAATCAGGGTTATCACCTGACTGTGGCTCACATGGCCAAACCTCTGGCTGGTACAGACTCATTAAGGAGTGAGTGGTGATCACTCCTAACACAAATTACACGGCCTTTTGAAGCAACCCCTTTGTGTGCACACACGCTCTGCAGACAGAAATAAGGATCTGAGGAAACAGTGCAAGTAAGACCACGTTATTTCTGCTAGTTTCAAAGGCAATCAAAAAAAAAAAAGTTGGTTTGTGATCCAAATTCTTTCACCAAACGGAACCCAGGGGAACCTACACAACACGTGACTTCCAACAGCAGTTACCACAATCCCTACCCTAAATCCTTCTCCATCCCTTCTCTTCGAATTGTCTTGATTTCTAATATTTTAATTATTTAAGTCAGCTTTTCCACACCTGTGATGCTTCATTATCTATGTCTTAACTAACTCCAAATCTTGCTCTGCTGAGAGAGGCTTCCAGGGGGTTCAGGATGCAGAGGGAAGGCCCATCCTCAGTTGCAGCATCACTTGTAGTACTTCACAACCTTTTCTTCATGCAGACCCTCATTTTATTGATTTTGACCACCAGCTGAATGGTCCAAATCATCAGCAGTGAGGGACTCTGCAAAGCCAGCTGTAGCTTGCAAACATTGCAAGGAATTCGCAGCAAATTGCAAAGAAATATTCTTCAAAATGATAATTTAAGACTCTTTGCAGATGCCATTTTTCCAGAATTAAATTCAATTTAACAAAGCAGTGTCAATTAAAATTTTTTTACATCTACCAAGCCACTGGAAGAGTTTCCCCATCACTGCCTTGTCTAAACCTGGGGGCGTGGAGGTGGAAAAACAGCTGAGAATAGAGAGAAAAACCAGCTAGGAGTATCACAGACCAGAGATATTAAACACCAAACGTTACCTTGGTGCTATTTTGGAATGCATTGTGGCCACCAAGGTCCCAGTGTGTGGCTGGAAGGCTGGGACAGCCTCATCTGTGTACATCCCTCCGTTCTGCCTGTGGTTCAGGCTGACTATGTCAGTCATTACCACCAAGCCAGTTTCCTAGACAATAAAAATCAAGACCACAAAACAAAAACCAGCAAGGAAAAAAAGAAGTAAATAAAAAGAATTAAATAATAAGAATTAAATGTGCACTGATTTTTTTTTTTTATAGGATCCCTCAATCCTATTTCAACATTTATGGGGTAAATCTCAATTGAATCTTGAGGATTTTTTTAAAGCTTTGTATAAAAATGACTGTTAACGTGAAGATGCATGGGCAGAAGGTTTATGGGAAAGCTCTTTTCTGATGGAAAACACGTTTAAATCAGTATCTAACATTGCTGGGCAAGCGTGACAGGTAAAAAAATCATTACATGTATTTTTCCCCTAGAATACAACGTTACAGCTTTTTACCCTTCCTCAAAGTTTCCAGTGTGCTCTGCTGCAGGCAGCTCTCTCTTCAGGCATCACCAGTTCTGCCCTGCCAGGGATGCCAAGCAAAATGAAAACTGTCCACACAGGGAAAGCACAGAGCTCCTAAGGAAGCTGCCAGCTCTGTGCCCTAAATGCTCTTATTCATAAGAGACAGCAGCTCCCAGGCAGCGCTGGAGAACGAGCTTTGTTCTCTGCACACACCCCCAGCTCTTGCCCACCAGGTGTGCAGCCCCTGCATCCACACCAGCTCCCCAAAAATGAACCTTTTCCCAAGAGTTTACAGCTCTCAGTCAAGAAAATAAAAAAGCAGCATCAGAACAAAACCCCCCCGAGACCCCAGGGGGAGAAGCAGCAGTGGCTCCTGCAGCAGCGGGCAGAAATGAGGATTTAGGGTTTGTGATTAAGAGATCGAGGCATTGGGGGAATGTGTGAAAGCCTCTGGGGTTTAAGGCAACACAATAAAACAATTTAGCTGAAATCACAGGAAGGACAAAGAATGAAGAGGTGGGGGAGCTGTGGGAAGCAAGGACCACCAGGAGCAGCAGTTATGTGGATTAACGAGGGAAAGAGCATCAAACATCAGAGCTGTGACACTGGCTCTCAAGGCCAGTCTGCATTTCAGGGGAGCAAGCAGGAGAAGGTGAAGTAAAGAATATCAAACATTTACAGCTCAGCCCTTCACGGGGCATCTCCTTGTCTCAGGCAGCAGAGGCTACACCCTGCAGTGGTGTGGAAGGCAAAGCAGTGGGGTGTGAGCAGAGTCTGAGAGGGTGGATGGACTCTGCTGTGCAACTGCAGGAAGGCAAGGAAGAGGCAAACCAGCAGAATTTCTCAAACAGATGAGGTAACACCCATTTTAAACAAAAGGAAAGCAAAAAGCTCATGGAAATAGTAGCATGCCTTAAAAGCTACAAATGACTCTTTTTCAGCTTAAAAGCCTGCACTGTCAGTATGTAAAGCAATGAAGAAATGAATTAGTGCATGAATACATTTTAAAAACCCAACTTGTTTTAAATGCTCAACTTGAAAGTTGATTCAAATACACAGCACAGATCAAAGGAAATGAGATTTTTAAAATCTGGCCAGGTTTAACTATGGAAACACACCAAGTAACTATAAATATATAGCATTTAAGTGGTAACCTGATCAAGGATATGAAGGTCTTTCACACAGATGGCGACAGAAGCTGGGAGAACCAGGGCAGGAAAGAAATGGAAAGGATTCCAAAGGATAGTGCAAAAGGCTACAAGGAAAGACTCGCATTCCACCTTCCTGCCCTGTTGGAGCAGCTGCAGAGGAGATCTGCAAGCCCACCCATGCCTGGAGGAACCTTCTGGTCCCTGCTTCTCCAGAGCATCAGCATGAATTCCTTCACCCAGCAGGGCAACTGGCCCTCCTGAGACTGGCCAAAACCAAACCATATCAATCAAATATCCTTGCTGGAACAGTGTACTCTCTTCTCAAAAATTACTTTTCATCCTACCTCCCCCCCCAGAAAAACAGCTCTGATGGGGGGAAAACCCCTGGCCTACGGAGCTGGAAATCACCCTGCAAATGTGAAAGCAAAGAAGAGACACTGCAGAGAGGAGGGAGGCTGAGTCTTCCTACTGTAAAGGCGAAGCGAGCATCCTTGGTGATGTCCCAGTGCCAGGGAAAGACAGAAGATCTGCGGCGCCTGCGCGAGGACATGCCTGGCCACCAGAAGTGCCCTTCTTCCTTCGGAGCCCCAAAAGCATCAGACACATCATACTCCGCCAGCTCCTGGAACACCTGCGGGGAAAGGGCAGAGGCTGCTGTCTCTGGGGATTTTTGGAAACCCAAAAGCTGCTTGCTCAAGGTGGATGAGGGTCAGGGGAGTGAGAAAGTGACAGCAGTGCTTAAAGCTCCTCCTACCTGACTGGCTGTCAGCTGGAAGCCTGTCTTGAGCAGGTAGACACTCTTATCCACCGTGGCAACGCAGACACAGCTCGATTTGGCAGCTCTGACCTTGATGTTCACAACGTCACCGGGCCTGGTCTCGTTGGCCGAGAGCGCCACGGCAACCTGGGAAGGAAATCCCGTTAAATCCCAAAAAACAAAGAGTAACGAGACACCAGCCCTTCCTCTCCACTGCAGAGCCCCTACCTGGTTCTCAAAGGAGGAGCTGACAGTGAACTGCAGGCTGTCTGTGACCCCCTCTCCGTTCTCCCTGACGTAGTACACGAGGAGCCGGCCCAAGGGAGCCATGGAGTGGACGACTGAGAACCTCAGGAAGGTCACACACACCTCAACCTCTGCTGCAGGCGTCCTGGGGGGTGCTGAAAGAGGAATTGTGGAGAAAACCAGCTTTATTTATCCCAATCGCTCCCTTCCTGCCCCATCCTAATGCTGACAGGCACAGAAATCTCCAGGCAGGACTTGCATTCTTCCCTTGTTCCTGCTGCACGCCTTCTTGAGCTCAGAATCTTTTCCCTTTTTCTCATCTTTGTGAAAGGTAATTAGCACTCACAACTTAATGAGCAGCATGGAGAAGGTGGTAGGGAAGGACTACTCAGTGCTTTTCCAGCCATAAAATCAAGGAAACGCACAATTAAGTTATCAAGGCATTGAAAATAAACAGAAAACGTTATCTGTTGCTGGAGAATGGTGATGAGAGAAAAGGAATAAATGAGTTTGAAAAAGGATTAGGCAGTTTATAGAATCACAGAATGGTTTGGGTTAGAAGGGACCTTTAAAGGTCCCCTGCTGTGGACAAGGATGTCTTTCACCAGACCAGGTTGCCCAAAGTCCCACCCAACCTGGCCTTGAACTCTTCCAGTGACAGAAAAAACCACAAAGCCTCCGAGCAAACTGCAGATGCAACAGCTCAGAACAAACCTTCAGTGCAGAAAGTCCTCACAAATCCTGAATTACTGATTGCCAGAAGCTCGGTGGGTACACGGAGGGAGGTTCTTGTTCCTCTTTCCTCACTCCCAAACTGGTTACTGGGACAGCCAGGCTTTTCCTCTGGCAGCTGCTACATCCAGCTTTCCAATCCCACCATTCCTTACCCCCCCGTTCCCCAGATTCACCAGATTTGTATCTTTCTGTCACTCCTCGTACAAACCAGGAGTCCCCATTCCATTCCCTTCCCCCTGTGGGCTGTGGGATCTCCTTTATCCTGATCCGTGTTATCAGTGCATTTAATTTTCTCTTTCCATCTCATGTCCTCAGTCTAAGCTCAACCAATTTACCCAACTGCCCCAGCCCTGCCATGCACTTCCCTGCCACTCCACCCCAAGCAAACATTAGAGTGTTCTCAACCAAGAAAGACTGCAGAAAGACCAAAGAAAACTTTCCAAGAGTTATCCCTCTTGGAGAATTTTTTTTACCGAGGGCAATGGATTTCATTATTTTTCTTGCACAAAATTATCTATATCCTTTAAGATGAACCACATTAAAAACAAAGGTTGTGGAAAGGTCGTTTTTCCCTGAAAATAAGGGTCAGTTGCATTTCTGGTGCTGTCTACCTGTTCCTGGGAAGCGTGTGAGGTCAATGTTCTTCTCAAAGGGCGTGGTGGCTCTTCTGCTCCTCTGCTGGGTGACATTGCTGGGCTGCAGCCCCGACAGGACAATGTTCCCTCGTGAAGCCACTTCATAATGGAGAGTGAAGTTGCAAGGACACGTGGACTTCACTGCAATCCAGGCCTCCTCTCCCACCTGCAGGCAGGGACAGAAAAGCCAAAGATCTGCTCTGTCACAACGCTTTTGGTGGATAAAGCACAGAAACCTGTTTGGGTTGCAGGCCACGGGAGGTGTGAGCCCTCTCCTAACAAATGTGTGCCTTGAAAAGTTATTATTGCATTAGCACTGCTCTCAGGGACCTTCTCCACAAGAAAAAGGGGCCCGTGTTCAGCTCTCCACTCACTGCAAATCTGCAGGAGAAAGAGCTGGGGGTTGTATGCATTAATGAAACAATAAAGGAATCTCTGGAATCCTGAAAGTTAAGCCTTTTGGCACAGAGCAGCTGTCAGAATTGGTTGAATTTTAGACACCCCTTCAGTAGCCCAGCCCAAAAAAGGAAAGAGGTGGGTTGGGGGTGGGAAGAGATGTGTGTTTGATAATCTTTGCAGTTTAATTGTGATTACATTCATGTGGCAAATACCAATTCAAACATAACCATGAAATGACTGGGAAGAGATCCGAGGGAAAATGCTTCCAAATGACACAAAGTCTTGATAACAATTTGTGAGTCTGGCACTCAGGGAGGTGTCGAACGCACAAATAAATGAGAAGAAAGCTTCTTTTTAGTCTGGATAAACTCATCTGATGCCTGCAATAGGCTCCAGAGCAGCACACCTGGGCACTGACGCCCTGTGCCCAGAGGGGCTCACCGAGATCTGAACACCCCCAAGACAAAATCCCCCAAATGCCAACAGAACAGACATCAGTCATGGGATTAGCACTGGCCGTGTCTGGCTGAGCAATAATCACTCTGTGGAGCAGCAGACTTTCCTAGGAACACAAACTCCTTCCTTCTGGGATCTGAGGAGCAGCTGACACTTGTGTTCAGTAGGATTTCTTCAGCACCTTCCCCTCCTGCCATTTAAGCAGAGCAATTCCCAAATAAAACCCTTCAGGCTGGATAGAAAATCCCCAAGAAATCTTTTGAAAAAGCTCTTCCTTCAGCACCAAGTGTTCTCCCTGCAGAATGCACTCAAGGCACAAACCTGAAGGGCAGGACTGGAATACAGGGAGCTGCCAATGGTCAAATACAGTGAGAATGCCACAGAGCCCAAGAGGTGCCTCGTGACATTAAATATTTGAAGTATTAAGAATTCCCCAGTGCAAATGATGAAACAATTCATTAAAAAATGAATGTAGCTAATTGGAACACCCAGTAAGAGCTGGCAATGCACGGAAACAGTTCCCACATCAACTGGGCATCCAGCTCCAAGCTTTCCCACAGCAGAATTAGTTCTAATCAGGTTATAATAAGAACAATGTGTTCAGATTAGCAGTGTATAATCCCCTTTCCATACCTCAGGAAAGTTGTAAAAGATTAATTAGCCATTAAACTTTCATGAAATGCAATGATAAAAAAAAAATGCTCTTATTTGGATACAAAGAGTCTGAAACCAACCTGATGGACCTGCTGATAACAAATCTCAGTGTGTTTATTGCCAAAACCCACTTATTTTTTTCCCACAGAGCAATATGCAGACCCTCAGAACATCATCTTGGGTGAGAAGAAACCCTCAACAACTCTCAGAAAACATTATGCAACAGGAACCATGGTTAAATCAGATCCTTCCTCTAGGAGAGAAATCACAACAACTTTTATAGGGCAGGATTACATTTTTAGAGAGGCTCCTACAAAAACTACCAAAGAAGACAAGGCAATCACGTCCACAGTTCAATAACTGGAAGATTGAACAGATCCAGTGGAGATTTAAACTGGAAGTTCCAGTGAGACTACACAGCCTTAATTTTGATCTTTAGTAACTCAGCCACTCCCACTAACATCGCCTCCAATCATTTTCAGCAAACAATCCATGGCTGCGTGTTGCTGGAGGTGCACAGAACACACACTCAAACGTGAAAAACTGAAACGTTTTCCATGCCTGCACCCAGCCCTCTCTGAACAGAGAGGATTGGAAATGAGGTGCTGCACAGAGCACCAAGGGTGTTTTGCTTAGCACTGAGCGTAGCCCACATTCAACAATTATTTGGTGGCTAAAGTGCAGCTTCTTTACCCTCTGTGGTGGAAACAGTTCAGGATCCCAGCAGCAGGAATGTCCGGAAAGATTTAATTAGAACAGAGTACTTTAAGGCAAGCAATGCAGTTGTTGTCGTGATGGAATGTGAAGCCAACGTACCTGGAAAGGTTTATCTGGTGCCTGGAGCTGGATGTGACACTTGCTGGGTGAGTACCAGCTGCTGATGGACAAGTAGTTGGGCAGATATTGATCCCCAGAGGGTTTCCCATCAATTGCTGTCACTTTGGTCTTAAAAAAAAAAAAAAAAAA
>VZTI01005822.1:428172-451877 GCA_013397865.1 Struthidea cinerea | reverse complement strand
AAAAAAAAAAAAAAAGGTTACATCTGAATGCTATGCACAGAAAGCCCATTTTGTTCTTTCTTAATCTCTATTCCCTTCTCCCATTTTATACCTTCCAGCTTTCATCTCTTGACACCTTTACTCCCCAAATATTGGACCCCTACTACCATGTTAAGCTGTATTTGAAGAAGCATCTTTTCGTGGTGGTTATCACCATCAGCTCTCTTGGCAGCACGAAACAAGCCAGTGTTTGCTGTGTTGAAATCCAGAAGCTGAAGCTAAAAGGCACCGATTTCCTGTTTGTAGCACTGATTTATAAAGTGCAGGTTTGACAAGATTAGTTACATTAAAGCCTGCTAATCCCATAAAGAGCTTTTACCCACCTCCAGCCAGACATATTGGGCAGCTGTGGGGATGGAGGGGATTTCAAACTCCACCAGGCCATTCCTTGAGACCAGTTCACTCGTGTAAACGTTGTCCTTTGGTGTGAGCTCAGCTTTAATTCGGATGGTGACTCTGTCAGCTGGACTTCCATCCGGGTAAGTGACTTCTACCTGCACAGTGGGGCATTTATAGAACAATGGGCTTTAAATTATCAGCAATTCCAGTCAGTGACAGATGGGGAAAATCGCTGGGACCAAGTGAATACAACTTTAAATCAGCCACACATCCGTGGCTCTGCTCTTGCTCTCACCTTCCCTTTGTATGGCAGCCCAGGTTTGAACTGTTTTCGGGTGTCCTTGGAATACTTGATATCAATCAGCTGCTTCTGGACAGGTGTGGAGTCATCAAAGGTCACCTGCTTGCTGCCATCAGAGCTGATCACCGTGGCCCAGATGTTGACTGTGCCTCGGAAGTGCTCCGGGACATCCGCGGGCATCATGTCTCTGACACACACATCGAACACCGCGGAGCCGTCGATCTGGGGTGTGCGGGGGAACAGAAAGGGAAGCTCTCACCTCACACCCAGACAGGGCCTAGAAGCCAAATCTAAAGCACAGGCACCTGATAGGATTTTGCAGCAGTGCTTTGGAAGGATTAAGATTGGAGGGAATTAACTGGGGAGTGGGTGAAGGAAGGAAGGAAGAAAGAAAGTTTCATTTTCCTCCCTTACCCATGGTCTGGACTAACTCTGTCACAGCCTCTGAGCCTCCTGCTCTCCTCAGCCCCATATGCTCTAAAGACAGATTAATACCATGCCAACAAATTCTTATCCCACCAAATCCCAGAATATCCTGATCTGGAAGGGACCCACAGGGATCATCAGTCCAGGCCCCGGCCCTGCAGACACCCCAACAATCCCACCCTGGGCATCCCTGAGAGCCGTGTCCAAATGCTCCTCAGTGCCCCACCACACTCTGAGAAAAGAGCCTCTTCCTAATATCTAAAATCATAAACATTCCATGGAAAAATAAGCAATATTTTTATTATGCTGGCCCCAGTTATGATATTTACTCCTTTATTTTCTGATCTCCCATCAGCAACAAAACAGAGCTGTAGGATTAATGTTAAAGGAGACAGATCAGGCATTTTATCACAGGTGAGTCCATGGTCTCCCTCACCTGGGTGGTCTTGAGGACAGGGTGTCCCACTTCATGTCTGTAGTACCCCACACCATTTATAGTCATATTGACAATTAACTTCCCTGTCACTGGTTTTCCAAAAGTGTATCTGAAATGCAAAGAAGATGATTAATAACTTCCAGCTGGTTTATACAGAGACAGTTCTGGTTAGAAAGAGACAATCACCACACTACCTGCACCTCCAGAAAACAGTATCACAGCAAGTTTTCCAGATTGTTATTTTTACAGTGTTTTTGAAGGCTCTTACATAAGAAAGCATCTGATGATGATTAGAAATCATCTGAAAAGTCTGCAGCAGGTGGGATCCAAGCTCCAGTGGCTGCACTACAACCCACAGCAATGCCACTTGGTTTGGGACACGTTCCTACCTGGCATGGACAGTTCCTTTTTCACACAGCGAAAGGTCACGAATGTAGCGAGGGGGGTCGATCAGCAGCTCAAACTTTGGCAGTACTACAGTGAAAAGAAACACAACAGAATCTTCTCAAGCAGATCTCGTTGCCCAGGTTATAGCAAAAGCCCCCACAGCTCTGACAGGAGCTGGGTTGTGGCTGATGAGGGTGACACCAGCACCCAGCAGAGGATCCATGAACAGCAGCAGCAAATTTCAGCAAGGTGACCTTAGCAAAGCTCCCAGTCACCAGTGTCTGCATCCCTGAAGCACATGGCTCTGAAGAATTTTTCCTCATGGCATTTTAAATGCATTATTTCAGGTGTTTCATCTCAAATGAAAGCGTTTCACAGGGCTCTGCTCTTCCACAAGCACCTGGGTTACGGAGGACTCACCGTATTTCTGCACCTCAAAGGATTTGTTGTAAGTGTGCCCCTGCATCTCGGCAAAGATGAGCCACTCCCCAAACACCGGCTGGTCAGACAGAGGGAAAGTCATATTGACAATGCCTGAAAAAGGAAACAACACACTGTGATCTCTGTCACTCTCCAGCCCTTGCCAAGCCTTGCTGAGCACGACTCAGCAGAAGCAAAACACAGTACACAGAGGGAAAAATAAATAATCTGGAACTCACCACAACAAAATGGCTTCAAGTTATTCCATTCTATCATCCGAGACCCCCGAGGATCCTGCAGGGTGGTTTAGGGATGAGAAACATCGCAGTGAAAATCAGTATCACTGATAGATTTAACTCAGTTTGCAACAGAGAACTTCCTTTTGTAACATACACACTTCACTATCAGCTCAAACGTAACAAATACCTGTCAAAAATGTCCTGAAGGTCCTTTACCAGGGGTCTTTGCTTTCTAGAATTATTTAAGAGCTCTGCTCCTGTAAGCAATGCACACGAGTAAACGCTGCCAAGCAGCAGATCCTTCCCCTAAGACACCTGTCCTGGATGGGATGAACTGACCCCTGAAGACACTTTCTCTCTGTTCCTAAAGGGAGCTGTACAACCAGCAAGACAAATTTTAGATGACTAACTCAGATGAAATGAATCCTGCTGGTTTTGCCAGCATTAAATCTGTGCTGAATGCAAACAAGAGCGAATCCTTCTGCTTTCTGACAGCTAAACACGTGGCTAAAAACAAAAACAAAACAAAAAAAAAGGAAAAGAATGAGACTAAACACAGAAGGAACCTCTCATTCACCTCGTAAGGAAGAGGGCAGGAGCACCCTTCCCTTGCCATGAATTTGTACTGCCCACTATCCCAATGTTTGGGGCAGAGGTGAGGGTGGCCCTGGCCTATCAGCCCAGCAGATGAAGGATGGGAGTGGGTGAGCATCAGAAAGAAGGGAGAGGGAGGGGGGCTGTCACAGTTACAAGTCCCAGTGAATCAAGCCAGTTCTTCTCAGGCTGAAAAATGGGAATGGATTTCTGAAGCTGAAGTAGAAAACAAGGATTTTTGCTGGTGATAATAAAAAAAAATCAAGACACAGAGACCAGTTAAAGACACAGGGATAGAGATAATTGCACAGGTTAGGGGTGGGAATGGCCATAATGGGCTGGAAAAGCACAAATTTGTTCCTTTAAAGGCTACACAAACTTTGTACCTCTACAGGACATGCTAGATGGGCACACAGATACTCACCACCACGTAAGCTTCAATCTGGAAGAAAAAAGAAAAATAAAAGGCTTTATGAAACAACTTTTCTGCGTTTTGTGATGAACTGTTGAGTCAAGATGAGCAAGGTGTGAGACCCAAAGCAACAGAGTCTAAATCTCTCTTCTTTGCTAAGAGCAACCTGAGAAACGCACATTTAATTCAGACATTTAACTGGAAAAATAATAATTTACATATCTGTGCACTCCCTAAGTAAGGTGCAAGTCTCTGAAAAATTCTTGTCTCTGCTCTGGCAGAGCTGCCTCCTACTTGCCAGCACTCCAAAAATTTGTATTCTCCTCCGACAGGAATGTGACCAAGTGAAAAAAGCTAAATTACAAATAAAACAAGCTACCACAAGCTATGCCTAAACAGGTTAAAAATCCAGCTCTATTTCTGCATAAATGTACATTTGAATAAAATGCAGGCTACCGAGTATTCCATCATATTTCACAGTGTGAAAGAAAACAGTTTTCCTTACCCTGTTGTTGACCGGCCTCAGGTCAGAAGTCACCATGAAGAGGTTTATCAACACTAAAAAAGGAAAGGAGGGAATTTATTAGTCACCACAGCTGAGCCTGAACAGAAGAGCTCATCCCAAAGCTACCCTCGAAAGCAGCCCTAGCAACTGGCAAATTGTCCAAGGTCACTTTACCTTTCTGCTTGGGTTTGTAGACAGGTTTGTCAGTCTGGATGAACACCGAGGAGCCCTTGCTGTCGATGGTGACTGTGGTGTAGTTGTGGAAAATGTAACCTTCCTCTGCCAGGTGCCTGTTGCCCCAAACCTTCAGATGTGCTTGTCCACGAAGCCCTGAAGGCACCTAGAGAACAGGAGGTGAGGAAGACACTGAAAAGCCTTTGAGCTTTTGGGGAATAAAACCGACAGTGAAGTGAGCAAGAAGAGCCACCTGCTGCGTTTGGGGGTAACTCTGTGTTAGTAGTGACAAGGAAATGAAGAACATACTAGATTTTCTACAATATATAAACTTCAAAGGAGGTAAATTCATGCTGAAAACACGGCAGGAAATCCTCTTCTGCCCTTTCTCACTCAAGTAAAGTGATGGTTGATCCATGATCTACATATGCAGCTTCCAGTGCATAAGGTGTGTTACACGGGGAAATCAGCCCACAGCTCTGCCAACAGAGGGAAAAACCCCAACAACCAACACAAAAAAGTCCCCAAAGCAAAAAGTGCATGCATGTACATGTTCAACCAGTTACTCAGAGAAATAGGAATTTAAAATTACATCAGGTTTAAAATGACAAAGTAAAAAAATCTGGTAATACAATTCCAGATGCAGCTCACAACTGAATATTTTGTTCCACCACCCCCCTTTAACGTCCCAAAAATGACAAGCCCAAATGAAGCCCTAAGTTAAGAAAGCCAACACTTTTAAGGGCTTGTTCTTCTAGTCCAGCTCCTTGCCTACATTTGAAGTCATAACCCCCACCTCACTCACACAGCATTCTGTACTGCCATGGTTATCCAATAACCCCAACCTGGAACTTTACATTGCACCACGAGCCACTGATTTTCTTTAGTGGTGTAAGGGCCTGGCAGGTGAGCTGCGATGGGTTGAGTTTTGTTGTTTTCACTCCCCACTCTTCCTCTGCTGAGGGCTGTGTCCTCCTCAGTGTGTGGCCCAGAATGTGACATTTATTTGTGCCACAGCTGCTCAGAGAGCAATGCCTGATGTGGCTGAGGGAAAGTCCCTCATGCTTTCACCAAAAAATATCTTCAAATAATTTGACACTCACCTTCAGCTTAATTGTTCCTTTATCTAAAATATGAGAGAGAGAGAGAGAGAGAGAGAGAGAGAGAGAGAGAGAGAGAGAGTTATTCTCAAGGTAAGGCACTAAGATTTTAGACATTTGCCATTGAGTGAAAGAAGAACTCACGCCCCAGAGCTGCTCCCTGCAGCACCCCTTTGTTGTGATTCCACCTGAAGCAGTTTTCCTGCTCTGTGTAAAACAATCTGCAGGGTGAGCAAGTCAGACCCAGCAGAGTTCTCCAAAACAAGCCTGGTTCACATTTATTCACAATTTTTGCCCAAGGTAAACTGCAGAGTGCTCTGTGATTGGAGAGCACCCCCAAGGCTGAGGGTTCAGCACAGGGCAGCCTGTGCCTACAGAAGTGTTTTGCTGTAAAAAGCACCTGGTCTCTTTTGGGACTTAAACAATTCTCAAAACAAACACTCAAAGGATCTGTTTTGATTGCTGGATACAGCCATACCTTGCAGTTCTCTTGAGCATGTGCTGTGCACATGTGTAAGCATCACTCCCTTTGAGTGGCTTAGCAATTGTCAGCCCCTTTCAAAGGCAGCAAGGGGAGGACACAACCAGAGACAAATGGTTCCAAGAAAGGGAATGGCTTTGATAAAACTCCCCGTTTAAACACACAGAAGGGTTAAAACCTGAGGGTTAAAGAGCCCGATTGCCTTGTCTACACTACAGCTTCCACCACTACTGACAGTGGTACAACAGGGCCACTGGACTTCACTTTCACCTGTGTAAATCCACTCAGTAGTAAGCTGGACATAATCAAAACACATCTTTACTCACAGGACAGAGGTATCTGGCTTGGATTTTAAAGACTTATCCAACTACGCAAACATTACCACCTCTCTCAGCAACAGTCAGTCCTGAAGATGGGGAGATTGTATTCCCAGCACTCATTTTGGAGAGAAGAAATCGATGATGATGTAGATTTTATATTTTTCTTCAAAATAAACTTATCTTACTCCTTATATAGTCCCCCATTGATAAATATTCAGGCATCAAAAGGGAGTGTATTCACCACAAAACTCAAGAGTATTAATTATCTAGGGTCTCTGTATGTCTCGGTGTTCTAAAGTTATCAGCCTTACATGTTTGAGATCACACACATCAAAACCACCTCAGCACAATCAACTGAGAAGGTGCAGCAGTAGCAAATCAATTAAACATTGCTTTGATTCCATTATCACCTAAAGCAATTCTTTAGGAGATATCAACGTGCTCCCACAGCACCTCAACTCATAAATCAGTTCTCAGGTTCAGAACTACAGGAGCTCACCCAGGACTGTTCCGTGGCTCCGTGACACCGTCTCTCCTTTGACCACCAGCTGGATCTGCACGGTTGTCTCCTTGACAGAGTTGAAGATGGTCACACTTATGGCTTCCTCCACCCCAGAGCGGAAAACAGAAGGCGCTGCAATCAAATAACCCCTGAGGAGCACAATAGGAAGTGGTCAGTCGAGACACAGCAACGAGAGATTACCTTCATTTGTGAGCCCCTTTTTGTGTGGCAAAAGGAAAAGAACAAACTTCTGTGTGACATATTTGCCCTTGTGTGGTCACATTTGTGGCCACCAGCAGTCTAAGCCTGTATCGAATATGTGTAAATGCATAAATGAACAAACAGAGCCTAAGTACCCCACAAATCCTTATGATTTAAATAAAAACAGTAATATCCGTGTTTATTGCACCTATGTAATAAATGCATTCATTTATTTATTATATGTAACAAACTAAACATACAACCAGTTAACCATAAAAGAGCTAAAGTTTGTGAAGGAGTAAGGAGGTATCTGAACTTCTGGTAGAGCTCCGTAGCCAATGCTTTCTTTGAAACAATTTAGATATTTTTGACTCAATCACATGGCTCCATTTTCATAGTTCAATTTCATACAGAAGAAGGGACTCAGAGCTGATTTTTGGAGCTTTCCAAACGTCAGACTCAGTGCATGTAACACACCTGAACTTCCAGTTCATACAGAAGCAGCCCAGAAACTGCGGCTACAAAACTGGGCTGGAATTCCCAGCTCCACTACCACATTCTTGTTCAGACAATTAGATCCTGCCAGTTTACAAAAGGCATTATTTCAGAAGGCACACAGAGAGCTTTAAAGCCACCCAAAACGACCTCCCATAGATGCTGCAATGCGAGAGTTTCTGAATGGAATCTGCACCACTCCTCTGTGAATGGCACCGTGCCATGAACTTGTCAGCTAAAAGCATTGCAGGCTCTGAGCTCTTTGATGCATTGGGCTGGAAGCAACACATTTATATTCTCTTCATGACACACCTTTCTGGGGTTTTTCTCCTACCCCAAAGGATTTTTTTTAAACACAAGGCAATTCCTCAGATGCCTTTTCAAGCCAAATTTCTCAGCCCATGCCTTTCTACGGTCCCATGAGCCAGGTTGCTTTAGCTCATGATTAATTATCACTTTGGGATGAGGATGATGGTGTTTTACAGCCCCCAAGTAATCTTTTATCAAATTCCAAGCCCATGTTTCTCTCTCAGCAGGCCTCATTGCCATGGAGATCCCATTACCCCCAAAGGAAGTTCAGAACTCTGTGGCATTCGAGTTAAATTGCACAGGGTACTTGCAGATTCAAAACCTTATGGCTGCCAGGTTTGCAAATTCATCAGAATGGTAATAAATAACAATAAAAAGTTACTACTGAGCTTGCAAAACCTTGGTAAGAGAGACAGCTGATCTAGCTGCAGAGGCAGAAAGAGTACCAGCTGCATTCAGGGTGAAATGATCACATTTAAACTGTCATAAGCCCAGCACTGCAGTGCCATATGTGAAGCACATGTACTCACAGTGTTCTGAATTGCTGAAACTCCTCCTGAAGTATCAGTCCCTTGGATGCAACTATTTAAATCTCTTAATAAGTGGCATTTGAAAATTAAATATTTAACTTGGCAATCAAAGAGTTAACTTGACAGGGACTGGACAGATCCTTTAAGCACACTTAACTAACAGCTCTGTCAGGTTACACCAAAACTTGGCAGGACGTGAAATATTTTCTAGTAAGCAAGTGAAAATAAGTTCTCCATGGCACTCAGTTAATGCAGCTATTCACGATGCTGACGGGCTATAATAAGCCAGGGATAAAGAACAAAGCAAACCTTAATCAAAATTAACCTAAACATACTGCAAAAGGGCTGAGGATTCAATTTCTAAAAGTCAGAGAACTTTCCCCGCACTTTCTCCCCGGCTGATGTTCCCCACAAAAAAATCTTCACACGCTGCTCGGGAGCGCCCAGCGCTACCTTCAACCACCCCCAGCACCGCAGCAGCCGGATTCCTTAAATAATTGTTTGCAGATAAAAGCTCCGGAGCGGCTGGAGGCAGGTATCGCATGGGAGCTTTCTTCTCTTGTCCCCCTTTCCCCGCGCTCCGCACTTTCGCACCGGCAGCGACAAACGCGCCGCTGCCGGGGACGCGCCGCGCTCGATCCGCGACCCCTCCGGGGCGCTCCGCGGGCTTTGTTCCGCGGCTGGTGCAGCCCCCCCGGAGCCCTGGCCGAGCAGAGCCGCTTCTCCTCCCGCCGCCCTGCCCTGGGATGCTGCCGCGGGGTCCCCGGGCTGGCCCCGGTACTTACTGGCGCTGGCGGGGCTGGGCAGCGCTCAGGCTGCCGAGGGCGAGCAGCAGCAGCGCCCAGGCGCGGCGGGGCTCGCAGCGGGACATGGTGCCGCGGAGCCCGGGCCACGGCGCTCTGCGCGGGCAGCAGGAGCCTTTTGTTCCCGGCGAGCGCAGCCCGAGGCTCCGCCGCCCCGCGCCCGGGCTCGGCTNCTGGCCCCGGTGCCCGCTCGGCTCCGGCCCCGGCTCTTTGTCTGCGGCTCCCCGCCCGCTCCTGACAGCGCGCACCGGGGAGGGAGGGGAGGGAAGGGGAGGGGGCCGCGCCCCGCCCGGCCCCAGGTGCGCTCAGCCCGGCCCTGCCGGCCCCCGGCCGCTCCTCACCTCAGCCCGGCCCTGGCAGCACCGCCCGCCCGGCTCTGCTCGCCTTCCCCAGGGCTGCTGAAGCATCGGCGCCGCTGCTGCCGAGCCCAAACAGCCCCGGGAGCGCTGCCCGAGCTCCTCGCCTTCCTCCGGAGCCCCACAGATGGGAGAGCTGTGAAAGCCAAGGTCCCATGAAACAGGACCGGGGCACGGCACCCCCGGCACCGTCCCGTCCCGGTAACTGAGCCTCTGTGCGCTCAGGGACTCCACGGAGCGCTGCCCAGGAACTGCTTTCCAACCCAAAACCCAGTGCCAGCACCGATGCTCCTCCATCCTCCTCATACCCTAGGCCCTAATCTATCCATCTCCATCCCTCTGTCCCGCGGTTCCAGGGGCTCGGGACAGGAGAGGGAGCTCTCACTGCACCAGTCTGAGGAAGAGCGGCAGCCTAAGAGTAGAGCTCGCTTAAACCGGGAAAAGCAAACCCAGGGCAAGAGCAGAGAGTCGAGGTGACAGAACAAATGCCATCTCCCACTGCACAGAAATATCAAGGAATGATTCCTCTGATCCCTGCCGGAGAGAACCCAGGCACACCAGGATCCCAGATGTGCTTCAGAGTGGAATTCGTGCCCCAGCAATAAATGAAAACCCTCAATGTAGGTAGTTTGAAGCATATTTTTTGCCCCCAATACCCCTGGCTTACACACACAAATAGTGCTTAGATTTTTATCGTGTGTGAAACTTACACTCATTTTAATATGTCTTCTCTTAAACATAAAATCACTAACTCAGCAGCCTTTTTATAAATTCAGATTATCTTTAGTAATGAATAACACTGCGAGATGTGGCTACATTTTCCTACTTAAATCTATCCTAAACCAGCATTGTCTCATTTTTGTGGAGAGGCAGAACAAATCCAGAAAAAGAACAATCACTTTTTGACAAATTAGACAAGATTAGACTCTGGAACCACAGGGGTCCTTTCCCAAGGAAATTATGAGCTAGGAACGATGAGAAGGAACTTATTTGAAAGTACATTAAAGTGGAATGGTTTAGGTTTTGTTTGTTTGTTTGGGGTTTTTTTGAGACAAACTGAAACAGGCAAAGAAAAAATCTGGTAACTCCAAATCTTCTTCCAGCCTCTTCATATTCTCATTTACAAACACAGAACCGTGTGTGCCTCAGTGTTTCCCTGCCTGCAGCAGCCGTACTGATGCCAGCCTCTCCTCAGGGTGACACTTCAGGGGATGTTGGGATCCTTTGATTAAAGATTAAAGGAGGCAAAATGAAAATGAAGCACCTCTACTGTTCCCATGGCATGGCAGAGATCAGGTACATTTGGGCTGAAACAGCATCATGCTTTCAAAAATATTAATTAATTACCTCCACACTTATTCCATAGCTTTCTAGAGCAAACCACAAAGGGTTCATTACAGACTCTTGCTTGAGAGCTATGGGGAATGTACCAAAAAAGTCACAAAGTGTCACCAAACACCCATCCTGTAACCACAGGAAAAAGCTTTGAAAAAGCTCTGGGTAAGGGCTTTGAAGAAGCAAAAGGATTCAGCAATGAACCGATGAATGTAGCAAAGTGCAGTTCTAAAATGGAGCTCCATCATCTTCAGAATAACACAGAAATGTGTATTTCTACATTTCAAAAAGCACAGACAGAAATCACTCTTATGTGGAGTACAGCCCTTTTGAATTGCTCACTCTTCTAAAGGAGAGATTTCTCCTAAATTGAAGATTTTCCAGTTGATATTTACTGACTGCAAGAAATCTCAGGCAATTAGAGCCTCTGAAGACTGCAAACCATCTTCTAATTATGAAGGTATGTGCAAGCCTGTAAATAAGGCTGGAATCAACTCGGTCTGAAAAAAAAAAGTCGGCTTCAGATATAATTTCAAACTATTTACTTACTGAAATGGAATTTTCTGTGCTTGCCAAAATGAATCCCATTCAGTGTGATGCAACAGGTGTTGGAATTCCAGCAGCCGCCTGCAACCCACATCTGGTAATGGTTAGGAGTTAAAAGGAAGTTCTGTAAGAACTGCTCATGTATAAAAACTATTCATCAGTCAGATCTATGGGCCATATTCACCCACCCGCCTGCACTGTGCATAGTTTGGATTTTTATTTCGTTTACAGAAAACGTAATTCTGCTCCTCATAAAGTCTTAGGAATCTCAGGCACTTGAGAGCATGTGGGGGATTGGTGTTGGCCATGCCGGTGGCAGAAAGGTGAGGGAGGGACAGGGTTTGGAGAACAAGGTGTGAATACATCCGTATTGGTTCTGACCAGATCTAATTTACATCCTGATCGCTTGTATGGCCTCATCATTACTCTGCAGGAGGAGGAATCCTCCCCCATGGCCCAACTACCTCACAAATAAACTGTGTGCAACGTGAAAATTATCAGATAGGGATTTGTCAAACAAAAATTAATAATTCTCAAGTACTGCTGCTCTCAGCTGAGAATCCTTTCGCTTTTTCCCCCCACCTCAACTGCAAAATTGAAATCAGTAAGACAACTCACAGGAAACAAGTGGTAGGACCATGCCATCAACAATTAGGCCTTGCTAACTGCCTCAGCATGAGTGGTGTCACTAACTTGTCACTCAGATGAACAGATCCAAAGGTATAAAAGGTAATTCTCACTTATTTAAAGATTTTAATGTGTGTAAATTGTGCACATAAAAGGTACTGTACTAAACCCAAGGCTATTAATCATTTAGTTTTAAGTCCTGTACACACTAGATTTCAGTAGAAGGTGTGTGAAAAATAAAAAAGTCATCAATTTCCAGAATAATTTCTTCCCCCCTTCCCAATGGAAAAACATTCACCTCAGTCATTACACACCACCAGACAAGAACAAGGCCATAGTTAATTTTTACAGCACGATATTCACGGTAAAAAAGCCACACCTATTCTTTAACTCTGAGTTTTGTTCTCCCTTCGTGCTTCTGTGACAGCCAAACAGAGATAGCAAAAGCAGAAACTGATAACTGCAAAACAAGTGTCCCAGGCTTTGCCACACTCCTGCAACTCACCCAGGAAAGTGGTTTAACAGAGACTACATCAGTCCAGACAGAGTGGCAGAAACCAGAGTGATCCTGCTTCCAGGAATACAAACATCTCTAGAAGAAATTATAAGGAAAGGATAATTAAAGAGCACTTTTCAACTAAGACTGTAATCTAAGCAGCATATAACAGGATAAGGATATAGAGAACATAATTATTAAATAGTTCTATCAAAAATGGTTATTATTCATCTACAGAACAGGAGAGTCCAATCTTTCACAGTAATATAACATTTTAATTCCTGACAAAGTGACTGAAATAGTACTAGGAAAGCATTCAAATGAAGGATTTTGAATGATTTAGAAGGAAGAGTGCTGTGCTTATGAGAAGGGGCTGTCATTCAGACATTTAGTCAGAAACAACTTCCCAATTCTCTTCTCAGCTCCTACATGACTGGTGAAATACAATTTGTGCGTAGTCTGACTGAACAGTAGACCCACCTCCCATATGCAAGAGACATTAAACAAAGGAATTAAGTTTTTATATCCTACAGGCCATCTCCAAACATACATTGTCTATATAAACTAAAAAAATTAGTTACATCTGAAGGGGCAACCACAACATAGAAAATTCAAGATTTTGATTTAGCAGGAAACTCAGTTCTTGCATATGCATTATCACAGAACTATTTTAAAAGAAACTGGTCAGAGGCATTTGGTCAGAGGCCACTCTGCAAACCTCGTGCTTGCTTTACAGACCACACACAAATGCAGCGGAAGAAACAACCTAAAATAATTTCTGTGAGTTGAACAGGAATGCTCACATAATCACTGGAAATGCTCTTAATTGGTGTGGCTCAGTGGTGCATTTCAGAGCTGTTAGATCTTCTGCCGCTCTGGAACTCTTTTCATGTCCTGGCAATCCCAGCCCAGCCAGCAGTTTGTTTATCATATTCAGTATGAATTTCCGGATCTCCAACAAAGTGGTATTTACTCCGAGGCAGGGAAGACTGCAGTAATCCAATAAGTTCTCATTAGCCTAAAATGCAGAAACATCTGCTGGGGTCATGAGCTGCTTTGCTGGCTGTTGATGAGCACAGACTCAGCTCCGTTTGCAGCTCGTGTGAACAAAGAGTTGGGGGGTTTGGGATGTGGTAACGGGACAAACGAGCCTCGGTGATTTCCAGGGCTGCAGCTCTACCCCAGAGCACCCCGGGCAGGAGGGATCCTGCCTTACCTTGACCCCGGAGAGCCCCCATTGCAGGGAGCACAGGAGTTACAGCAAAAAATGCCTTGACTCAGCCCTCCTGAGCTGGTGGTCAGGGTCTGGCAGCAGCAGAGGCACTGAGGAGAATGTGGTCACAGCTCCCCCAGACACACCAGCACCCGGGCAGGACAAGCTGCAGGGCAAACCCAGCTTAAAAGCTTTGCCAATCTCTTTTTAAACAACCAAGAATTTTGCAGGAGACAAACACTTCCATTTCTTAGCTCCCTCTTCCTCCCAGGCTCTCACCCACCTAGCTCATTTCAGAATTGCTTTCAATTTTTAGAGGAAGAAAAAAAAAAATCCCATCCTCCAAAAAAGCACTTTAACACACATGATTGTTAACAATTGGTCAAGAACTTCTGGCCTAAAACATGAATAAATAGGTTATAAGTACTGCACACGTGAAGACAAAACAAAACTAAATCTACATTGATACAAGTTACAGCAGGGAGAACATTATTAGTTCTACAGGGGGAAAAAAGACACATAACCTGAATAAAAAGAGCCCTTAATTTGTTTAGGATTCCAACCGATTTAGAGCACGTGACATTGTCAGAAAATAAGTGGAAAATACAAAATAAGTGGTGTCACATCTGTTTAGTTCCTGCTCCACTGATTCTGCAGTTCTTTGTTGTTGTTTGTACAGTGTTAAATGACAGCAGCCAATTGTGTGGCTATTTCAAGGTGGAGGAGCCTAAAAGGAAAAGTCTCAGTTCAAACTAGTTTAAAACCCTTTCCTAGAGAGGCTGAGCTGCTTTAGCTAACACTTGTTGTACCATTTGTACAAAGAATTACACAAGTGATCAGTTTAAAGAAAAGAATGGCCAGAATGCTGAAATTAATGCCTCTGATTCTTCTGAAACAATGAGCGCACATCCCCCGGCACAGAATTGTTCTGTAGCAGCAGTTTGGCTTCAGCCCCAGGACTCCCCTTATGCCTTGTGGGAGGATAACGAGTGCAGCGAGTGCCGCCTGCAGCAGCGGGGCTGAACTACTGCCCCCGAAAGATTTACAGCCTTTAATTGTGCTCACAGCAAGCACCTCCCCGGGGGGAGAACCAGCAGCATTCCACTGCTTTTCAGAGGGAAAATCTGCATTGCTGGCTGTTGCTTAAGTAACGTTTGGGTGTAGGTATACACATCCAATAGTATCTCAAAGGTAAAAAGTCGCTTGACTGAAAAGGATGGGTTTAATTTAAAAGTATTTCTTGAAAGAAAAATACTTTTTCAGACCATCAGTGACGTGTACCATTAAGAAATCCTAGGAAAGGCATTCTGATGTGCCTGTGTGGAGACATTATTATCAATTATAACATTGCTTTCAATTTCATCCCTCCCCTCTCAAATTTAAGACAACCCTTCCCAACTTTCAGTCTCAGAATTGACACACTGATCAGAAAGAGGTTAAAGGTGTGAGGACACACAGACCAGCAAGAATCCAAACCCAGCAAAACCAGTTTCATCACACTGGAGCCTTTCTACCCCCATCTCCATCCACCAAAACTAACCAGCCCACACATTTACAGCCAAGCTGACTTTCCTGGGCAAAGTTCCCCATCCAGTGGCCAAATTCATGGATGCAACTCATGCTCCTGCCCCAGAGCTTGATCCAGCTGCATCCAGCACCTATTGCTGATGTGCTGAGTTGCAGCCACACAGGTGAACCACTAGGTACAGATCATCTGTGAGGAAAAAGAAATAACAGATGGATATCCTAAAATAACACTGGTTCACAAAGAAGCTGCTGCTAAAAAAATGACACTGACGTATGCAAGGAGGGTCTGAACAGCTTGTTTTATGGGTGTGGCACATCTACTGATGCAGTTACTTAATTTACTCCTAATTTTTAATAAAAGGAGACAAGAATCTAGTCAGACCCTTGGTAGTGCCAGGAAGAAAGCCTGAACAGCACCTGAAGGAGTGCAAGGATAATACTCCAGGTATCCTAGGAGTAGGCCAAAAAGCCTTATAGACACAGCTTAGGCTAGAAATGTGAAAAACCATCACAGAATGAGGTTCCACAGGTTAAACAGTACAGGTTACAGCATGTCTTCCACAGAGAAATGCATTCCATGTAGGAAAAGGAAAGTATGTTGAAGAAACATACCAGATGTGGCTTGCATGTTCATAGCACAGCACACTCACTCAGTAATTAGGTTTGTGGTCTCCTTCCACATTTCCAATCCTTTGGCCTCAGCACTAAGGGTGCCTCATGGCTGACCACTGGGACCACTTGGTGTGTACAAGTCCATCACTGGCCTGTGTAGTATCAGCCCTAAGTAAGCCCACATGGAAACAAAAGCTGCTGTAGGAGACCAGTGAACATATTTAAACTTGAAGGCTACTGATAGAGCAGTGGAAAATAGTCTTTATTACTAAAAAGAATAAAGTCCTTAAAGAGGAGTCAGGTTTATACAAAAGCATTTATGATTTCAATAATTTATTTACAAAGCAATTAGGCAACCAGTTAACAAAACTTCTCACTTATTAAAAGTGACCAGGCACCTTCCAAGCAAGTACTTTGTACCCACACAGCTCATCCAGAAATATGGGACAATTCAGAGTTCCTGCAGAAGTTGTTCAGTGAGCAACCGAAGCTCAGGCTGTACATTAACACACAGGTCAGATTTGCCAGGAATAGCACTTTTTATAATTTACCTCTCAGTACTGTCAAGGCAGAAAGTGATGGAAAATCTGTCACAGAAATCCACATTAAAAGAGAGCGGTGATGTCTCCCTGTGGGACAGCCTGCAGAACAACCCTGCAATTTCTGTATCAGTGAGCACCCCTGCTGCTGGCTTCGCTGAAAATCTGGGCAAGTTGTGTGTCCATACAAGAAGTAAAAGGATAAAAAGTCTGCTGGCATTGAGTTAGTACCTACCCAGTAGTAGGTAAAAATACAGAAACTTAGTCGAAATACCAGTGTTTCACAACATCTACTCCATGATTCTCTTCACATACATATTGGTTATGCAGAGAAACTTCTTTACTGGCTTCAAACGACAGGTCCTGCACATCTGTGAAGCCCCTGGAACACATGAAGCTATATCAGTGACTCTGAAGGACAGTAAGTCTGATTAAGCCCAAAGACTTCATGCCTGGACATTTGCATCCTTCTCCTACTATGGCCCCACCAGAAGAAAAAAACTGTAAAATGCAAATTTTCTTCTCAAAAGCAAGAACTGGGAGGAGAGATGGGGCAGTTTGCAGGAGGGGTAGATGAGTGGCTTAATGGTCTATTAACCCTTAGACTCTAATCTCTTCTGGGGCAATGAAGGAAGGAAAGGACATTAGTCATGCTTTATCTCTTCCTCATCCTCCAGTGATGCTTTGTATTTGTTGTCACAACAGTTGAGGAGAAAAACCTTCTATGTGCTCCTTGTACCTTCTCAAGGATGATGCATTCGCAGGGTTGTTACTTAAGACAGTTTCCAGCTCACTTCTCTGTCTCCTGGGTTTCTCCACTCCTACATATCTGCACTTACCAAGTCTATTCTTGCTCACTGAAATTCTCAGGTGAAGTGTCAGAGAACAGCACACTGAAGTGGCTCACTTGGAGCATAAAACCAATCCCAAACATCCTACTTTGACTGTAGGCAGGGCAGGGACAGAAACACAGATGACTGCTACAAAGAGAATTACACTCAGCGCTACCAAACCCTCAGTTAATCCTGCTACAGACTGTGTTCTGGATATATTCTGGCAAGGTCTACAGATTTTCCTCTGAACATTTAATCAACAAGTCTTTTTCACCCAATTGTTGTGATTACCTTTGAAGCCCTTTATTCATTTGTTGAGACACTTCTTTAAGCTCTTTCAGTGCACTAAGTGCTTTTGCACTATCTTCTGAGTGGTTTGGCATAACTTCCGACAGAAGCTCCTGTGTGATCGTTAACTGCTTTCCCAGTTCATCTGGAAGATGAGATGTTAAAGGCATTATTGAAAATGCAGTGGGCACCAGTTAATACAAGATATTAACAGCTGGAGTAACCCAGAGAAAGGTGAACTAGATGCCAAAAAACTACTGTTCAGCTTTCACAAAAACACCGTGAAACTGTGAAAGCCAAATTATTTTTCACTATTGTGACTAGCACCAGCAACAGGCTACTAAAATTGCTAATCAAGCTCTCATTTAGAATATGTCAAAGATTTTTAAGACAAATGTAAGAGAAAAAACAAGTTTTAGACACCCAAAATTCCCTGGCCAGTTTCATGTATTGCTATTGGCATGTACCCCGTATGATATTTATTCAGTCATTTCCTTCAAAAATCAGAAACAAAAAAATGGAGCTATTCCTTTCTAGTCTTCTGACAAGAATTCTAAGTTCTCCAATAAACTTTTTGCATTTGTCTTAAAGTGTAAGATTATTGTAAATGGTTTAAGAATCTTGTTTTTTGCGCACCAGCAGTTTAAAAGGTAACTTTCTGTTCAGACTTCAATATAAAATGCATGTTCTGATTTATTAAACATTCTCTGATTCAAGACAGCACACAATAATATTTAAGCTTCAGTTCTGCAAGAAACATGAGCAAGAAGTCTACCCAGGTGACTCTGTCCCTCAAACACAGAAGCAAGAAGAGATCACAGCATTCCTGCAACTTGTTTACACAGCAGGAACAAGAGAAGAAAATGAATGCCAGGAACACAGTTAAAATATATAGAAACCTGCTAAAGAAGGTGTATATGAAAACTGAGCTAACAGTTAATTTCTTCTCTGCTACAAGATAAAAAACTGTGTAGTTAAGTGGTTAAACAGAGATAAGAATTACATATAGCACAACATGTGACTACTGCTGTAGCCCAGTGTCCACACACGCTCTAAGAGCACACAAAGCTCCTCCAGTGGCCATAGACAGATGTAGCAATAACAGTGCAAGAAGCTTTTTTAGCATAAACCATAAACCCACTATATCTGAAAGCAAATTTGATAAATCAAATTTTCATACCAAGGTAAGTTTGTTTATCTCCTTCTATGTGAATGTTCTTTATGGGTAATTCATGTCTCGTAGCATCCAGGGAAGCTGCAAAGCTTTTATATTGCTCTTTAAACTGTTCACAGACAGCAACAAGGGGAGACAGCACTTCTATCTGAAAGAGACACACACAGAACCAACACTTCTCCAAAAGCACATCTTTTGTTACTGCACACCTGGCTCACTACAGAAAAATACATTCATTAATTATTCATTAGAAACCTGTCTTCTTACAACTAGGCCAGAACTAATTGTGGCTAACACACACAAACAAGACATCAGAAGATGTTCACTTCTCATTAAGGGGGGGCATCTCAGCTCTAACCGTAACTGGATTTGCCTAAGTGCAGGATGCTCACGTGGTTTTGGGTACTTTCATCTCCTGTGCATCATCCAGACCCTGCCCTGGCAGCCACTGCAATCTCTGCCCTTGCCCAAGAGCTCCAGCTTCTCCTTCCTGCTGGTCCACAAGGGACAACACAACAGTGACAAAGGCACCTGCTCAGGTACTGCAGAGCATTACAGGCCTCAACAGGAAGGAGATACTTGTTTTCTTTATGATGCACAAAATTGTACCTCCTGCAAGCCACAGAAGCAGAGAAATTTCCTCTGGATAAAGGACTACTTCACAAATGAGTTTGTGTAACTATCAGAGAAGCATAAACCCTACTAAAACTTACCTGTTTGTCTAATGTTTCATTGAGCTTCTGCTCTCTCTCCTCAAGCAGAATTTCACGTTCCAGCTCCCAGAGCTTCTCCTGTTGTCTCCGCTTTTCTTCACACAACAGTAGCAAGTTTTTTTCTGCTTTTGCCTCCATCTCGGCAACTTTTTTTTCTGCCTATTACATCCCAAAAATATTCACAATTAAAGCAATGCTACATCCAAGCAATTAACATATTCTGAATAAACAAATGCAAGCCTCAGACCAGGCCAAGAGTTTCAATTAATGAACAGGAGACCTCACACAGAGCACAGAACATCAGAGTTAAAGACCCTCAAGACTCTTGCCCCACCCCTGCTCCTTTTTGTAAAGGAAAATACACACACAGAGCACTGAAGGAACAAAGCCACTGCTACAATCTTGAACTCCAGACAGACTTACAGTTTTCCCAAAACTTCTGCATCCCCCTGATTCCTAAGAACCAGCACTAGCTTAATAAACTGGCACTGAATTCACTCTAAGAGTTTTCACAGCAAGCCTTATGATTTTACAAATCATAAACATATACAGTCACAAAAACTTTAACTTTTACAGGTCAGGAAGCATTTAAGAAATTAAACAATACCTCAATATCAAGTTCTATCTGCAACAGCAAATACTCGACTAACTCTCACCCTTATCCTTAGGTAAGTTAAAAGCAGTGTCTCAGATTCCAGCTCTTCTATCGGATCCCAAAAATCAGTTTCCTTCAGAAAAGAAAAGAATATTCTACATCAATTGCTTTTTCAGCGGTCAAATTAATTACCAAATAAATTACCAATAGTCCAATTCATGTCTGGAAGCAACACCAACAACAGGCAGCTTGATGAGACAAGTTTGTGGGTTTAAACACTCACGTTAATTAAAAAAACTTCCTTGTTCCACCACCTTTTACAACATTTTCAGCAGACTTTCATAATTCTGGTTAAGAATTTGAAGTTTCAGTGCTACACTGAATGAGATCCCTAAATGAGGCACTTTATATTAGACTGAACCAGTGTTAGTTCTCAGAACAAAAATGCCAGGAAATACTTAAAGATAACGTGATATAATTAAAGAGCATGGACAGGAATGCAAGAAGAATCCTCCTGAGGAGATGCAATAATTGGATCAGATTCTTTACCACAAGAAATGGAAGGAAAGCTCTGCTCAGTGTCCAGATATCTGATAAACACACCAAACATTGCCAGCAGTAGAACTGACTTCTTCAAGGAGGCTTTAGATCATCCCAGGACCCTAGCTGTAACTCGGGTTAAAGACAAACAGAAAATCTTTGTTTCAAAATATCCTTACCAGTGAAAGCAGTGAGACTCACCTCATCAGTCTCGTCAGTTATTTTCTGTATCTCTGAATCTCCTTCTGAAGTAGATTCTGAATGAGAACTCTTCTTGGGATCAGTTTTACCTGCATCACAACAAGAAAGTTAGTGTGCTCTTCTGTCAAGGTCTATAGACCATCAGATTCTTTAAAGGCAGAGATAATTTCAAAACTATTTTGCGTCAGTAAAGAAGATCTGAGCAATATTTCTGGCTTGAATATACTCATGAGCAGACATGGATCACATGAGCATTTAGCTTTAAGGGACAAACAGGTGTGATCCACTTTTCAGAAGGGCTGACACCCAGCTGTTATAGGAACAAAGACTCAAGAGTACTTTATTCTTTACTTTTTGACTTTAAACAAAAACAGAGCACCCAAAAGAAACTACAATCTAGAGGTTCATTTAAACTCCAAAGGTCTTAGTACCTCTGCTTAAAATCCTTTTGTGAATATACAAGAATACAAGAATTTCTTATCCCCAGGTTTCAGCACATGCATTAAAAAACCCCCAGAAACTGGGTATGAATGGAAATTTACCATTAATAGCAGATATATCAAGGTCGGGTAGCTTCATTTTTCCTTCATCTAATAAAGTGGACTGCAAGTTACGCTTCTCAAAACCACTTTGATTTAATGAGCTGTGTTCAACACCTGTAGAAAGAAGCTGTTATCAAACTAAAAGAATTAGAACAGGTTCAGTGCAAGTTTACAATTCCAAGCTGAAGAGGCCCAGGGAAGCTGATTTGGTCGCATCCCCCCACTCACACCCCACTATGACCTGAGAGATGCTCGTTAGGTCTTGGCCTTGATGAACTGCACCTGGACAAGGCCCCCTTGAGCTTATCAGAAACACTCTCTGTTCCCAGGAATGTCAAATGAGCACTTGTTTTCTAAGGAACAGCATAAAAAACTTATTTTTCTTGAACCTCCAAAGAAAGTTACCAACTGGAATTGCAGCCAGAATCGAAAATTATTATGACTAAAGCCCGCTCTCTAACAACCCCATAAACAGCAGTTCAAAGTGAGATCCTTTGAGGTCCCAATTCACAGAAAACAAGGGAATAATTTGTCTCAAACACCAATAACTGGATGGCTGTGGAGACAACCAAGGATTGTCAGTAATACCAGACAGGAATTGTTGGTAATAACAAAAGAAATAAAAATGGACGGTTTTGCAGACAGAGAGTTTCAGTCACTCACGCTTGGTTTACCAGAAAGATTAAATAAAAAAAGCGGAGTAATAGTGAGGGCATAGGAAAAGAACAGCTCAAAACCTTGTGCAGAAGGCAGGAAAGATGTTCATTTTAGACAACCCAATCACTCAATTCCAGATCCAGGACCTGGTTTCTCTTAGTCCCACATCAAGTTTCTTAATTTACTTTGCGTACAAATGATAACTGTCAGTGATGCAAGTAATACAAAATATCAATATCTTACAGCTGTTAAGAGTTTCATAGGCTGGAAATACAAAAGAATAGCTTTTAAACACTGGTAAAACCTACCAGCAGGTTTGTGTTTCTGAGAAAGAACCGATCTTGCTTCAGTTCTAGAAGACGGCAGAGAAGCATTTGATGAAGAGGAACTTGATGAAGCATCCTGACAATAAAGAAACAGCTCAGACAGAACATAATCAGCACTATATCTTACCTTCAACTTAAATGCTGACAATAAACAACTAAATCCCAGGGCATCTTGGTGCTTTGCAAGTCACCGAGTACAGACCCAAGCTCCCACCTAGTAACACACCGCAACTCCCTCATAATCCTAGCAGAGTCGGTTTTCCCCCAGGTCTCGCTGCCACACGTCCAAGCCGATCTCACACCTTTTCTGCCTTTCCCTGAGCGACGCCTGAGCTCGACAGTCCCGGCACCTTCTTGTTGTCTTTCTTATCGAACTGCAAGTAGCGAGACTGCACGATTCTTCCTCCTGAAAGAGCGGTAAAGAGAGCTCAGCCGGGCCCACCGCGGTGCTTCCCGCCTGAGGTCGGATCCCCACCTCGGCCTAAGTGGCCGGGCCGGCCTCCCGCCTCAGGCAGCGCGGGTTCACCGTCGCCCCACGCTACCTTTCCGCTTAGTTTTAGGCGCTTCTTCGCCCGCCGCCATGTCGCTGCCCTCCGAGGACATCGTGTCAAGGCAGCGGCGGGCGGGCGAGGGGCCGGGCGGGGGTCGCTCCCCCTCAGCCCTGAGCCGCCTCAGCCGCCATCGCGTTTGAATCACTGCGCATGCGCGCGCCGCGAAGGGGCAGCGGTGCGGTGTGGCAGCGCGCCCCCTGGCGGCGCGGAGGAATGGAACGAGCCCAGGCCTGGGGGCTCAACCCCGGGGGGGCTGCGCTGCCTTTTAATAAAGCGATAAAGGAGGGTCTGGCAACTCCTGCAGCACGGCTGGCCCTAAAAGTGCTTCAGGCCTTTGGTGGGAGGTAGCTTCAGCTAGTGAAGTCTGTTCTGGGCTCCTCAGTACAAGAATGACAAGGAGCTACTGGAGAGGAGCCAGCGGAGGCCACAAAGATGCTGAGGAGTCGGGAGCATCTCAGACAAGGAGAGACCGTGGGAGCTGAGCCTGGTTAGTCCAGAGAAGAGAAGGCTGAGAGAGGATCCCATCAATCTGTACAAATATCTCCAAGGAGGGTGCAAAGAGGATGGTGCCACTGCTCAGTCGTGCCCAGTGACAGGACGAGGAGTCATGGGCACAAACTGAAACACAAGACAAACACTTCAACATGAGGAAGAACTTCTTTACGTTGAGGGTGGCCGAGCACTGGAACAGCTGCCCAGAGAGGTTGTGGAGTCTCACTCTCTGGAGACATCCCAAACCCATCTGGACACGTTCCTGTGCCACCTGCTCCGGGTGACCCCGCTTTGGGAGGGGGATTGAACTGGGTGATCTCCACAGGTCCTATCCCACCCAAACACTTCTGCGCTTCTGTGAACCCAGGCACGCTAGCCTGTAATCTCGGGAGCTTCTGTACTGCCCCAGCTCTGACAGACCGAGCGCGAGCTACCTCACCACCCCCGCAGCGGGAGCCCTCACAGCGGCGAGCTCCCGGCGGAGCACCGCACCGGGGTTCTTTGGTTTTGACAAGAATCCACCCCCGCT
>VZTI01005822.1:373379-428035 GCA_013397865.1 Struthidea cinerea | reverse complement strand
CTGTGGCGGTGGCGGGGCCGGGCGGCCGCGCTTCGACACCGGCGCAGGTAACGGGCCCGGCGTTCCTCTTCCCCTTGCTCCGCATCCTTCCCGAGCTCCCCTGCCTCCTGCTCCTTCCCTATGGGCTGCGCAGCGCTGTGGTGGCGGTGCCCTCGCAGGGACTGGGTCTCGCACCGAGTGCTGTGGGGCGGCCGGGGCAGTTCTGAGGGGGCGTGTGGGGGTCGGCCTTGAGGAGGATCTGCGAGAGTCGGTGCCTCGGGGCAGATCTGAGGGAGCGTGTGAGGGTCGGCTTTGAGGAGGTTTCTGGGGTTCAGCTCTGAGGGGGTGTCCGGGGTTCAGTGCCCGGCCGGGGCAGCCGCGGGGCTCCGCCGCCGCCCTCAGGAGCTCGGGGCCGGAGCGGTTCCCCGGGACGCCCTCAGGAGCTCGGAGCCAGGGGCTGTGCCCGCCGCGGGGCAGATGCGGTGCTGCTGACTGACTTTGTGTCAGCTGTACCCAAGGAGTTGGAGGTGCCCAGGGGAGGGGAAGTATCTGACGCCCGGCTGTGCCTCCCGTCTCTCGGGCAGAGAGTTGCGCTGTTACTTCCACCTCCTGTTTCTTCCGTCTCCTGCTTGTGATCTTTCAGCCACCCAGTGTTCTGCTTTTTCGTGTGATGTCTCTAACTCTCGGTATGAGCAGCCTGTAGTCTTTCAGACAAGTATCTCATGATCTTTCAAAAAATTCGTTAAAACTCTCAGGGTTCTTTTGTTTCTTGGTGTTATTTTTGGGCAGCTCTTGACAGTTGTTGCTGCTGCTGCTATGCTGGGGTCGTGCTTTATCGTGATTACTGTCATTGTCCAATTGAGTCATGCCTCTAACTGTGTGTATGTCGATAGTGCTCTGTCTTTTTGGCAAGCTTGGTTTTGCAATCTCTGGGAAGTAAAGCTTTTGCAAGCTAGGAACATCCTTTGTTACATGTTTCTAGACCAAAAGTATCGGGCTACTATCTTGACTCATGTCTGTCGTGGCCATAGGGTTGATACAAGTGTGTGCGATCCTAGTGGAAGATGAATTCCCAGTATCATTTTAGCTTTATTTTCTCTTACTCCGTAAGTGTTTTGGCAAAATTCTTACCCAGCTTTATTTGCAATTCGTGTTTGTGAAAAGCGAGAAGCACTTTGGATGCAAATGAGCTCAGCATTCTTTGATTTCACCTTCTGGAAATGGGTCGCAGTGGAGCAAAGGGCTGGAGACGATCTCAAGCTCCTGGCAGATGCAATTAGCCTTTCAAAGATGTCATCAGCATCCTCCCACGGTACTCCTAGAGGTGGATCGGTATTGGTGTGTCTGCCAAGCTGTTTGCAAATAAGTTTGTCATGGCTAATTAGGAGCTCTTTGATTTCAGGCCTGTTAGCTGGAATCCATGGCTGAAGACCTTGCCCTAAAGTAACAGCGTGGGGTAATCCTGCATTCCAGTTCAGGATGTTGGTGTCACACCCAGCAAGTTTTAGTCAGCCCTGGTGTCTTTAACTCAGAATCTTGTCAGGAACAAATCCATTTGAAATAGGGGAAGCAGCTTGGGGAGCTTTTAATGCATATTCATGTTAGCTCCAAGATTCATTTTGGCTTTTTTTAGAAAAGAGTTCATCTTGATTGTTTTTGTCTTTGCACTACTATGGGGTTCTCTGCCTACCCTACATCTGAAGTCCAGTAACGCTGTGCTTTTCAGGATGATGCATCCGAGGCCACTTCCTCACTCTTTAGTTCTTACTTAGTCACAAAACTCGGGAGTTACTGCAGTACTGCAAAGTATTTTGTAGAACTGTATAGTTTGGGGCTTGGGTTTTTTTTTTGTTACTGTGCTTGAACGTCTGTCTCAACAAAAAGCTTTTTCACAAGTTGAATGTTGCAGCTACTGCAGTGACAGCTGCCTGCACAAACTGTCCATTCCCTGTGGGAAGACTCCCAGGTTTCGGGCTCTTCTGTGGAACCCAAAACGTCTGTGGAACTGAATAATTTAGGAAGAGTAAATGCAACTGATGCAAGATTTAAACGAGGTTCATCTAAAAAGGAGTACTCTGTGCAGACAGTTTTCTGACCCATAGTGATTCAAACATTAGATCTCTTGAATAATCCTGTGCATGAATAACATGTTTGACTCACATGCACACTGAGGCTAAATATGGCCTTTCCTCAGCTAGAAGGTCAAAGGGCAGGATTTGCATGTCCTAGGCATTTAAAAAGGAAGAATTCCTAAAAAATGCAACAGCATTGGCTGTCGCAACAGTCAAGGAAAAGAGTGAAAGACTCTGATTCAACAAAAATTTGTGGCTCAGTGGTTTTTTTTTTATTTTGAAGGCTGAAGGTGTTTATCACATTTCTAAGAAACAAGGCCTGTTTATGCTAAAAGGAAAGTCTGAGATGCTGATAAGGGTTTATTTTTCTAACAGAAGGACTAGGAATGTCTTTATTTCACAAAATGAAAATTCAAAGGTTTTGTCTGTAGTATATTGTGTTTTCTTGGTGTATCAAGTGACTTCAGCGTGGCTTGTCCTTTTATCAAGGCTTTATTGTGTTGTGTGTCTCTGATTACCAAATGAAACTCAATGCAGATTCCAGAAAAATCTGCCCTTTCTATAAAGAACAATTATATTAAACAATAAAAGTGTTTTTAAAGATATTTTTGACATGTGTACATTCTGTTCACACAAAAGTTCAACCTAAAGTTTCTTTAAAAAATTTCTCATCAGTGTGAATGCAACATTAGAGCAGTGAGACTTTTATTTCCTTTGTTGACAGCTGTAGTGCTGTTAAGGAAAAAATTAAGAAAACTACTAAAGGTGGTAGAATGGTCCTCAAGCTTTTTTTGGCTTACATTCTTTACCTCTGATCCTTTCAGTTGTTTTGCCTTGATTCCTCAACAGGGCCACATTTTCTGAATCATACTCCCATGTGCATCTGTAACTCTGTGACATCACACTTTTTATAAGGTGATAACATTTATGAGGTAATAACATCTAATGTCACTGTAAAGCCTGATAAGATATCTGTGTTTTGAGGTGAGATTGTGCATTTGAGTCATTCAGAGGAAGTGAAGTCTGCATCAGGGGTGGTTTAGGGTGTGAATTGGGATCAGGGTCCCAGGACAAGGTAACTGAGAAGGAACTGCCTGTAACAAAAGTAATTTCTTTGACTTTTTCCTGTGTTACACTGCATTGCAGTCCAGCTTCTCCTTTGTCAGGCACCCTGGGGCAGTAACTTCCCTGGCAGTGTTGATTGCAAAGAGTAGTAATGAATGTGTTGTAATTTTTGTGTGGTCTGTTCAGAACTCCCCCTTTTGGAGTAGAAAATCCAAGGGTTTTTAGTTAAAGAAAACCAAGGATCTAAAGTCGTTTAGTCCAGCTGAATTTTCTATAACCAAGGAAAACATTCAAGTATGACTAGAATGTGAAGTGATTTTCAGGTAATCTACAAATGCCTGGAATACTGAAAAAAATGAAAATCAATTATGCTCAATTAACAGCACCTGTCCTTACAACATGAGGTAGGACAAGGGTCTTTGCCTTACCTGTTAATTGTCTTACTAATTGTCTTCTTAATTGTTGAAACTTTAAAGTGTCTTTGTAGCCTGTTTTGCTGGAAATTCCTTGCATTGGAAATCAAGGTCAGTAACAGCTGAATGTTTTTGAAACTGCTGAATGTTTTCAATTTGACTGGACGGGTCGGTCTCTTTTGGGGATGGTCACTGGCAGTTCTGGTGTTTAAGAATATCAGAGGTCAAGTACCTGTGATACATTTCCAGTTCTGTGTTGAGAATTGCTCGGCGAGCAGTGGGAGAAGCTTGAATCTTTCCCTTTGAGGAAGGCAGCAGTGCAAATGCACATGAAAATGCGAGGAACTGGAATATTATAAAGTTCATCCTCAACATTTTTGCTGTAATGGTAGCTTTCCCTTTTTAGCTTCGCCATGATTCATTGACTAAATATGTGGCTTCAAATTATGGCCTTATTTAAACTAAAGAGATACCCTGCACTGATTGGGGCGAAGCTCTGTGCTGGAGTTCCACTCTGTTACCAACTGGACACTGTTGGCTTTAATGCCTATTAAAAACTTAATTTGCTTAATGGAGTCTAGAAAACACTTACCAAATACCATCAAAATTACCATCTAGAATTGGAATTTTTTGGGTTTTTTTTCTAAAATTGTCTGAGCAAAAAGTAAAGTTACAGGTTTTTTTCCTCTTCCATATGTTGAAAAGGGATTTCTTATAAGAAAGGGTATTGAAAGAACTCTAGGTAACTGCAGAATTTCCACCTCCAGACAGAACCCAGCAGTGGTGTTTGGGCTGCAGGGTTTGTGTGCTGACCCGTATGGTTTCAGTATTACCTTCTTTCTTCTATTTCTCCTTTTTCTTCCAGTATTCTCTGCACCTGAATTCAGGATTGTGCTTCCTTGATGAGCCAAATCACACTGAATAAATATTTCAATTGCTTAAAAATTGTCTAAATAATTGGAGATCATAAAATGAGAAGGAATCATTGCAATCATCTCTTCAGGCTGCTCTTGACAAAAACAAGAGCGTGTTACCTAATTAACTTTTCTAATTAAGAGGCACATTGGTTACTGGGGTCTGGCTGATTTTCTAAAAAGAGCTTTGGCAACCAGGCCTCATCGTTAGTGTCAGTTAAGTTTTTGCAGTGCAGTTTAACCTTCTGGTGATGTTTATGTCTTATGTTTGCCTGAGTTTGTTTAGCTTCGAATTCCAGCCTCTGGCTTGTGTTGTGGCTTTTTCCTCCAGCCTGGTGATTGTACCCAACTGCAGGTCCTGTGCAAGGACTGCCACTGATAACAGTGTCCTCTGTGTGCTCCTCACAGACAAAGCTTGCAGAGTGTTTGGCTGTAAGGGGGGTGTTTTCTAACAGATTTGGGTTTGTTCTTGTTGTTGCTATCTTAGCTCCTTAATTGAAATTTGGATTAATTCTAGATGCTGGTAATGTATCTTCTGAGTACAAGGGTCATATGGCTGCCTAACGAAATATTAATTTATGTTTATTTGGAGATTACATTTACTGTCATGCTTGTGGTGCTATGGTGGAACACCATGTTTAAATGATTCCTTGCTATGGTTTTCAAACCTATTTCAGGATAGCTCCCATTCCATCCCTCCGATATGGATTGGTTCTTGGATAAATTTGAAGTTTTATATATCTGTAAACTCAGCTGAAATTTGTTTAGCAGTTGTTTTCTTACTCCTGTATTACTGAGCTATATAATTGATTTAACTTCTTGCTCACTCGCTGCCTTCTCAATCTCTCTATGATATGCTCTTTATCAGTAACTCTTTTCTTTCTTTTAGAACCATCATGAAAATGTTTACTTTGATGCCAGAAATCCAACTTCACTAGGAGCTCATCCTCCAATTGCTTGAAAATACCCTGTCCTTAGTTGAATACTGGGACTCGTTAGGTAACCAATTTATAATCTGTCCAGTGAATGCTCTTTTGCTTTTATGTTCTAATCTGTGGCTTGAAATATTGTTTAGTGGGAAGTCAGAGGTCTTTCTCTTTCAGAGCAGTATTGTCATCAAATAAATTTGATATCCTTTCTAAGAAAATCACACATTATAGGAGACCAGCAGGTTTTCCTCAAACCTCTGCAATATTTGGACATTCTCAGATGGAAAATTTGAATTTTCCAGTTGTACATACCTGAGCAGACCCTACTGGCTCTAATGGCCTTGGGTTTGTCACTCGTAGAGAAGTGGCATCTGCACTCTGGCTTCCCCTTTGGGAAGTGTGAGCTGGGATCTTGAGCAATGTCCCACATTTTGGTGGCTGATGTGAGACAAGGTTAGGAAATGTGTGTTAGTAAAGTCACAGGTCAGCGCTGAGGTTCACTTCTTCTGTGTTGGCAAAAAGCTGGTGCCGCATTTTTTAGGGAGCTGTTTTGGCCAAAATGCTTACTGGGGGGACTTCCTCTAACTTAGCAGACTGTGTGTCTGAAACTAATTGCTGGGGGGTGAAAAAAGGAAGTCTGCAAAAGCCTGTCTCCCTTGAACTGGCTGAGTAGCTTGAGAGGAAAATGGTCACTGTTGTTCCATTTTTCTGTCTGTGCTCAGATTGATCTTCCCCATGAGCAGCAGTCTGCTGTACATTCTACTGTGTGACAAGGTTTGAGCTTTTCTGTATTAAGAATGCTTAACACTTGCTTAATTACTTCAAAGGTGCTTCAGGCTTCTTTATTGGTCAGTGATAATTACAGGAAATGGAGAGGGGATTTGGAGCAGGGGCTTGGGTCAGCCTTTTGTGTAACCAGGTTCTTGGAACCAGTCCTCCTTAATGAACGAAGAATGACATTTAATGGGGAAAAAACATTCTTGGGTGGATCATACAATTTGATCAGAGAGGTACTGTGGTTTGTCTTGCCATCTGTGGCTTATTCAGCCTTCCTTTTGATGAGTAGCCACTACAAATGATCCAGCTTGTGTGGCAGTGTCTGCTGTAAGCTGTCTGTGCAGAGTCCCTCAAAGCACAGCTCCCTCCTCGGAGCCTGTTCATGAGCCACAGCTATGTCATATGTTTTATGAAGTGATTCATTGCTTGCAGTGGAAGTGGCAGCTAAAAGCCTCCAACTCTACTGATTTTCATTTGAAATGATTGCTCTCTGTGGCCTTGTGCCAAGTTCCTGTGCAGTTGTTTAGTGGCAAAAAGTAACTTCTTTGGCATTTCTCTGCCTCTTTCCTCTTTTTTTTTTAAAATGTGTTTGGCATGTCAGTGTATAATTAGAATGCTTTGTTCTTGAAACAAAAATTGAGCTGCTATTCTCAGTATGAAGTTTTAAAGACTGCTAAAACAAAGGGGTACTTCATTTATCCTTCTTTTAGTACCCCTTGATGAGCAAATGAACTGTGGAGCTAAAGCAACATGGGCAAACTTAGTCCTGGTGGTCTGGGAGCACCAAATTGCAGATGAGAGAAAAATCACCGCCAAAGGCACAGATGGTAACAAAGTCTCGAGACTTTTAACTTGGCAGTGAGGAAGAGGTTGGCTTCTGAGGTTGTTGATAGGCTGGAGTTACGGGTCTGGCCTGCACCAAGGCTGAAAGGAGGAAAAAGCAGTCGCAATGAATGATTTTTGGAGATTTGTGAATGAGGTTCCTGAACCCAGTGAGGAAGGAGTTGATGTGATGGGTATAAAGGCTTGGGAATGAAGTGGGTTATTTAGGATCTTGTTTACTGCTGAAAAGTAGTTGCAGTAAAACTGAACTTTACTTTGTTGCCTAAAATGGAAGATAAAAGTCATGTTCAAACCCGCTGTAGCAAGGATGTGGTTCACTCAGTGAAATGAGCAGGCTCTTGTCTGTGTAAATGATGTGTGTTAAGAAATCCCTGCGCTGTGTTAGAGAGAGCCAACAGCAGTGTCTGCTCCAGTCAGCTGGGGGCTCTGCTTCCTGAAAGCTCAGTGGGGTAAATGCTGTACCTGTCTTGTACCTCTCATGAAAAGAGGTTAGCTGGGGGAAATGAAGGGGAAAAAGGTGGATCTCAGTGTCAGAACCATCCTCCTCTTTGCATCTATGCGCTGATCCCTCTGCCATAGCTCATGGCTGCTCTAAACTGTCACTGCTGAATTTTCTACCTCAATTGATGGGTGCAGCTTTAAGGAAGAGTTTCTGTGGCAGGGTTTATGTGGACCAGGTCAAGGAAAGCATCTGGGCTAAAACTAACCTGGGCAAACAAGGAAGTTTTAATTTGGACGTTGACCCTGGTTTATTTTGCTTTGGCTCTGTGAATGCTTGTGTGCCATGACAGGGAGGAAGGGGTGGCATGGGAATAGAAGTGAAAGGAGTCTGGGTACTTTGGCAGCTCTCCATTCCATGGAATATGCCAAGCAGGTTGTTAGAAATAATACCACTGATAGTTAAATTATTAACGAACAAATGCACTATGTGATATTCTTTGTATTCTCATCCTGCAGAAAATAACACCTTGCCCTAATACCTCTTGTACACACTTCTTAACACCTGTTTTTTTCATTTTTCTTTTTTTTTTTCAGAAAATGGGCACTGCATATTAAGCAGGGGTGGAAGACTGAAGCCCATCTGGGGACAGAATGAGTTTAAAAGATGCTGACAGTGCAGTTTGCCAGGCAAAGGCAGCCTATAATCTTCATATTTACCCCCAACTCTCAACAGAAAGTGCTCCCTACTGCAAAGTGACAGCAACCAAGGACAGCACGTCATCAGATGTCATCAAGGATGTGATTAATATCTTAAACTTGGACGTCTCCAAACATTATGTGCTCGTGGAGGTGAAAGAATCAGGTGGAGAAGAATGGGTACTTGACATAAATGATTCTCCTGTGCACAGGGTTTTGCTTTGGCCTCGCCGCGCTCAGGATGAGCACCCGCAGAAGGATGGGTACTACTTCCTCCTGCAGGAAAGGAACACTGATGGCACCATCAAGTACGTCCAGATGCAGCTGCTTTCCAAGGAGACGGATGCTCGGCGCTTGGTGGAGAGGGGTTTTCTGCCCTGGCACCAGGAGGACTTCGATGACTTGTGCAATCTCCCCAACCTGACGGAGACAACGCTCCTGGAGAATCTCAAGTGCCGCTTCCTAAAGCACAGAATCTACACTTATGCAGGAAGTATCCTGATTGCAATTAACCCCTTCAAGTTCCTGCCCATTTATAATCCCAAGTATGTCAAGATGTATGAGAACCATCAGCTTGGGAAGTTGGAGCCTCATATTTTTGCCATTGCTGATGTGGCCTATCACACAATGCTTAAAAAACATGTTAATCAGTGCATCGTTATATCAGGTGAAAGTGGGTCTGGGAAAACCCAAAGCACAAACTTCTTAATTCACTGCCTCACGGCACTGAGCCAGAAAGGGTACGTGAGTGGTGTGGAGAGAACCATTCTGGGAGCTGGACCAGTTCTGGAGGTAAATTTATGCTCAAGTCACCTTCTGTGCAAATTGTTTTTTAAAAACTTCAAATAACTGCTGTTGAATGCTACTTTTGAGTCACCTACTTGGTTTAAGCATAAAATGTCACTGGTTTAGGCTTGTCCCTTGGTTTAGGTTTAAATGTCACTGGGCTGCAGTGGTGCTTGGCAGCATTACCCGACTGCTTCTAATTGATTTTCCTTATTATGTTCACTTGACTTCCTGTTGCTTGTAATTTATATATGACTTAACTTTCCACCACTACACACCAATAATCTGGGGCAGAGGTTGCCTGTGTTTTCCATCTGAAAGTTTTGATGGCATTTGAATCAAATCATAAGCAAATTTTTCATAAATATTGTTCCACTGAAACATCAATTACTTGGTGTGATCCTGCCTTTGTGTGTGAGCATTTTACTGAACTCACTTTTTGAGGGAGTTATTTCCTTTCTACAGCTGTTGGTGGAAGAGAGCAACACTGTTAGTTGGGGAGAAAGTGGGAGTCTGTTTTGGCTTTTAATTGTTACAGCATTTCCAACAGAAAGCAAAACTAAATATGTTTAGTTCTAAAAAACTAAACATTTTTAGTTCTCTTTTAGAGAAGGAGGGGTTACAGTTGGTCTTGTATTAGGTAAAGTCAGGATAAACCTAAACTGATATGTTAGGCCTCTCTTTTTTACTCTCTGAAAGGAGAAACTCTGGAAGTGTGGATGGATGTCATGCTCACCCATATCAAAATTTTCAACAGCAAAGAGCTTGAACACCATTTTAATTTTTAGGTTTAGTTTCAAATGTAGTAACACTTTCATAAAAAAAAGTTCAAGCTTTTTTAAAGCTCTTCTGTAAAGAATGAGGAATATATGCAAGTTCTTTTTTGCCTTGGTTTCTGCTGCTTAAAAGAAGAAGTAAAATTGAGGCTTGTTGGTTGCTGGAGTTCAAGTTTGCAGTTCTAAACAGAAAACAGGAAGGGGTCACAGTGGAAAGCCCTGTCTGATCAGCTGATCTCTCTGCCTTTGATAAATTTAAGTGTTTCATATCCTCGTCTACAGACCTGGTACAGCTGTGTCAAACCAGACAGAGATGTAATGTCCTGTGTGCCTGTTTGTCTGCTGAGTGGCAAATGCTCGTATTCCTGGGGTCAGAACTAAAATTCATGACTTTGCTGGAGTCACAGGTTGATGTTGTGTAAATCTGGACATGTTCATAAAGAGATATTTGTGTTTTTCTATGCTAAGTTTGGTTAAGTACCACAATTTCTTCAGACTTCCACTGAGCATTTAGTAATACTTTTAGTGAGAAAATATTCTTTCACAGTTGAGTATATGTTCATGTAAATTCAGTGTGCATCAGAAAGGTAGGCTTAGAACATAAGAGGTAAAAATCCAGTTATCCTGCTTTGATGCATCAGAGTTGATTCAGCTGACAGTGAAGCTTCCATGTTTCCCAATTTCAGTCACTAAGCCTAATTTAAAAAAAAAGTCAACTCTTGGTCCTGGTGAGGGATGCACAGAAAGCTTACATTGCTTTGTGGAAGTTAAACTGACTGCAACCTCCTCTTAGAGCTGGTCACTTCTAAATCCATCCGTGGTGACTCATTTTGGGTTTTTACTGAAGGGAACTAAAGTGCTACAAGGGAATTTTTCTTAAATGGATGTTTCTGGGGATTTTTTGCACAAACAGTTTTGCTGTATGCTGAGGCTATTTGCGAATGTTCTGTTTAACTTTGAAGTTTTATTCTGAGTCTTCATCAAAGCTGAAAATGTACTCTCGACTAAAAACTTCCATGATGTAGAAATGGGTTGCGTTTTGGGTTAGAACTTCCTCATTTTAAGGATCTCTAATTTTTCTGCCACCTAAGTAAAATGGGCCTGTTTGTAGGCTGACCTGTAAAAGTTCAAGGGGTTAAAGCAGCTGTTTCTAGCACAGAGGAGTGAGCACAATTAGGGTGTTATGGAGGTGAATTTATAATTTTATCTTTTTGTGCTTAGGGAATTGGAAACATTCCTTACTGAATCCTGTGTCTGAGTTGGCTGATTAACCTGAGTTCAAATCTGTAAACAATTTACAGATACACTATTCTTAATATTTTTGTTCCTTGTTTACAATTTCTAGACTGAAGAATGGAGTTACAGCTGGACCATGAAGGATTTGACATTAAATGTTGCTTGATGTTGCCTTGTCAAACATCTGAGAGATGAAAGCCCTGATGCTGAGACAGGGTAGTTAAAAATTAAACGTGGTATCAGCACAGCTGCTGTCACATGGGCTGGTGAGAGGAGAGTGGTCATGGGGCAGCTCTGAGCCTCAGATGCTTCCTGCTCAATCCCAGCACCCGTCTGAGCTGTTTAAAAGGTTCCTTGTAGGGGATCTAATAAGCAGAGATCAATTCCAGTAATTCTGATTATGTTTGGCACTGCTTGCAGCTTTCCAGAGAAAAAGGATCAGAGAGGGAAGCTACTTCTATGGACAGTGGTGCCTGAAGCTGAGCTTTGTGCTGTTTTTTAACAGTTCATGGACATTCATTTGCCTTTCCTGTGTAGGAATTGCTCTCAGATTATGGTTTGTTGTTTTCTTTTTTTCTTCAGTTGTATCTCCAGGCTAAGGGAGATCATCTCTAGTGAAGAGCAGTTTCTTTAAAACTGGTGGGGAGATAAATATAAGCTCTGTTTTAATTTTCTCCTGACTTTTTCAATCTAGTAATTAAATTTCAATTTAGTAATTAAAATACAGTTCCGTGACTTGAAGCTTTTCTTATATTGACTTGAGTTCAAGTTACTTATGATTGAGATCCTAAGAAGGAATTTACACTTGGGAACTATTTGGGTCAAATTTGGAATAGTGAATCAAACCTTGGGGAACTGTTGTTTGGGTCAAATTTGGAATAATGAATCAAACCTTTGTTTATTTTATAGTCTCAAACAAGACAATTAAACCTTTCCATACACACTGAAGAAGTTTCCAATAAATTTATATTTTCTTTTCATCAGGGAAAAATGGCTTAACTGTATGTTTCAGCTATAAAATGCACAGTGTGCTATCTAAGACTTTGAATTTATTTTGGAAACTTAAAGTTAACTTATTCTTCAAGCCAGTTAATTTAGTAAAGTGACAGAAAATTGAGTTAGGGGATGGGAGTATGTGGTGAGAGAAGAGAGAGAATGGGAGCGTTGTCTTCTGGCAGCAGAGCTCCCCTTGGCTTTCTGTCTGTTGTTGAATTGTAACCCTCACTGTCCTGTGTTTATTACACAATTTCAGTTGCTCTTTGAGAGTGCTGAAAAAGTTCATTTTCCTCTGAAACAGGAGCTGAGTTGGGACAGATGAAAATATTGGGGTGTCATAATTCTTCATGTATTATTTTGAAAATCATTGCTTATTCCCATTTGGATGTGTTCTTGATTTCTCAATGATGCTGAACCAATCTTTGGAAAGAATTAAGGCCAAATAAAATGGAAATTCCAACAGGAAGCTTTTATTAACTGGTCTTCTAAAGAAGAATTATTATTGACAGCACAAGCATGTGAGAGGGATCAGATTTTCTAGAACTCACAATATTTAAAAACTTCTGAAATTTAATCGTAGCAAGTTTTATGCTTTACGATTCTGTGGTGAAGAGCACAGCAGTTTGCTGTCAGCTCTGTTTTCTTCATGACAGTCCTGCTGTGCTCGTGGCTTTGGTCTGAGATGGGCTGAAGCTCAATGGAGCTTCAGCTCTGGTTTTCATTTGTATTTGCCATCAAAGCCTGCACATGCATTTCGTGGGTGTAGCCTGTTCTAGTCCAGGGAAAGTGCTTGTTTTGAGGCCATTATCTGAATGTGTTTGTTTTAAGAATCATAATCAAAGGAGGAATGGAACTTCCTTTTTGCATTTGCTTGCATGTCACTGGGTTTGCTGGTAGAAGTGTGATGTTGCCTGCTTTTCCCTGCTCCACACAACTCTTGGGGAAAAATCACCTTGTCCTTCATTCAGTGGGGATTGCTTGGAGTACCTGAGACATCCCCCAGCAGGCGGAGTTGCAAAATCACCCTGAACATTGCAATTTCCTGTTGGTGAGTGGATACTTCGCAGCATGGTTGTGAGGATCACTATTAAACCGAGTTCAGCTCTGAAGAAGTCATTTCCTCTGCCAGGGTGTGCAATTTGAGTCTCCCGTGTCCTTTGGCACATTAGAAGATGGGTCTGTGTGCGGTGATGGTTCTGCCATGGAGCTGAGGGGTTTACGTGGAAGCTCCCAATAGCTTTGTCAGATTTTGGCAATTCTTACGAAAGAATTAAATGAGACTTTTGTTGTGCTCCTGAGGTAGATACTGGGAGCACGTGTGTGGCGTTTTGGGTCTTGTTGGGGTTGTTTTTTAGCAAATAAAAGGAGAATTCAGTGGTTTTCTGAATACTTTTATATCTGTCCCTGTTGTAAGAGTTTTAAGTGTCAGGCTCCAGTTTATGCCTCTCGCATTCCAAGGTAAGAGGATGGGTTGAATGACTTCCTGCCTCCCAGAATAGGCGATCCCAGCTCTGATTCCTGCTGGCATTGGTCTGCTATTTTTGACTCACCCTGTTTTATGCAGCTGCTGTTGTGCATTGGAGTGATTTAGTTTTAGTTTTTTTGTTTTATTTGTCTTCTCATGGACTCACAAGGGAAAACAGCGAATGGGTTTGCTTATATAAAGGATTCATTTTCTTTAGCTGAAATTTTCTTGTCCCTTCAGATCTTCTGACTTTATTTTGTACTCGCCAAAGTATTTTGAAGAACATGGTAACAGTGATTAAAGTTAAATGTTACAAAAAAAAAATCCCCACCCAAAATGTTAACTGACTTGGAATGTTCTTTAAAAAGTTGTAGATGTTAAAGGCTCTTCTGAGGAAACCAGTACATGAAAACTTTCCTAAAAACTGTTAATATTAGATCAGCTTTTAAGAATTTGCTGTATGCTTTGACTAAATACCAGACATATGAGATCATAAGAGCCTTTAGTTTTAAACTGTATTCATTACTTACATGAGTAATCACTAAGAAAAGTTTTTCAGGAAGCCTGAGTTATTATGGGATTTCTTAACTCTATAATGCCAAAAATATTTATTAATAAGAAATAATGTTGCAAATGTAGCTGTGCTGTGGTTTTGCTTCTCAGGCATAACTGGTGAACTGGTAGTTCACTGGTGGCTTAAGTTAGAAAACTTCACAAAAACCTTTTCTGGGATCATCTTGCAAGTCCATTAGTCTGCAGCCTGGCAAAGCTCACTGCAACAGGTTTCCCAAAGCCCAGAATGGGAAGTTGGATGGTGTTTTGCAGAGAGCAGGAGCTGAGCCGCTGTCCTGGAGAGGAAGAGGGGTTTGATTTACTGACAATTCACTGTGCTGATGTCACAGGACTTTCACTTCTGGTTTGGTAACTGCAAGGAGCTGACCTGGATTTTATGCGTCTATTAATACACATATGCATGCAAAATGGGCTCTAAAAAAAGAACTCTGGGTGATGCATTGGTGGATAAATGGTGCAAAGAGATATTGATGGCTGGTCAATGCTTGCTTCGAAAAATCAGAGTGGGGCTGCTGTTGGCATTGTATAGCGTGGTCTTGGAAAATCCAAAGCTGGAGCTCAGCCTCAGCCATCTGTGAGCACTTCTGGATACAAATCCTCTCCCTTCAGCCATCTGTGAGCACTTCTGGATACAAATCCTCTCCCTACTGAAGCCTGTTGACTTTTCTGGAGTTGCAGCACAGTCACTCTGCACAGGAGGAGCTCCTTGAGCTTATTCCTTTAGATCAGGAGTAACAGTTGCCTGAAGAATTATGTACAGTCGCCCAGTTTATAGGAAACTTTTCAGATTCTCTGAATGCAACTAGTGGTGGAAATCTGCTTGTGGGAGAGCTTGGAGAACCTGGTTTGGAGTTAGTGGTCCAAAAGTTCCACTGCAACACTGCTGAAACCTTTAAGGTACTTTGAAAAAAACCAAACCAAAACCAGAAGAGAGGGGAAGTCTTTCAGCATACAGATAATGACTGTCATGAAAGCAATGTTTTCCATGGAAATGGTAATTGGATGTGTACACCATGGCTGGATGTATAAACAGCTCTGTGCTGTGTGCAGTGCATTCACACATCCGTCGTGCTCCGGATGTGGGAGTGCGCGCGTGTGTGTGTGTGTGTGTGGAGGAAGAGATTACACAGCTCTGTGCAATCGTTTCACAAGGGTTCTATATTAGGGAGGCGGATTTCCTAACGGAGGACTTCATTGCTTGGAGCTTTAAGAGGAAATATCTGCGGCAGGAGATGCTGGGATAGTCTACCCCGAGCAGGATATTTTTGCGAGTAACTGCGTTTTGCAGAGGTTTCCTTCTTTAGATGCTGTGTGGTAGAAGGGTGACAAGTTTCCCTTGCCCTTGGAACATATAGTTAAGAGTTGATAAAGACATTCCCAATAACTGTAATAAGTTTTCTTTGTAGTTCTTAAGCGTGGCTCATGCAGAGGATTTTGTGTTATGTGTGTATTAGCAGCTGTCAGAGGACTCATGACCTGATAGAAGAATTAGAGGTGCACAGTTAGGGTTTGTGCCGTATGTATTTTTTCTTTCCTAGCACCTCATCGTAAAACTTCTCTCTTCAGTGTTGTGTAGCAGAGTAGCTGCCCAATGAGTTGTTCTGTAAACCAGAAGTTTTTCTGTGTTTTTCCTGTTTTTTGAATACACAACTTTGAAAATTCCTGGGCTAATTTTATAAATGAGATATTAATGTTCTGTCTCACTTGAAGAAAAGTTGTGTTTAATGTGAATTTTTTTCAGTGGTAGCAGTACATTGGGGAATATGAATTGGTTTGTGACTTTTGTATGAGAGAGGTAATTTCATGGTGGTTATGCTGTCTTCATCCTGCTGAATGTCTTCTCTAAGGTCCTAATTGCTATTGATTGAGGCTGATTTGCCCTCTCCAGCTGTGGCTACCTGTCCTGTACTCCTAAAATATCTAAAAGTATTATTCCCTTCCTTCAGTCCCTCAAATATTACTGCATGGGTCAAATAATAAACATATATAGTTCTGTGAGGAACACGGGGGCTTCCTAGGCTGCCTTTTTGGTGTTTGTGTGCTGCAATTCCCACAGTATTCCGAGTTTGTTCTGGAAGCTAACGGGAATCTGAACAATGAACAGAAGAGCTTGGAAAGCTGTGTGTTGACGTATTTAGTTTGATTGAAAATTAACTCATTTTGCTTTATTGCAGGCATTTGGAAATGCAAAAACAGCACATAACAATAACTCCAGTCGTTTTGGGAAGTTCATTCAAGTCAACTATTTAGAGAATGGTATTGTCCGGGGGTAAGTACAGGGTGAGCTGGTTCTGGGGGTGATCTCTGTGCTTTTCAGAACTGGGAAGCCTCTGTTGTATATAAAATGCTGCCTTGTTGAAGCTCTGCTCATGTGAGACTAGCTTGGTGCTGTGGAGTTCAAAATTCTATAACTGAGCTTTATGGAACTGTCAGGTGATGCATGATACTCTGACTTTGCTGTACAGCTGGCTCAGGCTAAGAATCTGCTGCTGCATCTTTACCTTCAGGCTAAATGAAGGCTTGTGCATAACACTCTCTGCCCTCTCCATTTTGCATTTAAAAACAAGATCTGAATTTTTAAGAGGAGTGGAGAGAAGTGAAATAGATTTGAGGAAGCCATTTTAAAGAAACAGTTTAAACATCAGTTAGATAAAGAAAGCTATAATCAAATGTGTGTACTTATATCTGGAGGTCTTAAAACATGAGATATTTAATGCCTACATTTGCTGGTTCTGATGGACTGTGGAGTGTCACGAGCAATCCCTGCCTGACCTTTATGCTCCAGTGTTTCTTTGGATTTTCTTCTCATTTGCAGTAACATGAGTGACTAGGAACTCTGTGCCATGTGTGCTTTGAATGTTATTCTGAAGGAATTTGACATACTTTCAGATCCAGTCGCACTAGCTCGGGAGATGGGTACAATTTAAATACACTTGTTTTGTCTTCAGCGTGAGAAAAAGGTGCTCGAACTTTGTCCTCAATCATTGTGCCCCTTGTCAAAGACTTGGAATTATCATTTAGGAGGTTACTTTGTCACCCTGTAGGGGGTTTTCTGGCTGACTGGCTTCCATTCTGGGTGGACGTCTACTCTGACGTAAAAATCCAGCAAATTTGTTGGGATGAGACTCAGACAGCTATCTGGTGTATTTTTGGGGTCTTGCCTTGGCATGCCTTGTCAGATAAGTGTTAATCTCACAGGATAATGCATTGTTACCACTCTGTGGGTTTCGTTTCTGTTGGCAATTTTAATCAGCACTTTCCTTGCTTGGTCTGCCTGCTTTAAGTTATCTCCACTAAACCTGAGCACAGCAGAGAGGTGTTCCTTGGGTATTTCTTTGTTTCAGTGATAATACAGGGCCTACTGTGTTCTTGATTTAGATTTAAGGTAGTGGCCTAAGCTCTTCTCTTGCACATTTTAGTGCAGATCTCATTATTTGAACTCTCTTGGCAGTTGCTGTCTGATGTTTTCTGAGGCCTTTTCTCTGTGCCCTCATGCTTGTTTCATTTTCTGTGGCTCCTTAGGGCTGTGGTTGAAAAATACCTGCTTGAAAAATCTCGTCTGGTTTCTCAAGAAAAAGATGAAAGGTAAGAGAGAAATACAGTTTTCCAAGAGAGTTAAAATCAATGGAAGAGTTTAAGAGCATCTGAATTAGATAGAATAAAAGAAAACCCATTATATTTTCATGAGAGAAATGTGTTGACTTTGCAGGAACTACCATGTCTTTTATTATTTGCTACTTGGAGTCAATGAAGAAGAGCGTAAAGAATTTCACCTCAAGCAACCTGAAGATTATTTCTACCTCAACCAGGTAATCTGTGATTTACCAATGCATTGCTAAGGGTTGTCTGTGTGTTGTGTCAAAGATGAAAGGAAGCAGAACAGATGATACCCAGCTTTTTGTGATGTTTGGGTTTTGCTCTTTGCCTTTAATTTTGGATTTCTCTTTGCAGCATAACTTGAAAATTGAAGATGGGGAAGATCTCCGACATGAATTTGGGAGATTAAAACAAGCCATGGAGATGGTTGGCTTCCTTTCAGCAACAAAGAAACAGTAAGTGGAGTTCCATAAGCTTTCGTTACTGGCAGTTATTGTTCATGGGTTGCAACGAGCAGTTGGGATCACACGTAGTTCTGTAGGGAACGAGGAGAGTTGAGTGTTTTGCACTTACAGACTAATTCTTGAAGTAGAATTAGGTCTGCTAGCGTGTTATAATGAACTTTCTTAAGAAAAATTCTTACGTAATTCAATTTTTCTTCTGTAGGATTTTTTCAATACTTTCAGCTATTCTTTATTTGGGCAATGTCACGTACAAGAAGAAAGCCACAGGTCGGGATGAAGGGTTGGACGTGGGACCTCCTGAAGTGTTGGACATTCTTTCCCAGCTGTTGAAAGTAGAGTATTTCTCTTTAGCATTAATGTTTGATACACCTGTTTGTCATGTTCTACCTCAGCATTTCACTTGGATATCCCAGTTTCTGTATCTAAATCTCCTTTGTGATACTTCCACAATATTTTTCTTATGGGAGGGGAAACATGAAATTGGTGAAATTATTTGGATTAGATATGGAATATAACCTTTAGCATGGAAATAGAATTTATCGACTCACCAATCCCAGAGCTGAGCAAGAAGAGATTCAGTGTAGGTGTGTTCTTTGCCACCACAGTGAAACATCTGAATGAATGTAAACAGAATAATTTAAACAAGTTGTAGGACTTGTATAGCTACTGATGGATGATAAATGTGGCTGTTGTCAGAGAGCTTGGGCTTCTCTGAGGAAGTTGTATGTCCACTGCTGCAGTCAAATAACTCATTGAGGAGCTTGATGGTGACAACAACTCTTGTTCTCTCCTGTTTTGAAGGTTAAACGGGAAATCCTGGTAGAAGTGCTAACAAAAAGAAAAACTGTGACTGCTAATGATAAGCTTATATTGCCATATAGTCTCAATGAGGTGAGTAAAAGAGCACTTGTAGAGTGATTTTAAATAACTGAAACTTGCTTTTTTAGATTAAAAAACCTATTATGGTACACTTTCACATTTTGTGAGGGATGGTTGGAAAGTTACAAGTTCGAATTAAAGGCAAGTTGTGGTTTTATTTGTCTCTGCTGGGGTTGTAACCTGTGAGTGACACTGGTTTGAAACGGAAATGATTGTTTTTTTAAGTAAAGTTCTGAAGATTGTTTGATCTGCAGGCAATAACAGCTCGTGATTCCATGGCAAAGTCCTTGTACAGTGCTCTGTTTGATTGGATTGTTCTGCGAATCAATCATGCACTCCTTAACAAGAAGGACATGGAGGAATCTGTTACAGTAAGTCTCTCACAAAACCAAGTCTTTGCAGGCAGCTGTGTGTTTAGACCTAACAGTCAAAGCTATAGATGATGTGTTTTGATATCTGGGATAAATTTTGATACTTCTCAAGCCCATGCTAAATTTCCTGGTAGTGTTTAATCATCTCTGTTTTCACAGTAGACAGAACTATTAAATATTTAAAAACTCTTCGGCACAGACTGCGGTGCTTTCTGGACTGTTTATCTGTTGGGGGTTAAGGCACTGTATGACAGATTGGTAACTAGATTTCCACATCTTCTTTTAGTGTCTGTCCATTGGTGTACTTGATATTTTTGGATTTGAAGATTTTGAAACCAACAGTTTTGAGCAGTTCTGTATAAATTATGCAAATGAGCAACTTCAGTATTATTTCAATCAGCACATTTTCAAATTGGAGCAGGTAAGAAATGAGAGTCACTGAAGTGAAACCTGTTTTTATCAGGTGTTTATGTATTATGCAAACTTAGCCTCTAGTCTGCAAAACCCATGGCATAATTGCTTGAATATTTCTGAAAGTCTTTACTTTTTAAATTTCTTCTTTCACTATTGCTTGTTATTGTACTAATGGTAGTGGGGTCTTTCTTCAGAGGGCTGGCACTAAGTTTCTGCTTGACTGCAAAAGCTAATACAACATTCAGGTGATCCCAGACAGAAGTCAGCTAAAACTGTGAACTTTGGTATTGGAAGTCTGTAGGTGAGGGGTTGCATTCAGGTGTTTTTGTTTTAATGGTTGGGAAACAGTTTCTCTTATTTCTATCAGTCTGTAAGTATTTAATAACCAGTCTTTGCTGCTTCTCTGCATTTAGGGGATACAACTGTGTTTTGATACTGGCAGTAGTTCTGAAATCCCGGTATTACTGGCATGTGTTGATTGACTTGTTTGCAGATGGTATCATCTGACAGAGCACTTTGAGTGCTGCAGGAGCCAACAGATCCTGTTTCTGGACTGGGCTTTGGAGTGGGGTTTGCTCTAGACTTGGGTTTTTTCTGCTTTGTGCAAAAGTGTGGTTCTCAGGTCACTGCTGAAAGGAGTCATTCTGTAGTATGTGGTACTTTGTCAACAACTTTAGGCAAGCATTTTAAAGAAAATAAAATTACGAAACATCCAAACTTTATGTGTAAACGTAATGTTGAGGTCCCTGTTTTGTAACTCAGGACAGAATTGGCTATCCAGGCTGGCCAGAGTAAATAGTTACATTGTCTTTTTTTTTTTTCTAATGCCATTTTTCCAAATAAGCTTAATCCTTGAATGACCCATTTCCTGTACCTCTTGCAGCCTGAGGGCCCTCAGGGGGATCTCTGTATCTTTTTAAAGAAAGGCCTTTTTGTCTGTGGAAAATGGCATTTCAGTTCTGTAACACGGTGTGCAGTGAGCAGTCTGTGTTGGGCAGATTGAATTCCACCTACTTAAAAATAATGCATTTGTCATCATCATCTAGAACATGAGAGGTGCTCTTTGTCCTTTGTTAAACATAAAACTTATTTAATTTTCTGTGTGATTATTTTTTTACTTTAATACCTTATCATTAGCTTGTTTCCTGTGGGTATTTACAGCATTAAGAAAATCTGGTATTTTGCTTCTGTATCTTAGTGGGAAGCTTGTCCTGTCAAGCATTTGAGGGATTGTCACTTCAGCAGAAGAACTTCATGTTCTCTTGTCAGGGAGCTCCAAATTTTCTGAGCCTAAGCAATATCCATTGCTTCCTTAGGGAAGTTCTGATGCTGCTGTTGTATAGGCCTTAACTGCCTGTTTTGAAACTTCTGTTATTTCTTCTGACGGTGCAATATGAAAATTCTGGAACTTGATATTTAACTATTTCTCATTCTCATAATACAAAAATTATGGAAGAGAAAAATAGACTTGAACTCCTCTGTGTCTGCCCAGTTTTACTGGAGTGCTGTAGATGTAATGTCTAACTCCAGGGTCGTAGGCTGCTGATTGCTGGGAAGGCAGAGCACAGCAGAACATTCCTTTCACAGCTTTGATTTTGAAATAGTTTTACCCCAAACGTGCCCTGCTGAGTGATGTGCCTGAGTGGACCTTTGATCTGTGCCTCTATGCCTGTTCCTCTGTTCTTATTTATAAATTCTCCTTATTTTTGTCTCTGCTGCCTGAACTAACAAACTCCACTTGCTGTAGCTGTTCAAGGCTGTGTTTTAAGCACTTAGGCCACAGGACATCAAAGGTCAGGGCACTGTATTGATAAGGGAATTTTCTTGAGCTACACAGGAGGAATATAAGAGTGAAGGGATCACTTGGCACAATATTGACTATACTGATAATGTGGCCTGCATTCACTTAATCAGCAAGAAGCCCACTGGCCTCTTCTATCTTCTGGATGAAGAAAGCAAGTAAGCAACAAACATCTGCAAAAATGTGTGGCAGGGGGGAGGGAAGGACTGTGAAAGGGAGCAGAAATACAGCACTTGAAAAAGGAGAGGAATGTTGTGGGAAGCAAAGGGTTATTCATGATGACTGATTTACACTGTAGTTTGCTTCTAATGACTCCAGTATGGTGGTGATATAAATTGGTGCTAAAAGTGAACTTTGGCTTAAGCAAATTTAGAAACTTTCATGTTTGTGGCTTACCATGGAACTCCAGTTAAAGTAAAATGCATGTCTGTAAGTCTTTGGAGCATTAAGTAGCAAATGGGGTAAATAGTTAATGTGCTGCTAACTAAAGTTGGCTGGTGAAGTGGGAGGAAACACTGACGTACGCTTGAAACCTCAGAATATTCTGCTGTGTGTGGAGCTGCCTGGTTTGGGTCCAGAAATTGAGCCCACCTTTAAAATTCAAAGCAGGTGTAAAGATCTTGGACAATTAATACTTTCCGCAAGGATCAATAAGTGTTCATTCTGTCACCCTAATAAGCATATCTGTATTTGAGAAATAGCTGACCTCTTTTGTCTTGTCTTCCCAGTTTTCCACATGCCACCAACCAAACTCTACTGGCAAAATTCAAACAGCAGCATGAGGAGAACAAGTTTTTTGTTGGAACCCCAGTGATGGAGCCTGCTTTTATTATTCGCCACTTTGCTGGCAAAGTGAAATACCAGATCAAAGTAGGTGATAGGTTTGATGGCCACAAAAAAGAATTTCCTTGCCTTTCTGGGAGCTTTTTCTCAGGGTGTAGAAAATTTTCTGGGAATGGGCTGGATCAGAAGGGTTCTCAGAGGTACTTTGGGTTTGTTTTTTGGGTGGTGGTGTTGGCTGGAGGGTAACGCTCCCATTTATTCTGAATGAACAAAACACAGGGAGCTTTCCCGAGAGCTTGCAGCTCAATGTGCCTGTTTTGTGCAGGATTTCAGGGAGAAAAACATGGATTACATGAGACCTGACATCGTGGCCCTGCTGCGCAGCAGCGACAGCGCCTTCGTGCGGGAGCTGCTCGGGATGGACCCGGTGGCCGTGTTCCGCTGGGCCATGCTGCGCGCGGTCATCCGCGCCATGGCCGTGTTCGCCCAGGCTGGGCGGGACAGGGCCCAGAAAACGGCAGGTGGGGCGGGGGAAATGGCAGGTGGGGCTCGGGAAATGGCAGGTGGGGCACGGGAAAGTGCAGGTATGGCACAGGAAAGTGTGGGTATAGCACAGGAAACTGCAGGTAGGGCTCGGGAAACTGCAGGTAGGGCTCGGGAAACTGCAGGTAGGGCTCAGTAAACTGCAGGTAGGGCATGAAAAACTGCAGGTAGGGCTTGGAAAACTGCAGGTAGGGCATGAAAAACTGCAGGTAGGGCTTGGAAAATTGCAGGTAGGGCAGGGGGAACTGCAGGTATGGCTCAGAAAACTGCTCTGAAAATGCTCAATACTCTACAATTGCTCTGCTGGCAGAACGAGTTTGTGGCAAGACCTCATCAACCAGACACCAGCTTTGGTACTAAGGGCAAACTGAGTGGTGAAAGTGGTTTAACATTCACAAATGGAGGAGAGTGTCACTGTTTTTACCTGAGGTCATTCAGCTTTCCTCCTCCAGTCAGTGCAGCATTTCCAGCAGGCTGGGACAGATTTGAAGGCCTATTTGTAAAAGTTGAGGGTCATAGTTCTGGTGTGCATTCCCATCTTATCACTAGTTTTGATCTTCTTAGACCTCTGTGAAGTATCAAATAAGTATTCAGGATTAACTACTAAATTTGAGCAGCTTCAACTTCCTTTCTAGTAGAAAGGAGTTTGAGCAAGCAAAGTGCTGTAGCTTGATAAAGTACTGGATAAGAACTCCAGACCCTTGGATAGATATTTTGCTTGCTAGAGTTGGTGGGTTTTTTGGGTTTTTTTGCCTGCTCATATCTTAGTCAAAATGCAATTTTTTGGTTATTTCCTACCAGGAGTGGTACGTCAAGGACCCAGAGTTCCCCTTGGAGAACTCCAGAGATCAAATACGCCGGTAGAAAAAGTTTATCGGTGAGAAACACATCCTTAACCCCTACAGGGAAAAGAGCTGAATTGCTGAGTTGGATTTTCATACATCAAATCTCAACTAGATCTTTCCACAAGGAAAGCAAGTTTTATTTCTCCTGTCTTGTTTTCTTTGGCCTTTTTAATACTATCAAAACAACACTCTAGCTTATTTTATGTAAGACCCAATGCCACATGTTGGGGACAGCCTCAGTTCCATTTACCACTGGGTTTTTGAGTTCTGTGTGGTTGGTGTGTGCAGCTTTTAGCATCGTGTGCTCCTCTGCAGCCAGTCTGGGTCACTGCAGGGGGCAGAGGCTGGTTTTTCAGCTTTATGACGAGTGGGAGGCAGGGCCAGTCCTACAGAACTGTATCTTTATAGGGAGATTTGCCTTTCCATGGATATTTAGGCTTTGTACATGTTCCTTTTGCAGCCGCTCAGTGCTCGATTTCTCATTTGATTGTTCTGAGGATTTCGATATAAATGCTTTTCAAGACATCATTTCTTTTTGTGAGAACAAGAAGTAAGTAGCAAGAGGCCTGAACTCCCAGGCCAGGGAGGCACATTTCCAGGACACACTGACTTTCTGAGCGTGCTCTGGGTGACAGTGAAGCCATGGGGCACCTAAAGTAGTGACTTCATGCTGCTTCCTAATTACTGCATCCTGGACAGCCTCTGTCACTTGGGGCAACAAAGAACTAAATATCCAGTTTGGGTGAAAGGATTGGTCGCAGCTTAACAGTTTTGTTTCCTTGGGATATCTTAAATCTTGATATTCAAAAAAGTTCAGAGGTACCCAGGGAAGCAACAACCCTGTGTAATAATGTTGCTGCCTCTGGGAGCAGCTCAGAATGGGGAGAGCATCTAAGAGTCAGAAGTGATTCTTACACTTCTGTTATTTTTGGTTTGTGCCTCTCTGGAGAGTAAAGAAGGTAAGTTCTGTGCCAGGACACAGCGCTTCACAAGCACGGTGCATGCTTGAAGAATGGCACCTGCCACGAATCAAGGACCATCCCAGGCTTACTTTGAAAAGCTAAACGTGAATAAGTTTGAAATGGAAATGAAACCCAAAATTTCTTCAAGTATCCCTCTAACAGCTTGTTTATAATTTACGTTTCTGATGTAAGTCTAAGTAGCCTTATTTTAGTGGTCAAATCTCTATATAAGAATGTTTACTCTTGGTTATAAAGAAGCTTATATCTGTCTGAAAAGGTTACTTGGCTTAACCAGAAGGGTTCACTGCCCATTAAGTACATTTTGCTAATTTCCCTCCATTTTTTGAATTAATGGCTCAAGAATTTACATTAAAAGGTAGAATCAGAGAATAAGTTGAGTATAAGACCCTGGCAATTAAATTTTAGAGCACTGATGGAGTAGAAAGTGCTGACTTGTCATCAAAATCATTCATGTTTAGGAAAAAGTAGCCTGGGATTGACCTGCTGGAGTTTGGAGCACACTTGGTGATGGAACTTTTTGGGGTTTTAACTCCTTTTTTCCCCCTCTCTCACGGCTGTGTATCTCTGTTTGCCACCTTTGTTTTGCTGTGGATCATTTTAGAGACATGCATGAACAAATCATCGCCAGTATTAAAGGACTGCCCTGGCAGGGTGATGATCCCTGTGAGCTGCTTCGGTCCCTCAGTCAGCTTCAACACCGCTCCCACCTCCTGTGAGTGCTCTGGGTATTGCTTTGAAAGTGCAACAAGAACCAAGCAGTTACTCCAGTCCCTAAAAATGATGCTTGTCCCAAGTTTGTCTTTAGAAAAACACTAAACAAGACAACTGAAAATAAAACATCCCTTCTGCAAATAGGCTATGGAGAACACCTTGTTGCTTCGTTGCATTAGCTGAAAGTTAAACCTCCTTCTCATGTAAACTTCCTTTAAAGCCCAAGTATGTAATATGAGTTGTTGTTGCAAAATATTCAACAGTGAGATCTCTCACAAGGTGTAATGAACGTTTCCTGGAATTCAGGGTGCTGATGCTGGGTATATTTCTGGGTTTAGGGTCTCTACATGTGCAGTTCTATGCATGTGTAAGGAAATGAATCTGTGCTCTGTTGTATAACAAGTGAATTTAAACTGGGTGGCACAGAGCAGGAACCTGCCCTGTATCGCAGAGTTAACATGCTTAGAACCAGGAGGATGTGAACTGCAGCCTTGTTTCTGAGAGCTTCCACTTCTTCCCCTTCTGTGTGTGGATGAGAGCTGTGCCTGAGGTGTGTGTCCTGCTCAGACATTCCAGAATTCCTGGTGCTGGGATGTGCACTGTCCTCCTGGGAGCAGTTGGGTGCTTTCACAGAGGTTCTGGTGCAAGCAGCTGTAACCTGTGAATCAAGTAATTTTATTTGATAGTGCCTTCATGTTATAATGAATTTAATGACCATACAGTTGCTAAAGAGAATAACTCACACTACAGTAGTCTGTACAACAGTGCAATTTTGAATAGCTTTAACTTCAGAGAAAATATTTCACTTTTGAATGCTTCCAATACCTACAGAGTTTATTTAAGAAAAAAATATTGTTCTTGTTGCAGAGCAGTTTGCATTTCTTGCATTGATCACTTGTAAGAGACGTGCATGTATACACCCTGGTGCTGTTGTGCTCATTTTCTTCTGTCCTTCATCTTGCCTCATAAATTGCACCAACTTATGGCTTGCTGAAATAATCAAAAATCACGTTTACTTTTTTTCCTTAAATGATCTTTAATATTTTAACAGGAAAAGTAGAGGTGTCAAGCAAAAGCAGATCATTCCCAAGGTAATCAGAGAATTTAGATTTCTCTTGGGTTTGGGCTTTTTTGCACTGTGAATTTCATTCTGATTGACAGAACTCACTTCAGAACTGTTTTATAGTGTAGGAAAGTTGTTTTATTTATGCTGACAAGCTCAAAAATAGGTAAATGTTCACTTTAATAAGAATTGTTTCATTAGACTGGAGATGCCATAAATGTATGAAGTAACTTCCAAGTCAGGGAAGGCAAATGCAATGATTATGTGATTCCCCTTATTCACCTTACACTCTTGGGTTAGGGCAGTGGAACAATTTCACTCTTCAATTTCACTCTTAAGAAGTGCTTTGGCCCTTAATAGAAATAATCATGAAACGTAACACGCCATTGAATGTGGAACTCTGGGTAGCTGGTTTCATTCTGACTCATTTCAGACAAATATTTCCCTTTTAGTTGAGAGACTTGCACTTTGTTGATTATGAAAACTTCCTTGTAGAACTTGCTGGATTCCAAATCTCTGAAGCTCATAATGAGCATGACGCTGCACGATCGGACTACGAAGTCCCTTTTGCACTTACACAAGAAGAAGAAACCCCCCAGCATAAGTGCCCAGTTCCAGGTAGGTGACACACCTCAGGGAACAGGCCCTCCTGGGCTGATGTAGGCTGGTCTTGCTTGGAAAACCAAGTGGGTTTTATTCTTGGGATTTGTTTGAAGTGGAGTTTATTGCTTGATTAAAGTCAGAGTACATTTTGAGATGCCATTTTTGCCATGAAATGTGTCAGTTCTCTGTACTGATCATCCTAGTATGCAGATCTAGTGCTACTGCTAGAGCATATGCAAGCCCTGCTTTGAATTCTCTTGAGAAGAGCTAACAGCACATACCAAATACAGGGATGTGTGTGAAATATGGGAGAATCTGCTTGGATTTTGTATCGCCATCAGACCTGAAACAACCTGATTCTTGAGGCAGAAGCTGTCCTGCTGTCAAACACCGCTCAAAATGCTGATACCTGAAGAAAAACCTTTCTGAATGTTTCATTTCAGGCTTCACTTAACAAGTTGCTGGAGACACTGGGCAGAGCTGAGCCATTCTTCATCCGCTGCATCCGCTCCAATGCGGAGAAGGTAAGGCTGCCTCAGAGCTGAGCTGGCTGCTGAGACCCAGGGCTTGAGCCTTGTAATCTCTTTATTTCAACTTGTTCACTGTCACTCTGTGTGCAGGTGAAAGGTAAGCAAGGTGTGGAAGGGAAATGTGCTGTCCTGTGACAGCAGCTGGGCTCCTCAGGCTCTCACTGGCTGTTTTCTGCTGTCTTTTACAGAAAGAGATGCTCTTTGATGAGAGCTTGGTGCTGCAGCAGTTACGGTACACGGGCATGCTGGAAACTGTGCGGATCAGGAGGTCTGGCTACAGTGCCAAATACACATTCCAGGTAGGGTGGGAACTGGAAGTGGATTGTGCTTTCAGGAATATCTGCTCTCTTCGGAAAACACATCTTGTGTGACTCTTCATGTGAAGCTCATGACCACTTGGGATGAGCTGTAAAAATGCACTGTAGTTTTGAGAGAGCCTGCATGGTAAAAAGTTGTAGTTCAACTGTTGTGTGAGTCATCTGCCAGTAAATTTTTCCTGGTTGCATGAAGGAAGAATTTCTGAGTGCAGTCAGTCAGTGCTGCACAGTGCTGTCTCCGTGTGGGAATTAGTTTTCTGTAAAACACTCTGTGTGGGTTTAGAGATCACACACAGGTGATCTTTCCCGTTAACACGAGGCTGACTGAAGCCTGCATTTTACATGGAAAAATAGCTCAATTTAGAGTGAGAGGTAAATACTTTCAGATCCCTGTAGCATCAGTGTCTTAAATAGATGTCTGTTTTAAAGCTAAAACTCTAAACTTGGGAGTTGCCTTCTAACTTTGGTCTCTTGCTGTCTCTGCTTTTTACAGGAATTCATCGACCAGTTTCAGGTGTTGTTGCCCAAAAATGCCAAAGCTTCCAAGGAAGACATTTGTGCTTATTTGAATAAACTAAAACTGAATGAAAACTACTATCAAATAGGGAAGACCAAGGTCTGTGAAACTTTCTGTAAGGCAATAAGAAACTGCTGTACGCTGCAAAATTCAGTGCAGTTCATTTACAAGTGTTAGTCTTCTCTGCATTTTGTACCTAAATTGGCTATTTTAACTCTTGCAAGTGGTGACAGAGGTTATACTTGACTCCTTGGTTTTGATGCCAACTTGGTTTCTTGACTACAGTACAAATCCATGTTATATAGATACTGTTTGGGAAATCGTTGCTATTGGCATTGTCAAACAGGTCGATGTTTTCATTTTAGAAAGGTTCTGTGATTTGAAGGCTGTAAGGACAGGTGTAAGTTTTAGAATCCAAACTCTGAAATTTAAAAGGACTTTAATTTTTTGGGCAAGCTGTCAGCCAGTAAGTTTTGGTGCAGTGATACCAAACTATTATCTTATCCATTATCATCTTATACCTCCAATGGGGGCTGAAAGGCTCCTGTTAACTGCTTCTTGATGAACTTTTCTTTAACTGAACAGGTTTTTATGAAAGAGGCTGAACGGCAGATACTACAGGATACACTACACAAAGAAGTGATCAGGAAAATCATCCTCCTTCAGAGCTGGCTCAGGATGGTTTTGGAAAGGAGACGCTTTCTCAGGATGCGGCAGGCAGCTGTTGTTTTACAGGTATCTTTGGGAATTGCCAACCTTATTTTCCTAACAAACAAACAAACTCTGTCGTGTAACACTCCCCACCTCGAAGCAGCCCTCCCTTAGTTCAGAAACCTCCCTTCCCAGGCGTGCTGGCGCTCCCGCTGTGTCAGGATGGCTCTGCAGAGGAACAACGCTGCCATCGAGATCCAGGCGGCCTGGAGGCGGCACCGGCAGCGGAAACACTTCCTGCAGCACAGGAGGAGAGTTTGTCTCCTGCAGGCCCTGGTCAGGGGGCACCTGCAGCGTAAGAGGTAAAGGGGAAGGAGCAATGTGACGTGAAAACATCCATTTAATCACCTGGCTTCACCTGCCAAGCGCAGTTTGTGTGATGGGTTGACTTAGTAAACAACTTAATAAATTGTTGCCCAAGGAGGCTGTGGCTGCCCCATCCCTGGAAGTGTTCAAGGCCAGATTGGACGGGGCTTGGAACACCCTGGGATAGTGGAAGGTGTCCCTGCCCATGGCAGGGGGATGGGAATGAGGTGATCTTTAAGGTCCCTCCCAACCCAAACCATTCTGGGATTGGATGAACTTAAAGGTAGTTATTGCCATGTGATATTTCAGTCAGTATCGGGTGGTCAGTGGAGTGTGGACAGTAGGTAAGTGCTCAGGACTTGAGCTTTATTCAGCTGAGTTGCATTGATGCAGCCAGTCCTGACAAGCAGACTCCACAGGGACTGTAGGTGTACTTTGGGTCTGTATTCCTATTTGGGCTGCATTTAAGCAGCTGGTATTTTTTTTTGACCCCTGGACATTAAGGGTTTTATCTTAAAGTGTTTTCATCTTAAAAATTCACAACAGATACCAGAAAATGGTTCTGGAAAGGCAGACAGCTGAAGAAAAGCAGAGAGAAATGCAGGAAGATGAAGAGAAAGAGGATGATGCGAGCAAGGATGAGCAAAGTGAGCCAGCAACAGATGAGCTGCCTGTGAAACACGAGTCAGAGCCGGATCAAGCTGTTGAGGATGAAGATCAAGCTCAAAATGAACAAGCTGAAAACCTGAGCTCATCTGAGAAAGCCACATTACCCCAGAAGAACACAGTGGAGGGCTCAGAGAAAGTAACCAACAGCCGGGAGAAGCGGGAATCCCGTCGGCAGAGGGGGCTGGAACACAATGACTTGCAGAACAAACATGTGCTCCTGTCCTTTGAAGGACCATCTTCATTGTGCCATGAGGAGCAAACTGTTTCTGAAGAGGCCCTGGAAGCTGCTCCAGTGCCAGAGAAATCCACAGCACAAGAAGATAATGTCCTTCAGGGAAGCAGTGAGGGAGAGAAAAGTCCAAGCGAAGAAAAAATTCTTTCAGACATTCCACCATCAAGTGAGGTAAAAGGAAGTGGTTCTGTTCCTGAGCAACCACCTGGATCAGAAGCAGAGGACACGGCAGCTGATAGAACGAAAACACAAGGAAATAAAAATAACCAAATAAAAGGCAGCCAAAGCTTTAACTGCCCTGAAAGGCCGACAGATCTTGCACTGAATGTTCGTAACACACTGTCTGCTACTGGCAGCTTTCAGAGCCCTGCTGACTGCTGGGCAGATAAAAGCAGGTGGCAGAGGGCAACCAGAGAGCTGGACAGCCCCACTTCTTCTGCAATCCAGAGATATGTGGATGACCCAGAGAAGCTGAAGTACAAGAGAGAGAAGTGGAAAGGAAAGAGACAGTCTGACGCTGGCCAGAATGATGTACTGAGTCAGTCTTTGGATGGAAGGATACGTGTGGATAAGTCTCCTCAGGATCAGCTAGAGTAAGGGCAGCTTCCTTTTTTTAAATTTATTTTACAAAAAACTAATATCTGTGATGTTTAAAACAGAGAACTCCTGAGAGCCTGTACATTTGGGCCATGTTATGGGAGCAAATGGAGCTGTGAACAACTCCAGCTTTTCCTTGGCTCCCAGTCCTGCAGTGAATCTGTATGGGCAGAATGTTTGCAGAAGCTCACAAAAGATGCAAAGCCTGCCTGGCTGAATTAAATGGAAAGTCAGGGCTTTAGCTGAAGTAGTGTCTGGAGTTTATTTTCATGTGTCTTTTACCCATTGAAAACAAGGCTTTTGTGACCTGCAGTTTGCAAGCATCATCCCTCTCATATGGCAGGAAATCTGACATTCCCATGCTTTTTTACTTCTCCAGTACATTTTGCATTTAAAAGTGAATTGCAAGGGCTGATCAGGTTCTGTCTCAGATGTAGTATTGATATGTGGGTTATTTAAAAAATGTGAAGAGGCCACAGACCTTACTCAAATATATATTAAAATGTACTCATCTTACTACAGGAAGAAGGGGAGTTCAGCTTCATTAAGTGACCTCTCAACACTGGCCCAGGCTGTTGCCATGAACCAGGTACTGATGCTATTGTGCATATTTATACTTAATTATCATTGTTTATAAATATTAAAGATTTGTGAATAATTGGCTGTAGTGTGTTTCTGTGTTCCTTCAGGTTCTTTTTTTTTTTTTTTTTTGGTTTGATATCCATGAAAAACAATCACCAGCAAATATTATGCAGTATTTTGAAAACTTAATTTTTAATAAATGTATCCTTGATCAAAGCATTAAATATACTTGGCTCTTGTATTAATAAGCTACTACCTGTTAGGTTAAGTGTTGTCTTGATAGCGCAAACTTCACCGTTCTAGTTTTTAGAACCATTAAAAGATCTATGTCACTCAAAATACAGTTTTTGACTCCTCCTCTCTCCTGTAGCAATCACCAGATCCAATTGAAGAAGAAAAAGGCAACAAGAAATACCCTGTGCAGAAGAAGCCCAGTGACCACTTCCTTGCCTCGGACACGGCCGTTCCCATGCAGCCAGCGAGTCAGCAAATGGATGCCAAGTATGGGTTGTGTGTGTGACTGGCCTGTCTTCGAGAAAATGAAAAAAAAGAGATTTTCCATTGGTATTTGGGTTGGGCACCTTGAGACTGTGATTGTGGAGAGGCACAAGTTGGCATCAGCTACATGAGTGGCTGTGTCACTGTTCCATGTTGCCCTGAGCATGATATCTGACCCTGCTGAGGAGCAGATTCTCTGCTTCTTGCATAACACTTTCTTTGAACTGGTTCTTTTTAAAATAAGAACCAACTCACAGCTCGGATCAAAGGTTCCTGTAGTGTAATACAACACCAAGAGAAAAGCTGAAGAACCCAGCAAGCATGTAATGCTGCTTCCCTGGCCTGCTCCAGCCTCTGGCATTCTGCAGTCCAGGGACTTCCTGAGCCAGAAGCGATGTTTTGGATATGTGAGGTGTTGTCTCTGTGTGTGCTGAAGTTAGTGCTCTGATCTTGTAAATATCAGGAAGTCCAGGTGTGCTTTCACATTGTCTTTCCTTTTTTTGTGCTGCTCAGTTTTTCTGCAGGCTGGGCCTTAAATATTCCCCATAGTTGTGAATCCTGCTGTGGATTATTGTTAAGAGCCTGTTCTTGTAGCAGAGCCAGCTTCCATCACTGATGGGACAGACTTGTATCTGCTTTTGTATTCAGGTCTGCTTTCAAAAGCCCTTTGCGTAGACTTTTGGGGAAAAAGCCAGACAAGAAAATTGCAAAGGAGAGTTCTGATGTGATTGAGGAAGGAGATGGCCTCTCTCTCGTGTCTTGTGTCCTCTTTACAGACACAGGAGGAACCCAGAAAGTGTCTGATGGTGAGTTTGGTGATTTAACCCTCAGCACGGTGCATCTTTTCTGTGAAAACAAATACTGCAGAATTCCCTCACGCTGCTTGAATGTACAAATCCATTTCTTTGCCAGGTTCTTCGGGGCAGCCAGGCCGGCCCCAGGCCGGGGAGCGCCACGGGAAGGAGAGCAGCAAAGCAAAGAAGAGCAGAACCATAAAGATCAGCAAGATCTCGAGCGTGTCCCAGAACTGGCGCGCGTCCATGGTCCGGGAGATTGCAAATGCCAATGAGCTGAAACATCTGGATGAGTTCCTCCTAAACAAGGTGAAAGGCTCTCAGCCATGATAAAATTCAAGTCTTTGTTCTCTGTTTGTGTGGAATTTTAAAGCCTGCTGTTGTAGGTGCAACTTTGTGTTACAACCTAAGCAAAGGGGAATTGATTGGATGGTTTGACTGAGTTAGGCCTGTGTTAGGGCCCTTCCTATTCTTTTCCTCGAGTCTCTGAATGCATTATATTGCATTAAATACTCACGGCATTCATGTCAGTTCTTTGTTTACAAATGAGTGGGCAGCAAAAGTTGTATTAAAAAAAAGCAAGAGTTGTAAGTAAAGAGAGAGTTCTCTAAAGCCGAACTATCAGACTCTCCTATTTTGTATCATCAGCACAGTGCATTAAAAAATGTTGATTTAAATAATTGGAATGGTCACAAATGACTAAGCCCAGCCACTGAAGCTTAACTCTGTTCAGATGTTCTTTTTTTAACAAAATCTGATGCAGGTGTATTTTTTTCTAGATCAATGACTTACGCTCCCAGAAGTCTGGTGTTGAATGTTTGTTTTTTGAAGCCACTGAGAAGTTCAGAGGAAACATCAAGACCATGTACTCTGCTCCTGTAAGTAGCAAGTCTCAATAAAGGAAAGTTGGCAGGCAATAAATGAATTGAGTGTGCAGGTTAAAGGCTTGGCCTGCAGCTCTTCAACAAAGCTGTTCAGCAATTCTCAGCGTAGGATTCAGAGCTGAATGTTAGACTCATTTTACAGTTCTGCTCTGATCTCAAGCAGCCTGCTTTGTTTTCCTTTTCTCATTCACTCAGCCATAAATTTATTTTTAGAAATGGATGGATTTTGCTGTCTTCAGCCTCTTAATGCTGCTGTGTTTAAACACCAAAGAGAGGAGCCAACAGCTTTTCCAATATTCTTCTGACACTGCCTTGTCTCAGCCAAGTGCTGTTGGACAGTGCAGGAGGGAAGTGTGTTCACTTGTTTCTGTCATGGGCTGTTATCTTTGACTTTGATCATGGCTGTGCTTTTTCACCTCTGAACTTAAGTACGTGAAAATATGAAACTGTCTCAACAGTATCAAAAAAGAATTTTTTGACAAGTATTTTTCCTTCTTTAGAATGGACAAATCCATGTTGGCTACAAAGATCTGGTGGAAAATTACCAGCTCCTAGTTACAAACCTGGCCAAAAAAAGGGAAGAGAAAGAAGTCAAGCTGGTTTTGAATCTCTTTCTATCCCTTCTGGATGAATTCATCAGAGGATATACAAAGAAAGAGGAACCTGAGCAGCCCAAGGTATAAAAGTTATTCTGTTACTGGTTTATTGGGATGATGAAACACTGTTGCCCTCATAAATTAAGGGGCCTGTGTTACCTCAGAAACCTTTTCCATGGCATTCTTTGTTATTTGGGAAACACTTGCCGTACACACATCATGTGTGTAACAAATTCTGATTGTTGATACACCTTTTTGGAATTGTTAATTTTTTAACTTAATATTTTCAGAATCTGAACGTGTGCGTTTTCTTTGGTAAAAACATAGGAGTTCTCTGGAGGTTTGAGAGATGGAGTTGCTTTGTCATCAAGGCAGTGAGCTCAGTTGGTTTTTAGGAAGTTGATAGTGTGAGCTCAGACAACCCTCAAATCAAGCTGAAGCTGCAGGATAGTGTCTCGAATGTCTGGAGGTGAAGTAAAGTCTGGGAAAGTCAATAGGGGAAAAAAAAAGCGGAATGGAATGTCTGAATTTCAAAGACTAAGGCCAGTTTTGTTTCCCATTGCAGCAAACCAAAGCCCAGAAGAAGAAACGAAAACAAGATCGTGCAGTAAGTGCTTTCTTTTTGCAGTAATCCTCAGGTGCACTCACAGAACACAAACTCTTTGAAGAGCTTGATCTTGTACTGATGTTCTGGTTTGTTTTGCATGCTCATTCACGTACCTCTTTTATGAAGATGTGACAACATAAAACTGGTTTTCCCAAACCAGAGAAATTGCTCATGCAGTGACAGGTGGTATGTGGATGCTGAAGGCTTGGTCGCAGGGAGATTTTCCAGCTTTCTGCCAGCGTCTGTGTGAAAGTCCTTGCTTTCACATGGATGCTGGCCGAAAACAGTTAGAGGTTTTTGTAAACCAATCCCTTTATCTTGCAGGTGCAAGATTGTTATGCAGTATTGTTGTGACACTGACTGGACAAATATTTTGAAATGGGTGTTATAGGGTTTAACCAGTCATTCTAAGAGGTGGATGGTCAAGGACCAATAACCTTATGCTATTCAAGCAAACCAAGATATATAAACGAGTCTGTAAATTAATAAATAATTCCATTTCTTCCTGGATCGAGCCTATGTCATTTCTTGCTGTCCCCAGTACAAGAGCGACATCGGTACTCAAGCATTTTCTTGTTTGTCCATAGTGTCTTTTAGAGTCTGTAGGCTTTGTCAAGCATGGACTGTTTAAAAGAAAACAACTACTAAATATTAATAACAAAACTATAGCTCTTGTATTGTACTGATGAACTTTAAGGCAGCAAGTCAATTATGAAATGTTCCAGCAAACCCAGCTGCCTTAAGATAGGGTGAAATTTGGTTTCAGGCTGAAAGCTTTCAGCTGTAATTGTAAAATAAAAGTGGCAAATCTGAGATAGGGTAGATGGTTTTATTAAAAATAATAATTTTTAAAAGGCAAAAAGAGTTCACTGGTTCCTTGCTGTCTCTCACCAGATTGAAGAGCATAATGGCCACGTGTTCACGAACTACCAAGTGAGCATCCGGCAGTCGTGTGAGCACTGCTCCTCCTACATCTGGCCCATGGAGAAGGCCTGTCTGTGCAGGGGTGAGTGAACCCACCTCAGATGTGCAGAGTGCTTGTAACTCTGGCTGCTACGGGTGGGCCTTGGTGAACGGGCCGTATAGGAAGTGGGTAATTCAAGATGCAAAGTGTTTCAGTGTGATTTGGACGCCTGTAACAATTGCTCCTTTCTCTAGTTTGCAAGCTGACTTGTCACAAGAAGTGCATGTCCAAAATCCAGAACAGCTGTACCTCCTGTGGGAAAAAGGTAAGGCCCATGGATGTGGGATGGGGTTCTGTGGTACCATAAGTGGTGCATGCAAAATGCTGCCTTTATTTCTCAGTAAATCAACAGTGAATGCCCAGGCACTGAATAAAAATTGCTTGAACAGTTCCCTCCTCTGTCTGTATGTAGTCAGGGAGGGGCCCTGCACACAGGGCATTGTCCTAAGAGGTGATGCTTGAGCTAATTTAGGAACCCTTCTCTGAGTGTGTGTGCAGTGTTGGACAAACTGATAAAGAAATCCTGCCATGTGAACCATAAAGGCTCTTTATTGCTGCAGCTCAGGAAATCTGCCTTATGGTGAAAGGCGTGTAGTAAGCCAAAATAAAACACTCAGCTTTAGTCTCTGGAAGCATAAGGTAATTGTAGCAGGAAGCTGTGGCATTTTCTAGCTTGGGAACAGGAATTCACAGTGGGATCACACTTGTATCAACTCCAGAGCGAGCAGGACGCAGAGCCCCGGCACTTCGGGGTGTGTGTGAGCGCCCTGACCAGCGAGAGGAACTCGGTCCCTGTGGTCATGGAGAAGCTGCTGGAGTACGTGGAGATGCACGGGCTCTACACAGAAGGCATCTACAGGAAATCAGGATCAGCAAATCGGATGAAGGAGCTGAAGCAGTTGCTGCAGGAAGGTCAGGCAGTGTTGTCCACCCTTTGCACTTCATTGCATGATATCAGTTTTCCCTGCCTTTCTCTTCTATCTGAAACTCTGTCACTTCTTAGTGTTTAAAAAACAGCTTTTTGCTGACTGTGCAGGCTGTATTATTTTTATTGGCTGCCAAAAGCTGTTGAGTAGCTTAAAATTACTATCTTTTGCCTTTTTTTCCCTTCTGAATTACCATTTGGATTCTGTGAACAGGAGATCTGAATGTTTCTAATCTTATTTATATGGGGTCTCATTGTGTGCATCAAAGGAATGAACTGCTCTAAATAAAACATTTCTTTTCAGACCCAAACTCGGTGAAACTGGAGAATTACCCTATTCACACCATCACAGGGATCCTTAAGCAGTGGCTGAGGGAATTGCCAGACCCACTGATGACCTCAGCACAATACAATGATTTTCTCAGAGCTGTAGGTAGGTTTTAAAATCATTCTTCAAACATTTCTTCTTTAACTCATTGTATCCTTGGGAAAAGAAATTCTTAAGATGCTCGTGCTGACTAAACAGCTCCTTCCAGTGCACTTACAACAATGATTTTAGATATTTTACATAAAACACTTCTCAGGGAATTTCTCCTCTAGCTTACTTGATCTTGCTTCAGGATTCTTTTTTTATTTTTAATGTGTCACTTACAGCTGCTCTTTCTAAAAACTGAATAAGCATGTGAATAAGTCTCCTTTCAGGCAGGGTTTTTCTTCTTGTTATTCTGAACCAGATCTGGATATACAGATACTTTAAGTCCCTAGATTCTTTTAACTTCAGTGGGATTAAGGCACCCCAGATAGTGTTGGAGGTCTCACTGTGTCACCTGATGATTGCTAACAGCAGCAGCATCTGAAAATGCAGGATAATTGCAGTGCCATGAGGGGTACTTTAACATTCAGTTATAACACTTGGTAAATGAAATGACAGTAAGACTTACCAGAATTTAGGAATTTTTAGCTTTCCACTAGCCTTGCACAGCAATTCCAATCTTGTGTTTTCTCCCTTTGCGCAGAACTGCCAGAGAAACAGGAGCAACTCTGTGCCATTTACAGTGTCCTGGAACAGCTCCCACAAGCAAATCATAATACCTTGGAACGACTCATCTTCCATCTTGTCAAGTAAAGAGTTTAATTTCTTCATTTGTAGAGAAACTGTGATTCTGAATGCTTCTTGGAAGCTTCCTAAAGTGTTAAACACCTTCCATGTCAGTATAGGGATTGTCCTGCTGGTTTAGAAGAATTGAAGCTGGTAATTGTGCTTATGAACAGGTGTGTGGTTACTTCTACCACCTGGTATATTTGGATCAAACCAGGTAAGAACAACTTTGAAGACAAGGTAGATCTCAAAGCCTTGGTAAATCATCTGAGCACCAGGATTTAGACAGAGGGGCTTGTAGAGAACTGAGGATGAACATATGCAAGTCCCAGGAGCAGGAATAAATGGTGCTGGTAAAGGGGCTGCTCTTACCCAAGGAACCTGAGGATTTTCCAGGCAGCCCTCTTCAGAAAGGGATTTTTGAAGAGAAGATGCTGAATCACCAGACATACTGTTGAGAAGCTACCAGACTAGCTTAACCTGGGTGGCTCCCTGATCCTTTGATACATGAAATGTTGTCTACTTAGTAGGTATGAAATAATTTTAAAGTTTCTTTGGACTGCTGTACATACTGAGCGTCCGAGAGGCCTCTTTACATGTTGTTTGGGAGCTCTGGCAAGGTTTGATCAGGGTGTTTGTATTCTAGCAAGGTCTGCTAAAAATCTCTTTCCCTGGATGTTGAATTTCAGAGTGGCTTTGATAGAAGATGTGAACCGCATGTCCCCCAACGCCTTGGCCATCGTGTTTGCTCCATGCCTCTTGCGCTGTCCCGATACCTCTGACCCCTTGACCAGCATGAAGGATGTTTCAAAAACAACCATGTAAGTTTCGGCAGAATGCTGAAAAGCAGTGTTTTGGAATGGGGTGGAAGGTCAGTACCCCTACCTGTATTTGTTACAACTTTATTCATATCAAGCTGTGAAACTGAGGTTCAAGAGATGTTGAATTCTAGCTCTGCCAGTGCTGCCAATTTATACACCCCTCTCAGACCTTCCACCTCTCTCCATTTTACTAAGCATAAAGTAGCATGATCTATAAATCTTAAATATCAGGTTTGTGTTTTACATCAAGATAATCTTTTGGGGGCCTTGTATGCTAATCATCTATTTTGCTGAAATACAAGGCTTAATAAACAATATGATATAGAATTAACCTGTCTCCTGCGTACCTGGAACCCCCTGATGATCTCTTCGGCATTGTTCCTTGAATTGAAGAAGGTTCTGTCCTTGACCCTCTCTGTTTTCCTCACCCTCCAGCAACTCTGGCTGTGAGAGCCCCTCACCATCCTCACTACGTGGCTGGCCTTGCCTCTGCTTCCAATGAAAACAGAGTTTGAAAAATGACAGCTTTTTGTAACTTCTTACTGACCCCCGGGGCCATAGAGGTGGAGATGGGCAGTTGCAGGCTCATTGTGTCTCTGCCAGCCTGTGTCAGCACAGGGACAACAGGTAGAAGCAGCAGGAGCTGTTGGCAGCTGTGGTAATGTCTGTCTGCTCACCACTGTGTACAGCCAGCATGGGAGGCCCTGGTTATCCCAGGAGGAACACGTGCCATTAGCTGTCACCATTACCTGTCCTGTTGTGCCTGCTGTGTTGGACTCTTCACCCCGTTACTGTGCAGTGCTGCCTGTGAGGGATGGGCTGGGACACTGTGGTCACACTCCAGCCACGTGTGTGTGACAAACACCCCCAGGCCAGCAGCAGCACCTCATCCCACCGTGGTTGTTTCGGAACTTTTGTGGTCTGAGCCAGCTCTATAAGCTGTTGCCTTTCTCACAGGTGTGTAGAGATGCTCATAAAGGAACAGATAAGGAAGTACAAGATAAAAATGGAAGAAATCAATCAGCTGGAAGCAGCAGAGAGCTTCGCTGTCCGACGGCTCTCATTGCTTCGGCAGAACACGGTAAGTGTTGAAATAAAACACCAACTTCTTGGGGAGGGAGTGATACTTATCCTGTCCATCCATTCAGTAAGTCAAAAATCAATCGGAAAAAAACAACTGCCCAAAGCTGTAGGTAGGAGCTTAATATACAGCTGCACCAAAGTTCTGATAAATGAAGGGTGCAGGGGTGGGAATCTGCTTTTGTACTGGTCGAAATCTATTCCCATATAATTCTGGCAGTGGAACTAAGAGTCTCTGACATGGCAAAGGAGTTCCTTCACTCCAGAGATGACTGGTGTGCAAAAATATACTGTGTTCTAGTAGGGCAAATACACTTATTCTTTGTTTTTGTTGTACTGATTAATACAAACCAAACTGTGTGTGATCAGAGGCTGCGTGTAGTGAATTTGGTCTCATCTCTCTCTAGCTCTGGCCTATAAAACTTGGGTTCTCTTCCCCTTACGAGGGGAAACTGGTATGTACAACTGCCTGACTCCAGTGCATGAGTTTTTCTTATGGTACTATTGCATGACTAAAATACTTACACGGGTTGTAACTCAGTTTTAAACACTCTTTTGATCAATCAAGACTGCATGTACTGGTGCAACTTCCTCCCCAGACTGCATGCAGGGCTGCTTGCCTGTTCTGTCATCACCTAGTATTTTATAGGCACTGTATGTAACTTGCATTGGATGTAATAATATTACTTATAAGGGACTACTAAAACTAAGCTGAGCCTGACAGATCAGAAAAAGGTAATAAAATCTCTTACTTTTTGAAACATTTGTATGGATAACTAACAGCTCTTCATCAATTCCATCAGCCTCTCCTTTGACCTACTCATTTGTCTTCCGCTCTGAAACTTGCAGGCTGGTGTAGCTGCTTGTGACTGTTACATGTGAATCTGTCTTGCAGAGTAAAAGCTCTCAGGTCAAAGGAAACGACAGTGGCACCTCAGAGCTGGACTCGGTGCGTGAAGAGGAGGACGTTTCTGAAGCCAATAACCGGGAGAAGGAGATTCTCATCAATCGCATACAGTCAATAAAAGAAGAAAAGTAAGTCCCCGTTTACCTGGATAGGCCATGCCCTTTGCACTTGGAGGCAGCACAGGTAGTAAAGCAGGATACCTTCTGTCCAAAAGGATCTAATTCTGTTCTGTAGGCCTTTATGACAGGGAAAAAGGAAAATACAAAGCACTAGCTGAGAGAAAATACCATGAACATTATTATTTAATGACTACATGCTTTACCTCTGAACATGAGCTGCATGAAGTTGCTTGTGTTGAGTGCTGCAGCCTGTGTTTGATGCAGGGAGGACATCACTTACCGCTTACCTGAGCTCGATCAGCGAGGCTCCGACGAGGAAAACGTGGACTCGGAGACCTCTGCGAGCACAGAGAGCCTGCTGGAGGACAAACCAGGCCGGATGGATACCGAAGGTCAGTATTAAGGTAGTACGTGCTTTTTTTTATTCTACATCTTTGAGTGCATACAGCCAGGTGACCAAACATTATCTGGTCACAGTGGCTCGTATCGAGTTACATTTTAGGCCTGCTATCAGTCTCTAAGTGTCTTGTTTCTTTAAAGCAATTATTGGATTACACTGCCGTGCTCAGAGCTCCAGCATGCCTGCCAAAGACATTTGCAAAGTGCCTTCTCTCCCGCAAACCTCTTCAGATTCTTACTCTGCATCCCTGGCTTCAAGGCGCAGATACTCCTTAACATTGTCCAAGATTAAAGTGCCCCGTCGAACTCCAGTGATGCCAACAGCAAACATAAAACTTCCTCCCGGGATGTTCAAATGTACAGAATCCCAGGATGAGCTTTTTGCTAAGGAAGAGTCTCAGATGGTGCAACGGAGGGAGCAGCCAGCAAGGCGGACTGACAGCATCCACTCGGTGTACATTGCACAAGGGTCTGCACTGGCCCACGCTCAGGAACTCGTGGATGAATACGAACCGACAGCAAAACTCAAACGCAGGTTCTCGGACCCTTACTCTCACATTCCCTGTGTGGAGAAGTGAAATTCTTCAGCTCTCTGGACTCTTCTTGAAGTTGACCACAGCTTTGGCTTTAACCCTTTGAAGGCTGTGAACTTGTTCATGGTCTTTCAAGTGGCTGCGGGGAAGGCAGCCTGGAAATGTACAGTACTGTAAGGGTTAAGCAAGGTTGTTTAAAGCAAATGTTCTCCACTTTAAATTAAAACCTTGCAAAGAAAGTACAAACTTAATGTTGAATAAAATACATGGGTTGAGTGTACAGGAAACAAGCCCCCCCATTCCTCTGCCGTGCCTTTTCCTTTGCCTTACAATGGACTCTCATGGGACCAAGAGTGAGTTTAGGTCAATGTGTGTTGCCTTAATTTTTTGTATGATTTTATGACAATTTTCTCTATGGTTTACAGAACTGTTAATGTGGTAATAGCCTTAACTGAGACCAATATGTATAAAAACGTTTATTAAAACATTGCACTTTTAAAAAATACATCTGGTAGTTTTTCGATGTCTGTCTAACAAGCAATTTATTCCGAAGGAAGCCTTTACTCGGGTTACTGTTTTTATGAAGTACTGATACAGGACGGGGAAAGGGGAAGCACTAACGAGGCTGTGGTGCCACGCGGGAGGAATTTGGTGCTGTTGGAGCAAAGCCGGAGCTCCCGTGCTGGGTGCGCGGTGCGGAGCCGCCTCACCTCTGTGCGGGGACACATCCGAGGGCGAGGTGCGATTCCCCACCAGCGCCTTGAAGCCGCGGCCGTGCTCCGGCCCCTCACGGCGCTGCGCCACCTTGGAGTGAGGGAAGAGCTCAGCTCGGCCACAGCCGCCGCCCCAGCAGCCCCGACCCGCAGCCGCCTCTATGCCCGTGTGCGGGGGTTGGCTTTAGGGTGCTTTCGCGTTGGTTTTTTATTTTAAATAAACCGGGGCTGTCACGGCCCGCCCGGCGCTTCCCGCCCCTCCCCGGTCCCCGCCCCAAGATGGCGCGCAGCGCTGAGGCGAGTTCCGGTGCCGCCATGGCCGCGACGCGGCTGGAGCTGAACCTGATGCGGCTCCTGAGCCGGTGCGAGGCGCTGGCGGCGGAGCGGCGGGACCCCGAGGAGTGGCGGCTGGAGAAGGTGAGGCCGCCGCTCCCCTCCCGGCCCTCTGCCCCGCAGCCGCCGCTCCCCTCCCGGCCCTCTGCCCCGCAGCCGCCGCGCCCCTCCCGGCCCTCTGCTCCGCAGCACCGCGTCCGGCCCCTCAGTAACCAAGACGGGGAACGCTGTGCTGTTAAACCCGCAGTCTTTGCCAGAGAGGGTATTATTCCTTAATGCTGTCGCTTAACGTCTTGTTTTTGCCCTCAGTATGTGGCTGCTCTGGAGGACATGCTCCGGGAGCTGAAGAAGCAGTCCAGGTGAGCGCTCTGAGCCCCTGGGTGCCCGATGTGGGTTTGTGCTTCAGGGAGAGCGGCTTCAGGTTGTGCCAGGGGAGGTTTAGGTTGAATACCAGGAAAAATTCGTTCACTGAAAGAGTGGTTAAGCATTGGAACGGGCTGCCCGGAGGAGTGGTGGAGTCACCATCCCTGGAAGTGTTCAGAAAGAGAGCAGATGTGGCACTTTGCAATATGGGTTAGTGGAAATGGGGGGATTCAGATGAAGATTGGACTTGATGATCTTGGAGGTCCTTTCCAACGTTAATGACACTGTGAGTCGGTAATACCTTACACGTAAGTCAGCCATAGCCCACAAACACGGGGGCAGTGCATATGCTTCCCTGTGGAAATACCTGTGCCCCTTCCCTGCCTTGGAAAAGGTGATTTTCAGATGGTTGCAAGTGTAACCCCAGCCTGAGGCTATTTCTGCGTTTTTGATGAAACGTGGGTTTTTTAAAAAAATTTATTTGCAAAGTAGAATAGTACAAAATGCTGGTGACTTTTGGCTTTCATCTTACTATCTGTCAATTCCAATAGCAAGCCAGCCCCCGAACTGCTGAATGAATACTCTCGCAAAGTGGACTTCCTAAAGGGACTCCTAGAAGCTGAAAAACTGGTAAGATCTACTAGTTCAGCTTGAAAAGACTTCAGTATTCTGTGTTTATATTCACCTATTGCCTGGTTCCTATGTTTACTTTTATCTTACATCTCAAAATAACAGTTGTTAAAATCTTATTAAGCAGTCCCTGTGAAAGCTTGAATTAATATATTGGATTCATATTTTGTTAAAGGGAGGTATTGTATGAAACTTCTTTTCAATATCAAAGTACACTTTTGCCTACATCTTTCTCGCTCCTTTGCTGTGAGATGCAAGGGCAGGTACTGTCCCTCAGGCCTGACACTTCTCTTGGATGGTCCCAGGTGTGCCTGGAGAGCTGTGAAATGCCAGTAAGATGGGTTTTAGTCAGTGGGGTGCAGTCAGTGCTGCTGTTCACTGTTGGGAAGCAGCTGTGGGATTGCACCCCCATCCTTGTGGGTCACACCCCCGGTGCCTCTCACTGCAGAGTGTGATATCCATGACTGTTCATTGCTTCTTCCCATTCCCAGTCTTCATCAATGGAAAAGGCTCTGGCAAACCAGTTCCTGGCCCCTGGGCGCACCCCTACGACAGCCAAGGAGAGAACCCCGGCCACCAAAACCGTCCATCTGCAGACCAAGGCGCGGTGCACGGGCCAGATGAGGAGCGAGCTGCTGGGCACAGTATGTTCAGTGCTGCTTCTGCTTTGCTGATGCTTTAGAGATTGTCCCTGTTGTGTTCAGCTGCCCTGGGTGACTGTGTTTGAGAAGTGTCCCAGGCTGGGTGGGGAGTCACCTCTTTATCTCTAAATCCTGGGCACTGGCACTCTGCCAGGCCTGCAGCGCTGTCCTTTATCACTGACCCTTTGTAATCTGCTGTTTTGGTTCTCTTTCTGCTCCTAGGACCCCCTGGCTACTGATGGTAAGTTTGATCTGTTGTTTCCTCTGTAGTCAACCTGAGTCCTACAGGGAGGGGAAGAGGGAGGTCAGGTGTTCAAGATTTCCCAAAGTGTACCTTTAATTTAGTGGATCACTTCTTTTCAAGACAGCAGATTTTAGAAACAAACTAAACCAAAAACCCTGACAGATGAAAGCAGAAGTGTTGTTATCAATGGTGGCAGGGACTTGCAGAAACCTCTTTTGGTAGCATTCATGCAAAAACAGACATTCTAATTACAGAATTAGCAGGGACAATTTATTGTTGCTCCTTCTGCTCTGAGCAGATCACGTGATTCTGGGTGCTTTGAGTAGGTGTTGTTCAGTTCCTCTGGAATACACGGCCATGTTATTCACGTAGGGAACTGGGAGGAATTAATTTGAGGTTTCCATGGCTACCGTTAGAGCGGCTGGAGCTGGGCCAATCTAACGTGTCCTGAAAGAACACCGAGACACATGGGCTGAAACCCTGCCCTCAGGGATATGATTCAGCTGGGGTTTTTCCTCTCTTTTCATGTTGGGTGTCCTTTTTTCCCTGCAGAAAGCAGGTAGGCATTTGACACCCATACTCCTCGGGGTAGAGGCTAAGTAGGATTTGGATATCCAAAAATCCCTTACAAGAGACTTGTTTTTTCAGCCTATGATTGCATGGGAATTTATAACATGCTAAACACTTTCTTTTCCAGATTCTGAGGAGTTGAGCATAAGGAAACGAAAGTAAGTCAAAATTTCTCATTCCAGTGCTCAGTGTTTTGGGAACTGTTTTCCCAATGGCCTTTAAATCCCAGATATGCTTTAAATTGGGTGAAGCGTCTGCTGGTAGAAACCAGAATATAACGGCTTCAGCTGACTTACTGTACCTTGTTGTCTTGTAGAGATGTAAAACCTGGGGAAAACTTGTGAGATTGACCCACAAGGAAGTGTAAATCCCTTTTTTCCCCTTGTACTCTTGCAGAGGCCTCACATCAGATGAGAAGCAGTCAGCAGTGGAGCTGGATGCTGTGCTGCAGCACCACCAGGACATGCAGGAGAAGCTGGCTGAGGAAATGCTCAGCTTGGCTCGAAGCCTCAAAAACAACACTCTGGCTGCTCAGAACGTGATCAAACAGGACAACCAGGTAGCACATGTTGAGCCGTGGCCCCTCAGTTTTGCAACCCACAAGGTTCAGGTGCTGGTGTGTGAAATCCTGTAGCTCGATTCCAGGTGGGATTGGACTGGGGAGACTGGGGACAATACCTCTCTGCAGCTGAACCTTTTCTCTGTTGGAGGAAGCTGCCAGAACTGGCAGCTCTGAGCCTGACACTGTTTGCTCTCTTTGTTCCACAGACACTGTCACACTCCCTCAGGATGGCAGACCAGAGCTTCGAGAAGCTCAAGGACGAGTCTGACCGCCTGGAACAGCACGCCAAGAAATCCGTCGACTGGCTGCTGTGGATAATGTTAATTGTAGTTTGTTTTATATTTATCAGCATGATTCTCTTCATCAGGATTTTCCCCAAACTGAAATGATTCTGTTTCATTTTATTTAAAGCTGCCTGCAGTGCAGAGGGAAAGCTCAGCTGGTGTGAGAACTGTCGAGGTCAATGTCCTTAAAGAGGCTGTCCAAGGCCTACCTTGCATCTCCTCCTTGTGCAGGCAGTGGAGGGTTTCCTGAGGAAGTCTTTCCACACTTGGATACTTGTTTACTTGGTGGCTATTGTTGCCTCTTGAGGGGAGAGCTGAGGTAACAATGAGAATTTACACTGAGCTGCTAACAAGTTCTTTAGTGGATAAATAGAGTCTTTTTTGATGTGGTTGTGATGAATGTTATGACTCCTAAAAGGCGTTTAGTCAATACAAATTTAAATAACAGTTGAAGTCTTACACTCTCTCCTGTTTTCACAGCTTTTCTGTACTAACCTAGGAGCTTGCTGCCAACAGGATATTTAATTTCAGTTCTGTACATACACAGCTGCAGGTGTAGGAAGAGAATTCTGCTGTTCAGGTGCTTGCCTGGCTCAGATTCAGAGTATCAACAGGTAAAACTCTTCGCAGGCTCACCTTTTTCCCAGATGGGTATTTGGGACTTTGGACTTTACAATCTTCTCCAGTTTAGACTTATTACAGAACTGGAGTTGCTTTTTGTGCAGTGTTTGTTTTCCTTTTTTATGTGCAAATGTTCTCACTTCTCATCGTTGTGTTGATGCCGTTGCATGAAGGAAACACCGTGACCCTGCCCCCTTAGAACTGTACACACAGTGCTGCAGGTGGCACAGACCTCACCTGTGCAAACATGTTTGCACTGTAAGATGAGGGCAAAGGAAGGTGTCTTCAGGATGGAAATAATAATTTTAAAAATATTCAGCCTTTCTTTTTGAGCAAATTATTCCTGTTAAGTGTTGTCTTAAGAGTTCACTAAAATAAAACAGAGAAAAAATAAACTAATATTTTTAAAACAGTACTGCTGCTAGAAAAACCTGGAGACTTCAGTAAAGCAGGGTTTGTGTGACAGCCTAAGAGTCTTTGTAGTTGCTTGTGATAAGCTGAAAGCAAACCCTTCTGGTTTCAGCATCCTTGCTGGTGTTTGTGGAGCTGTACTTTGGAAAGCGATGGCATTCAGGTATGAGGCACAGCAGGTGACCCTGGCTATGCTTTGGTTTGGAACCAAACCGTGGGGTATGCCAGGCGTGGCTGCTGACCCCAGCACCCACAGGCCAGAGGAAGGTGGGGGAAGAGCTGTTTATCACAACTGGGTTCTTTAGGAAAATCCAGCTTTGCTTTGAACACATCCCAAAGCACCAGGCTCTGTGTCAGAGCTGTGCTCTCTTCTGTAGCCTGAGATGTGAAACCCATCTCTGGTAATGAAGACAGTTAACATTTTTTGCACAAAGTATTTTGGTTCATTTAACAGGATGTTTGCAATTTAATATGCCACTCACTTATGGATTAGCAAAAGAATAATTACATTATGAGGTACAGCTTTTAATTCCAGCTACTCAGGTATCTGTGATATGCTCCTTCTGCTCAAACTTGGTACTTACCTTGAACTTTTTAGAAATTTATAGTTGTAGCAATAAATTTATGGACATTTCTACTTTTCTCAGTTGTTTTTCTTCAGCTGTATGTAATGTTTGACATTTCACTGTGCTTCATTAGTCAATGCTGTGTCACCAAATTATTTTTCAATTCTAATTGCTTACTACTTTCCCTGGAGACATTTCAGTGCCGAGCTCTTCGCTTAGAGGCTGAATGTGGTGCTGGAATGGTTTTTGTGTGTGAGATTTTGGAATGCAACATTAATGCTTCATTGTCCATATAACATTTTCCTCTTTATTACTCGAAATAAATTATTTTTTTCCTAGCTTGCAAAAGATTTGGTGCATCATTGCAGACAAGTCTAAAACTGAATTTTGCTATCAGCAAAATGGGTTGCCTATAACTTTTTGGCACTTACAAATTAGGAAATTTTCAATTGGAAAGACATGAAGGGGAACTGCTAGTGATAGCTTGTCTCCAAGAAAACATCCACCCCTCCAAGTCACAGCAGTTGATTTACACAGAAGCCTGCATGGAGTGAGTTCAGAAACCACTTTTGACCATTGACATTTCATGGGTGTTTGTTACTTTGAATGAACGGCCAGGATTGAACCCTGTAACACCTTTTGTTATCTCCAGTGGCTGTTGAGCACTGAGCCTCTGCTTCCTGGGGCTTCTCTCCCAGGTGGAAGAACGTTCCGTCCTCCGTCCTCCCCCAACCCAGCAGATCCCCTGCCTCAGCCGCAGGCAGCCCCTGCACACAAAGGCTTTGTTGTTGTCTTTGCTTTTCTCGAGATCATTTAGCAATTGGAGTCATTCAACACCACTTTGAAGATGGGAGCCGGTGCTATTGAGAATAAACAATGACTCAGGGCTTTGTGACATTTCCCAGATGAATGACAGTTATTTTTGACTAACCTGTGGGGGGTGGTGGATGCTCTGCTGCTCCAGCCCTCAGCTCCATTTTGTGGCACAGGGCTCTGATGTGCAGCTCTCCACAGAATAATGTTATGTATAGAAATCGCCTTCCGTGAGAGTTGCTTAACTTTCCCAAAAGCTTGGGAAATCCAGATGGGGAGATGTTTATCAGGCACAGGGCTGGGCCTTGCTTGCCTTCTTGGCAGACTACCGACTTTGAGACAGCAAGGAAAATTAGACCAAAAATCTTTTGGAGGCTTGGGTCATGTCAGGCCAGTGGATGCACCGATTCAGAGTCTGGCAGCAGCAGTGACTCTAGGTCAGTCTAAGCTTTTCTGGCAACCACCATTGGTGGCAGAGACTCCGTGTGTTAAAATGCTCAGTGTTTAAGCACTGTCCTCATCACAGCCAGATGGGATGTGCTGCAAGGATTGTTTACAGGCTGTTGGTGAGGCTGCAGAGGGGCAGGAGCAGAACGCTGGATACGATGGCTCCTGTGGCTGGGCACGTGTTCCCTTGGGTTTTCTTTGCACTTTGTGCGTCAGACTTGAGAGGCTGTGGGCAGCTTCCCCAAACCGGCAGCAATTCTGCCAAAAGGGAATATCCTGTAGAGAGTGAAAAGGAGGGAGGGGGCAGAGCAGGGTTCTGCTCCCGACTGCTCCCTGTGTGACACCAAGAAGTGTCACCTCCCTTCTCGTTGTCTGCTGTAAACCTGCCATGAAACCTCAGAATCGGGTCTTATGATTTGTAGTTGCAATCTAGACCCTTATGAAAGAAATTCCTCCCTGTCAGGGTGGGGAGGCCCTGGCATAGGTTGCCCAGAGGAGCTGTGGCTGCCCCTGGATCCCTGGCAGTGTCCAAGGCCAGGTGGGACGAGGCTTGGAGCAGCCTGGGACAGGGGAAGGTGTCCCTGCCTGGGACCGGGGAAGGTGTCCCTGCCTGTGGCAGGGGGTGGAATGGGATGCGCTTTTAAGATCCCTTCCAATGAAAACCATTCTGTGATGACGGTGCTATAGCAGCTCAGAGCAGATACTCAAATGTCGTGGTCTGCAGCAGAATTCCCGATGTAATTCCAAAGTCCCAGCACCTGGCATGGGGCTGGCTGGGAGCTTCTGTCCTGACCTGCCCCACTGCTGGGAATCCGTGTGCACTCGCCGTGTGTCCCACTGAACGAGAGTGACATTAAACCCCAAGGGCGCTAAATCAATGCCACCTGTCACATGATGCCACCGTGACATTTCTGGCATGAGCGCTCCCTCTAATAGGGGCTGGAAGTGGGAAGCAGCAGCAGTTAGTGAATAATGGATCAGATACGCCTGATTTGTAACATTTACAGAGGGAGGGTGTGTCTCCCAGCGACAGAACAAACCGGTTATCAAACGGGAACTGGGAGTTCTGGCTCGTCCAAAACGCAAACCCTGAGCAGCACAGAGCACAGAGCCGGGGTTTGTGAACCCCTGGTGCTGCCCAGAGCGCCAGTGCTCCCTCCAAATTAGACCCTGGATCGACAAAAACAGGCATTAGTGTCAGAAAATAACCAAAGAAGGAGGGGCTGGGGGTGAGCTGTGGGTCAGAACTGGTGTAGCTGGTGGCTGGGCTGGAAGCCGGCATGGCCATGCTGGGGGCAGTGACGCGGCTGCGGCCGCTGCCCTGCACGTGGTGGCTGATGGAGAACAGGGTGCCTGGCAGCAGCTCGTGCAAAACACCCCTGGGGCTGGCTGAGGCGAGCAGCAGAAGCTGTAGAGAAGGATGGAGGATGGAGGGTGAGGAGGCTCAGGGGGCTGAAGGCCACATCTGTCTGGCTGTCTCACATCTGGGCCCTGCTCGCCAGACCCAGGTTGGGAACGCTGACAGTACTTTGGTTCTTTCAAGTTGAAAACTTTGATGCTGAATTAGAACAAAAGTATTCTGACAAGGAATTGAAAGTAACTCGAATATTGTGTCTGCCTCTGTGACATCTGAAGCTCAAACTGCACAAAACCAGAAACTGGACAAAAAAAGCTAAAGTGAGGCAGTGCTGCAGCTGGCCATGGAGAGCTGGAATTTGCATCCTTCATCTCCAGGGTCTTTGACCTGCATGTAGTGGAGAGATGCCCTCTGCCATTTTCACCCTGGCCAAAATTTGTATTTGCTCATGTAACAATAGAATTCTCCAGAAGGATCTGACAGTGTTTCCTGTTTCAACAGTAAAAAGCTGAGACTTCTGTCCTTAGCACATAAAGTGACCGGATCTCCATCCTCTGAGCTTTCTCACTGAGAAAAGTCACTTATCGGATTTGGTGTGGACGGAAGGAAGGGTAAGAAAGGAACTCTGTCAATCCATGACGTGAAATATTTTATATTACAAGATTTGGCAAATGGTTCTGTGTGACTCTAAACAGGATGAGATAATTTTCCAAGGTCAGCTCTCCTGTACTCTCAACTTTAGGTTTAGTCACTGAGAAGTCAATCCCGTAAACCTTCGCAGCAACATCCTGCCAGTGATGCAGAGACTTGGCTGTTGTTGGCTTCAACAGCAGCTCTGCTGCATCTTCAAAGGGCAGGAGGCTGCATGACGTGCAAATTGCCTGGTGAGAAATGCGTGAGCAGGAAAGAGTGCCTGGCAAATCAGTGAGAACAGAGCAACCCAAGCCATGGGGTAACTTCACCCAGGCAGTTGCAACCTGTTGTTAAGAGAAGGCCACACTGAACTGGTGGAGCAGAAAGTGGGAATTCTGACCTCGGCTCAGCCTCCAGGCTGCTGTGTGGCTTTGGCTCATGAACTGGTTTTCAAGCAGTTTAGTTCTTAAAAGAGAATTGATACCAAGGAACTTTCTTGGTGAGTCAGCTGCTCCAAAGCTCCTTTTGGGCACTAAGTTAGTGTTCCTTGACTACTCCCAGGCTGGTTAATTAGTGAGGAACTTTAATTTGTATGGCTAATGACACACAGTCTAAAACCCACCCACGTGTTCCAGTGTATGGAGAGAAAGCTGTATTTAGTTTTCAAGGTGTGAAGCTTTCAGCAAGCTCCATGTGTTGGTGGTTGGGAGCTGAGCCGGGTTCTCTCTCTGTGTCAGTACAAGGACGTCACTGCTGCAACATTCAAGCTGCTCTACAAAGTCCTTGTCCCTACGTGTTTGTGCAAACGTGGTTCCTGCTCTAGGCATGGGCTTCTCAGGACTTCAGTTCCAAGCAGCATTGATCTGGAGGAGGGATCTGTTGGGAAGCTGGCACATTTAGGTTGGTTTGATGTGGAGGCATCTGTAGGACAGCGTGGTAGGACTTGGGAAAAGGCCCTGGAGTGACAGGACAAGGGGGAATGGCTTCCCATTGTCAGAGGGCAGGGCTGGATGGGATATTGGGAAGGAATTGTTCCCTGGGAGGGTGGGGAGGCCCCGGCACAGGGTGCCCAGAGCAGCTGTGGCTGCCCCTGGATCCCTGGAAGTGTCCCAGGCCAGGTCGGATGGGGCTTGGAGCAGCCTGGGATAGTGGGGGTGCCTCTGCCATGGCAGGGGGTGGAATGGGATGGGATTTAAGGTCCCTTCCAACCCAAACCATTCTATGATTTAAGTAAGGAATGGATAAAACAAAAATAAATAAGGTTTTGTAGGGTCAAATAGATGAATACACTCTATTGCAAGAGTATTCTGTATCTCTCTGTACTTATTGTATTAGGAGGATTCAGATCTGAACCCCCATGGTTTGTGATTGTCACAGTTCATAGCAGACACTTATCCTTGCTTATTTCCAAGTTATTTTAACTAAACCATAAAACATCTGTAGAGGAGAGAAAGAAATGTGCCTGCTGCCAATATTTAAGATATCAAACTGGTGATTTTTGTAGCTTCTTGAATCAGGAATTAAAGAAGAGCCTGCATTGCAGCTATTAGAAAAAAAAAAAAAAAAAGAGTAAGCAGGTGTTGGCTTAGTTTCTTAGCGCCCACATTGCTCCTGTTGGTTTATCTGATTGCAAACCAAGTGCACTGTAGCGTGATGAATATGTAGCAGCAAATGTATGGGAAAGATGCTGGAAAGGTTGCACCCTGATGTTCTTAATCAGTAATTAGAAACTAAAAATAGTATTTTAAGGAAAGATAATGAATCTGTAGCCTTTAATCCTCATGTGCCAATGTGTAAGCTGATATCATTATTCCATGAAAGGCAATGAGAACATAAGTGAGTAAGCAAGAGCAGGTTGCTGTTACAGTCACAGTATAAATTCCACATAGCCCGAGCTGTCCAGGTGATGTTTGGCTCTGTCTGTTTTATGCAAAGTCTACAGTCATAAAGCAGGTTAATTTGCAAGCAGAGAACACATACTTTCGTTGTTTATTTCCATTCCTTAACTGCCCTTACTTCCTGAAGTGTTCTGGAGTGAGTGGGGTTCCGAGTCTCTCTGCACTTGTCAGCTCGAGGGCAGCAGCGTGGATTTGGGAGAAAAGGACAGAAATGAGGGAAATGCCTTCCCGTGATGGTGGTTCTGGCACACCAATGGGCTGAACCAACAGCTCCTGTGCTGTGCAGACACACATCTGCTGTGCTGATGACAGAGAAAGCATCCCCACTTAAGCAGAGCCTTTCATCTCAGCATTTAAATAGTCTGCAAATGCCAAGATGTAGTTATTGTTGCATAGGTACCATCCCAGCTAATCCTGCTTACGCTGGTCGAATCAGGCCGCCAGCCTTACCCTGTCCAACAGGGAAACCTCGAACAACATCAGGGAGTGAATCACACCAACAGAGCCATGATTCCACTGCCCAGTCCTCCCCTCATTCACACTGTCATGTCCCTGGGACAACTGCAGTGATTCTTTACCTGGAAAAGCAACACAAAGTATTTTAAATAGGGTAAACTCATAGTGCACTTCAGTGTCCAGACAAAGGGACTGAGGCACAGTGACCTGCTGGTCACCACTGGCCTGCCCAGGGGCCCTTAACGCCATGCTGAAGTGAGAGCTCCGTTGTAAGCTAAAGATGGTGGGGTAAAAAATTTAAAGAATGTCTATTTGCTAAGTATTTTTGAATTAAAAAAGGCCTTATTCCAGCAGTTTATAACTCATTTGTCTCACAGAAATGGCTGAAAGCAAGAGCCAGATAAAATTACTGGAAGTTGCCAGGAAACGTACTGTCATGGCTTAGTGCGAGTGCAGCGCAGAGATGATTAAAAAAGGCACCAAATGGTGAATCCCACTGGAAAAAGAACCAGAAATCTGCAATGGCTGTTTGGGTTCTGTGATACTGAAAGCAGTGGCAGTGGTAGACAGTATCTTCATCCCAAGCTCTGTTCAGCTTTGGGGCAATTCATCCTTTCCGAGAGGAGGAGGAGGGACACGGGCACAGCCAGGGCAGCAGCCCCGCTCTCAGCCTGGGCTGTCAGCACCGGGGACAGTGAAACAGAATCCCAGAATGGTTTGGGTTGGAAGGGACCTTTGGGGACCATCTCCTTCTACCCCCTGCCATGGGCAGGGACACCTTCCACTGTCCCAGGCTGCTCCAAGCCCCGTCCAACCTGGCCTTGGGCACTGCCAGGGATCCAGGGGCAGCCACAGCTGCTCTGGGCACCCTGTGCCAGGGCCTCCCCACCCTCCCAGGAAAAATATTTTCCCTAATCTCTAACCTAACCCAACTCTCTTTCCATTTGAACCCACAGCGAGGTGAGGCTGCTGAACTCCTGCGTTTTACTCGCTGAACGCTACCGAGGCCACAGCGGCTCCTTGGGCAGCGCCAGCGGGGCTCACAGGCGGCCCGGATGGGTGGGTGGACGGACGAACGGACAGCAGGATGGATGGCCAGATGGATGGCTGGTTGGATGGGTGGATGATGGGTGGATGGATGCTGCCGCCGCCGCTGCCGCTGCTCCTCCCCCGTCCCGTCCCGTGCCGTGCCCGCGCTCCGCGCCGCCTCTTGCGGCCGGCCCGCTCGGCTCCCAGCTGACGGGGGCAGCCCCTTGTTTACTGGCCGGGGCGCCGCCGCCAGCCCGGCCTGCGCTGGAAGGGGCCGCCGGGCCGGGGCCGACACCGCGGGCAGGGAGGGGCCCGGCGCTATAAAGGGGCTCCGCGGGGGCTCCACCGGCGATGCTCGGCCGGGCCCGGCCCCCGCGCCC
>VZTI01005822.1:328592-372943 GCA_013397865.1 Struthidea cinerea | reverse complement strand
CGATCCCTTCCCGCGTCCCGATTCCACCCCGGGTCCCCTGCCCAGTCCCCTCCCCGGGCCCTCCCAGGGTCTGTTCCTCGGTCCCCTTCCCGGCCCTCCCAGGGTCTCTTCCTCGGTCCCCTCCCCGGTCCCTTTCTCGGACCCCTCTCCGGCCACTTCCGTGGGTCCTCTCCCCCGATCCACTCCCCGGTCCCTTCCCCGATTCTTTCCCGTGTCCCTTTTCCAGGTCCCTTCCCGTGTCCCTTTCCTGGGTCCCTTCCTGGTTGCCTTTCCCCGGTCCTTTCCCCGGTCCCTTCTCTGATCCTTTCCCCGGTCCCCTCCCCGGTGCCCTCCCCAGCCCTCTGCCCCCGCCGCTCCTCGGCTGCCTCAGAACCGGCTCCGGTTTCAGGAGGGTTTAGTGTGGCCAGACACGGAGGTTTTGTCTTTAACCACTTTTAGGTAGTGTGCCAAATCCACAGGTATTAAGATGGGAGAGCTCCCGGGGGAGGCTCTATGTGTACACAGGGGCTTGTAAAATACAAGACAGGGGTATAAAGATGTTGTGTTGGAGGTCACAAGCTTGTTAAACCCACGGCTGGCTTGAGGTTAAGCCTTACGAGCTGTTTTGATGGGTAACGTTAAATAAACTTGCTCAGGAAATCCTTTTAATGAGAGGTTCTTTAATTTTGGGCGATTCTTACAAATTTTTTTGACAAAAGGAAAAATATTTATTTAAAGACAGCGAACTGGATCTCTGGATCGTGTCTCCCATAGACAATCTGCCTGTTGCCTTTCCCATCCAAAAAAGCGAGAGCAAGAGAATCAGTTCGAGTATAGACAATACAGTGATGGATATTATTGGGATATGTATGGGATTCGGGGAATAAAGCAGGATGTTCCTGTAAGACAGCCTCTTTTTCCAGCAGTAGCATAAGTCACATATTTCAAAACGAACCCAGTTTCTTCCCTCATGCATATTTTTACGTTTGAAACGTTACAAGAGGCCAATGACACTGTGTTACCTTGGGAGGGTCAGTCCCAGCTGCTGTGGGCAAACCTGCCCGCCTCCAACAGAGATGGAAAAGGCAGTTGACATATAGCACTAATAATAAATAAATACGTGTGCCACTGGAGTCCAGCAGTTCCTAATTTGAAAACACTATTATTACTGCTACAGCGAAGCCTGTGATTTGGTTATTTATTTAAATCATATTTGCTTTTTGGGGTTCAAGCATGTTTATGTCCTAAACTCCCTAAGCTTTGCTGTGTTCCAGCGTGGTAGGAAAATGTACTCTTGAGTTCATGGATGGAGGAACAGGGGCACAAGACAGCAAAGCAAAGCCTGGGCTGGAACATTTCCATATCATTTTTACGGCGCAAATACCTTATGAAGTGTTTTACAGACAATTCGGACCATCACGTCCCTGATTTGAAAGGTTTTCAGCTGCTGGGGTGTTTGATTCTGTTTTCTGGGTGCTTGACTCTGTTTTCTGGGAATGGTGAGGTCACGGAGCACCACGGTGGGGATGGAAAACAACGCGGGGCCGGCACCGGCCTGGCTGGGGGGGAAATGCACGTACGAGAGTTGCATAAGCAAACAAGTTGTTCCCTGAGCAACGGGTCTGATGGAGGCAGCTTTCTTGGAGATCTGTGCCCTGTGCTCCCACAGACAGGCCCCGAGGTAAGGCTGCTCTCCAGTGACAATATTCCCCCCGTCCGTGGTTTTCCTCGTGCCCCGTAAATTTCTCTTCCCCTTGGTGCCTTTAGGCAGCATTGGGGAAGAGTTGGGGGCAAGCAGCAGGTAGATGCAGGTGGTTCAGGAGGCAAATGGGGTGGATGGTAAAGTTCACATTTACATCCAGATTATGAGTTTTTCCTCCTCAATCCATCCCATTTTCCTAAATATTTTAGGAATACTTCATGTGAGAGCACTCTTCCTCTCTTACATGTGGCTGAAGGTAGTTGATGAGTTCAGAAATTACTGGCAGGAGTACAAGCAAGGGTTAAGGAAAGAAGGCCTGACCTGTGCATAAAATGAAGATCCATATATCTTGTCTTGGGAAGAAAGACAGGTTTGTGTATTTTTTTTTTAATCACTGTGTAAACATAATGCAACTTCTTGAAATAAGTCTCGCACATGACTCATGCCTGTCAGTTCATTAGCTCTGGTATTTGGGGTGGGATTTACCTCACCTAGTTTTAGGCATCTGCTAATGGAGCAGCTTACTTTGGGCTCCTTTTCTGGTTAATAGAAAACTGATCAAAGCAGTCACGGGAGTTTAAAGGATGTTTCCTCCTCCTCTGAACTCTTCCCCTAAATTTGGGAGCTGCACATGTGCTCCGTTGCGTGCTGCTGATGTGGGAGTTGGGAATCTGGCTGAGAGATCTCTACCTAAATTGTCATGTGGGACAAATTTCACTGTGTATTGCTGTAGTAACACACTTACAAAATAGGTTACTTCTTAGTTAGTGTTATATCTGTCTGATACAGATTATTTTGCGCTCGTAAACTCATTAAGAATCTGTTCCCTTGTCCCACCTCAAGCCTGTGTTAATTTTTGATGTTGAGAGACTCGGTCTAGAATGAAATTTTGCTCCCGGGAGAATAAAGTAGGAAAAGTGAGTGCAGAAGGGCAGGGCTGTACCAAACCCAGACCCCAGCGTGTCCTGTCCCTTTTTTGGGGAGAGGCAGCACAGTGGTGTCTGTGAACTGTGTAAAACCCCAGAGCTTTCTGGAGGTCAGTTTTGGGGTGACTGCCTTGTGGAATACGAATGATGTTGATGTGGGCAAGGTGTAGAACCTGTTCCTGCTGCCTTTGGAGCCGGGAGGATCTCCAGGTGTGTCAGCACCGACACCGACCCCGGCCGCTGCCCCGAGCGATCCCGGAGCTCCTGGGGTGCTGTCGCTCCAGTGCTGCTTATCTCTGCATGGAAACGGGGCAGGATGAGTCGTGTTTGCTGTTCAGGTTTTGAATCAAGGGAGGAGAGCATAAAGACGGCCCAAACCAAGCTTTAAAGGCCAGACTGAGGGGTTTGCCCTTGGTTCAGCGGCACCGAGTTGAGCAGTGAGAGGTAACAGGCACCTGAGATGTTCCCTGAGGGGCTGGGGCTTTATAGGGGCTCACTTAGGAGTCCATATCCAGTTTGCTCAGATGGAGGCATCTGAGGTGCAGAAGTGAAGCTTAAAAATCCGTATTTCACAATTAGATGGTTTTTATGTTTATTAAACAATTGCTGCAGTAGGCTAGGAGCTGTCGCACAGTCCTTGCCACTAACCTGTCTCCAGGATGTTTTCCTTGTCTCAGCAGTTACCCCAAGAAACACCCAAAAGTCCTTTTCCCAGTTTCCTAAACCCACTTCTAAAAATCAGCCTTGTGTAGAATTGCAGCGCTTTTGACCCAACCCAAGCGAGTGTGATTTTTCTGCAATAGTTTGTTTATTCAGTAGGCAGCAAACACTACAAAAAAAGCAGAATTAACTACTAGTTACCTCAAATGGTTCGTGATCCTTCTGTGCCAGATTACGCTGGTCTTGATTGTTAAAGGCCAGAGCTCTGAAGCAGTGAATCATTCAGGTTTGGTACCCACATGATTTACTATAAACAAGGTTTAAGTTCCAGCTATTCCCCTGGTTAGACTCTATCTTGAAAACTTAACCTCTGACATCAGATCTGGTTTCTTCATTCAAGACTTGAAGGTTGTTACCAAACCAGTTTGTCCAAGAGGCTTTGGCATCTTGGGATTTGTTTGTTTGTTTGTTTTTTAAAAAGCGTGGCTTCAGCTCGGTTTTCTGGGGGGGCTGGTGGAACATGTCTGGGATGATTTAGTAGTTTTTTGAGTGAGTAGCTTGGTAGCAGAGATGGAGCAGTGCTTCCTCTGGCAGCTCAGAGCTGTGCTGCTGTTTCTGGTGAAATTTAGGAATTTATGTGTAGTGGAGGTTTTGCCAGTAGTTCGCACAGGAGCAGCTTTGGGCCTACTACTGGAGAATCAATTTGTGATTTTTTTATTTCCCTGAAAGCTGATTTATGTGTTTTTCGAAACCAGGTTGTCTGTGTTATAATTGATGGCTCAACTTTGCTCTCCTTCTTCTGGGATCAAACCTGCCTTGCCTTCCTACTGAATGGTTGATTAATTCCCCTGTCCCTGCAGAAGAAATACTATCGAGAGAAGCTGTGGAAAAACACTTATTACTTTGCTTAAAACTGCTTCTTGTTGTCTTGGTAACAATAAATTTATGGGGTGACTTAAGCTGCTACTGCATGAACAGGAGATATAAACTGCTGAAAATTCAAAGGCATGAAAAGATGGAGAAGCCTTCAACTAAAAAGCATATTTTGTTTTAGATGTTCTTAATTCCTTATTATTCTCTTTGATCCTTGAAGTGTTAAAAGGATGGAGCTTAGATACCTTTTATCACTTAAAAACTAAATTGAAGTAGAACCTGAAAAATAATTAAGTGTGATTTTTCTTTAAATGTGGGAAAAAGTAGCTGATGGACCATGGGTGTTGTACTTCCAGCTCTGGTAGATTTATATTTTTAACTCTTCAAAAGCTTCACTCATCTCTTTTTAGATTCAGCTTTGGCTAACCTTTGTTCCTTGACACATCTTTTCAAAATATTTGGAGTTGTTAGCCTTTGGTCACCTTTTCTGCAGCCTCCAGTGGGGAATGTGTGTCAGGGTGGGGAGAGCTGGAAGCGAGGGAGGTTTGTACCCTGTGGGGGTGTTTAGATGGTTGCATTTTTTGTGGAGGTTGGAAGATCTTTGAGCAGCTTTTGGGCTGTTTGGACCAGGGGCAGCATGGCTCATGTCAGTGGTGATCTCCAGAAGCCTGAAAGGTTCAGGAGCAGAGTGATTTAACTGGTTTTGAGTGTTTAAGGAAAGGGGTGAGAGCTGTGAACTCCAGGGCTGCAGAGACCAGGAGTGCCAGGACACAGGGAATGGCTTCCCACTGCCAGAGGGCAGGGCTGGATGGGATATTGGGAAGGAATTGTTCCCTGGGAGGGTGGGGAGGCCCTGGCACAGGGTGCCCAGAGAAGCTGTGGCTGCCCCTGGATCCCTGGCAGTGCCCAAGGCCAGGCTGGATGGGGCTTGGAGCAGCCTGGGACAGTGGAAGGTGTCCCTGCCTGTGGCAGGGGGTGGAACAAGAAGAGCTTTAAGGTCCCTTCCAGCCCACACCATCCTGGGATTCAGATCATCCCCTCTGAATCCTCGCTGGCTGTGGATCTGTTCCTCTGCCAAACAGGACCATGAATCTCCTGAGTGCTGGGCAGCCACCCTCGGACACCGGTGTGAGGCAGCAGCTGCCCACCCGGGGTAGCTCCTCCCGACCAAGCTCCTTAGCTCTGTTCCTGCACAGAAGGAAGATTTCCACAGCCTGAAATGCAGCCACAGCACTCAGAGGGCTCCGGCCTGACCGTACCTGACTGCAGAGCTTTTCAGCCGTGCTCGAGGCGCTCTGTCCGTGGAGCTGGGCAGGGATAGTGTGGGTGAAGGGCTTGTGTCCAGCCCCTGGTGACTCACCTCGTTCTACCAAAAACGGTGAAAGACAGAGGCAATTGTGCTCGGGGTATTCATGCATCTCGTGGCCTTCAGCCACAGCAATAGCCCAGAGCTCTGACTCTCAGAAGCGATTCCTGGTCTGTATTTTGTGACCTTTCCTTTTCCTTAAGGTCAGCTGTCCATTCCAACAGGCAGTGCTTTATCCTGTGGTACAGCAGCTGGTGGTGGGTACCACCCCAGCATTGCCCGTGTGCCCCACAATAATGAGAACCAAGAATAAATAAGAACCAAGATGTTGGATTTTGAATGTATCAGGTAATTTCAGCTGCACTGCTGACTTGTATGTTGAATTCAGTCTTTCAGTTCCTTACGTGTCCTTCTGGTACTTCTCCTTTCGTGGAGAAACCACTGTCCTGACCTGCCATGCACTTGCATCCTTGGAAATACCAGTGTTATTTATTGCAAATAAATATTCAGAGTATTTAAGCTGAATCTGTTGCTTTCCCAGTTCCTTTAGCCCAGGTTGGGATGTGCAGCAGTACAGTTTGGGGCAGAGGGGTTGCTGCTGGCCGGTCATCAGGTTCCTCTTCCCACTTTTTCCAAGTACATCCTTAATCCTTGAGGCACTGTGTGCGTTGGCTTTTTTCTTCCAGAAGGCAATTTATGAAACGACTTGGATATAGTGCCAAAAAATCCCATTGGGCAATAGCATTGCTTCAAATCCCATATTAGTATTGCCAATTTTTTTTCTCTTGCAGTCAGTGGAGCAAATTTTTCAATAATCATTAAGATATTTGCATAGAATTTGGTTTGAACCCCTACAGCAGTGGTCTGTGTTAAACCATGAGGAGTCAGACAATTCTAACTATGAAACATTTGTGTCCACCTCAGTTTTTTAAGGCTGGGTGATCCCTTGGAGCTGTGATGTGGTGGTTTTATAGTTGGTGAACTTTACATACAGTGACAAAAAGAGGAAAGAGTCTGTGTTTTTTGTTCTTAAGTGGGGAGGGAAGACACTGGCCCAGCTGTAGACAAAAGGGAAAATCCTTTGAGTGGATGCAGTCTTCAAAAAGGAAAAATGCATAAAGAATCCACCTGGATTTGAACATTAAGGTCTGGCTGATGTTTCTGTGAAGTCGGTTTCAAAAGGGTTGTCACAGGGAGTTTTGTTGTGCTGTACAAGTGTGGGGCTCCAAATTTCCTTCTTGATTTCTTACCTGTGCTTAGAGTTGAAAAAATATTTCCCTGTTCAAACTTTTTCCTTTTGCTGGTGCCTGGATTCCTATTATTCACTTTACCTTCTAATTTATGCTTCGTGTATTTTGTTCACTTTGCCAGTTCTTTGGTTACTGGTTCTATGAAATAAACTGCCCCGATAGTCAAGACAGGGAGATTTGCACGCTTGAGAAAATAATAACAAAAAAAGCCCCAACACCTCATCTGAAAGGAATGCTCAGGGCAAAAATTACTAATGTAGTAAATTACTCCTGTCAGCAGAGTCTGGGCAGGAGTGTGGGCTGCGCTCCTGTGCATTTCCAGGTTTTTCTGCTTTCCTTCCCAAGCACTACCATCTCTGGCCATTATTCTTTTCCTATCTTCCCCTCCCTGCAACCATTCTAAACGACTCCCTCTAATCCGCTGGCATTAATTGCACAATCTGAGATGAGGTAGGTGTGTTGCTGGCAGCTGCCTAAAGAAAACAGCCCAGACATCTCTTCCCTTTGTGAGCGCCAAGCGATGTCCCAGGACTGGTGTTACCGCCGCAGTCGCGACAGAGGCAGCAGGCAGGGACTCGAGATGGCAGAAAAAATGATGAAATACTCTTGTTTTGTAACCATATACCAGGGAACGTTCCCCACAGTGTATTTCTTAACACTTGAAGCCTGCTTTGCTGAGAGGGCCACGTGTCCCCAGCGGAGCTCGGTGCGGTTGGACAAAACCGAACGTTCAGAAAGCTGCAACAATTAACCTTTTGTTAAATAAATAAATAAATAAATAAATAAATAAATAAATAAATAAATAAATAAATAAATAAATAAATAAATAAATAAATAAATAAATAAATAAATAAATAAATAAATAAATAAATAAATAAATAAATAAATAAATAAATAAATAAATAAATAAATAAATAAATAAATAAATAAATAAATAAATAAATAAATAAATAAATAAATAAATAAATAAATTGTCCTTTGCCTCCCAGTTTGCAGGAGCATGGACATCCGCAACAACCTGACCCGACTGAACATGCTGGAGAACTGCACTGTGATCGAGGGCCACTTGCAGATCTTGCTGATGTTCAAAACCAAGCCCGAAGATTTCCGTGAGCTCAGCTTCCCCAAGCTGACCATGATCACAGACTACCTGCTGCTGTTCCGTGTCTACGGCCTGGAGAGCTTGAAGGGCCTCTTCCCCAACCTCACCGTGATCCGAGGGACTCGCCTGTTCTTCAACTACGCCCTGGTGATCTTTGAGATGGTGCACCTGAAGGAGATCGGCCTCTACAACCTGATGAACATCACCCGGGGCGCCGTGCGCATCGAGAAGAACAACGAGCTCTGCTACCTGTCCACCATCGACTGGTCCAGGATTTTGGATTCTGTAGAAGACAATTACATCGTGGCCAACAAGGACGACAAAGAAGAGTGTGGAGATGTGTGCCCGGGCACTGTGAAAGGGAAGAGCAACTGTCCCCCGACGGTGATTAACGGGATTTTCATCGAGCGCTGCTGGACGCACGATCGCTGCCAGAGAGGTGAGTGCACAGCGAGGGGTCTCAGCTGGGGCTTTGCTGTCAAGTTCTGACCTGTCAGGACCTGTGAGGCCCTGGCTCAGGTTGCCCAGAGGAGCTGTGGCTGCCCCATCCCTGGAAGTGTCCAAGGCCAGGTTGGATGGGACTTGGAGCACCTTGGGACAGTGGGAGGTGTCTCTGCCCATGGCAGGGGTGGGGTGGGATGGGCTTTAGATCCCTTCCAACCCAAACCATTCTGGGATTCTTGGAGGGCTGATAGGTGCCTGTTGATTGCTACCTGTAAGCACAGATGCCTAAATCAGGGCTCAAAATTGATGTTAGAAGATGAAGAGAAAACCTTTGGGATGGGGTTGTATGGGCAGTGTGTTTCACCTGTGTTTATAAGGTGTCCAGAATTCTGAGTTTGGTTCCTCTGGAGAGTCAGGAACTGCCCAGAGCTCACCATTTTAATGGACTTTGAGTGTTTTGTCTAATAGTTGGTACTCTGAGTGTCTTTGTTAGGGTTTGGGTAGGGAACAAAAGTCCAGACTGACTGGAAGGGTGCAGCAGGTGGAAGCACAACAGTGGGGAAAAGTCTCCGTGGAGTAAACCTCATTCTGGAAAGGTGCAATTCCATTTTTACCAAAACCTTCCTGCCATAAAAAGGTGTAAGATCTGTTGATGAGTGAGCAGTGTTTGCTCACAGAAGAAGCTGGAAGCCGAGTCAGACCTGAAGGGGAAGGGAGAAGGAGGAGGGAGGACCTGGGTGGGGTTAGAGGGTGGAATAACAGGACTTTGAGCCCGGGGCTTTGGTTCAGGGGAGAAGCTGTGTTCAAAAAATCTCACTGCTGTTGCCACCTCAGTCCTCAAATGTGTTCAAGTTGCTTTTAATTTTATACAGATTTGTTTTTTCCAAACTTGGAACTGACCTTAAGCTTAGCTTTAATTATATATTTGCTTTGATTTATGTTAAATCTGACTTGACGGGGGGAGCAAAGTGAATTGAGGTGAGAGTGACACATTTAGGGTTGTCTGCTTTTCTGGAGGTCGTGCATCCAAACGAACCAGTGTGTCCTGAGACGAAATTAGGAAACTTGTGGGCTGGAGAGAATTTCTTGCCAAGCTTTAAAGGGCAGCTCTGAGTGCTAAGTGCCAAATTTGAGGAGGAATTCCTACCAGTATGCACAAACTAATGCAATTAATGTGGTTTCCCCTCTGCTACTCCTCACCCCAAAACTGTCCAGCTTCCTTTTAAAGAAAGTGCTTATTTTTTGTGGCCAGAATGACAGCGTATGAGCAAGAAGATGCAAGTGTGTGCGTGTGTTCCTTTTTTAAAATGAAAAATAAGATTGTAAAGCATTTTATTTATAAACTTTCAGGTATGCAGTTACATCAGCACTGAAACCTGGTTTCTCATGTGTTTCACGTGCTGTGTTTTCTGCTATTTCATAAGGTTAAAGCTCTGCTTGGCACTTTTTTATTGCCTAGACCATAATGCCCCTCATTCCTGTGAATTTTCTGGGGCTGTGCTGCAGCAGACTGGAATGGAGGGTTTCTCTCCTTTAAACGACTGCCTATTTCCATGAAACCTGGAGAAATGTAATGTTTTAATGATAATGTTTTACATTGGGACAGAAATCTCAGCTCCTGAGCCTCTGATGCAGGAGTTTGTTGGAGGACACCTGTCCAGTACCTGCCTCAGCTCAGACACCACGCCTGTTTGACCCAGAAATTGAGACTTTAGTCGGAAAATGGTTTCAAAAGTCACCGTACACAGATGCTCCCATCTGGTTTTCCGTGTCCCTTGCAGAAGGAGCAGTAGGGAAGCAGTGCTCCTGAATATTTGGGCAGTGACTGGAATGCACTTCCCAAACCACTTAAGGAGCCGAGCTTATCTTTGTTTTGAACATTGGGATTTGGACTTTAATTTTTTGGTAGCCACTGTTTTGCACAAGCTGGGATCCGTGCGATCCTGTGCCTTGTGACGCCTGCCCCTGTGCTTCTGCAGTTGTTTTGACAGCCTGAGAGATCTTTTAGACCTTTCTGGCTGTTTGTGAGTAGCCTTTAGGCTCCGAGCACACGCCGATGGTGGAGATTAAGTGACATTTATTTAGCGAACCTGCCGGTGCAATCGCTGCCTCCTCTGTTCTCGTGCCAGCCCTAATGTATCCTTAGCATGTGTAATTGTTTTGTCAAGATTATTAAAAGCTTGTGTGAATTGTATTTTGGCTTTCCTTAGCCTGAAGAGCCTCGCAACAGCTCCCAGTACCCGGGGTATTAATGTCAGGAAATCTTTCCCTCTGCGTTTCTGCAGCTTATCTGGGAATCTTCAGCAGCTAATGCAGTGCTGAAGGCTCCTGGCTCTCTGGTTTTGAGTGTATTCTCTTTTATTTTTTCTCTTCTAGCCAGAATGAAATGTAGCAATTTCGGTATCGTTTTCACGGGGAAGTTTGGGTTTGTGTGGAGTTTTTAACCCAGGTTATTTGTACCCCTGGTTTGTTTAATGAAACTCGGTCTAGAATCTCCTGGTTCCCTTTTTTTTTTTTTTCATCTCTGGATGGGAAGTTGTTGCTGTCTAAACTGCTGCCCTGGGACTGGGAAAAACCCTTGAAGGATATGTAAATATTGATTGTTTTGATTTTACAGAGTGGGCGTCAATTGACAGAGACAAGTCCCAAGCTGACCGGCTTTTCCAGCCTGCTAAGCTTGGAGTCTTGCTGGAAAATACTAGGAGATGGGCAAGAAATTTGGGAGGGCACATGTGGGAAAGCTGGAAGATGTGACAGAAAATGAACTCCCTGACGGGAGGGTGCAGCCAGGTGGGGATTGGCCTCTTCTCCCAGGGGACAAGGGACAGGATGAGAGGAAATAGCCTCAAGCTGCCCCAGGGGAGGTTTAGATGGGAGACTGGGGGAAACTTCTTCATGGAAAAGGTTGTAAAGCGTTGGAAGCATTGGAGTCACCATCCCTGGAGGTGCTCAGAAGCAGTGAGGATGTGGCACTTGGGGACAGGGGTTAGGGATGAACACGGTGGTGCTGATGGTTGGACTTGATCTTAAAGGTCTTTTCCAGCCTTAAGGATTCTGTGATTCTCTGAAAGGTCCTGTGCGTGTGGGAAGTGGCAAAGTTGGGGCTGGAGTGGGGTCCTGGTGTCCCCCATCTCTTCCACACCATTCCCTGCCCTTCCCCTGCCAGCTCTCTGTGGTTGCTTCACATTACCCCTCTTTTATTTAATTGTTCCTTTATTTAATCAGCGCAAACATCCCAGTTGACTCCAAAACTAACTTTTCAGTTATAGCATGGAATTATCTCCAAGGCACACATCCAAGCCTCTGAATCATCCCCGGAGCTACAATTCCAGCCCGGAATTTTTTTTTTTTTTCAGTTGGTGATAACGTGTTCAGGACAACAAAGTAAAGGATCTTCTTACAGACGTTGGAGCAAAGGTTGGGGATGAAACCAGTGGGGAGGAACTGCAATCCTTTGTGGGCAGCTGCACCCTTGGAAAAACCAGTTGCAGCATTGAGGACTGTGTGTCTGAGTGCAGGGATGTGTAGGTGGATGCACCGTGGATTGAGATCCGTCGGGATGTGCTTCCTCAGAGTTTTCTTTTTTTTTTTTCCCCTAAATCACTCATGTTGGTGTGAAAACCAAGTCGGTTCAGTTAAGGCCAACTCATGTTATATTTTGGGTAGGCAGGGAGGGAAATGTGTAGTCTGTTTGGAATTTGGGTCTAGCCTGATGCTGTTTGTGGCAGCCAAGTGCTGTTCCTGTTCTGGGGGTTTTGTATCTCTGCACTGACATTTTTAACAGGGTTTTTTTTCACATACACAGTTATTTTATTGCCATCAAAACGTATTTCTTGGTCCTGCACTGCAGAGAGCGTCTTTGCTGAAGAATGCAGACAACAAAAATGCTGGAAATGCCACGTCCTAGACCTCGCTCTGGATCTGCCAAACATGATTTTCATATTTCGCATTTTTTCCACTTTTTTTTTTTTTTCTATATGTCTGTCACTCCTCTTGCAGAAGGAACAATTCCCTCTGAAATGGGATTTCCTGCCAATTCTCCCTGCAGTCAGGCTGCTCTGTCCATACAGAACTTGGAGCAGTCTGATGGGTTTGACAGTCTAATTATAAAGGCGGGTTCAGCCTTTTATTGCACGTCGGGTCATGTGGAAGTGGAGTCAGGCAATAGGAAGGAGAAGTGGAATGGCCAAATAAAAGTTACCAGCAGAATTATCTGCAATATCAGACAGTCCCTTGGTGAGCACTGAAGGGCCGAATTCCTGGAATGTAAGGATGGATAACTGAAATAGTTTTGACGGGGCCCAACAGTGATAGGAAAAGGGGGAATGGTTTTAAACTAAAAGAGGAAATATTTAGGCCAGATGTTAGGGAGAAATTCTCTACTCAGAGCGTGGGGAGGCCCTGGCACAGGGTGCCCAGAGCAGCTGTGGCTGCCCCTGGATCCCTGGCAGTGCCCAAGGCCAGGCTGGACATTGGGGCTTGGAGCAGCCTGGGACAGTGGAAGGTGTCCCTGTCCATGGCAGGGGTGGCACTGGGTGGGCTTTGAGGTCCCTTCCAGCCCAAACCATCCTGAGATTAATTCTATAATTCTGTGAACTGTAGGCTTCATTCCTTAGAAGATAAAATTCAGGTTCCCTTGTTCATCCTGAATGAAACCTTTGTAGGAATCTATTATCTGCTTGATCTTGGGGCTTCTTGCTACCAGGAAATTTGAGTTATTAAGAGTGTGGGCTGTTTCAGGTCTGTCAGTAGGCTCGTTTTTTCCATCTGTTATCTTGTTTTCTGTGATAAAAACAAAAGTTGTTTCTCAGCTACTGCAATTTAGAATTTGTGGCAAAGTATTGAGTTTGTGGAAAGTACATGAAAAAATTTGGGTCCATCGAAGAGGACGTAAAGCAGCAGATGGAAAGGATGACAGTCTGGAATAACTGACATGCAAAGAGCTGCTAGAGAAAGGTTCTGTGTGGAAATTATAAAGTTTTTCCACTGTTTTGGGTGTGATTTTTGGGGTTGTCCTGCACAGAGCCAGGAGCTGAACTTGATGATCCTTGTGGGTCCCTTCCAAATCAGGACATTCTGTGATTTTTTTTTTCCTATCATGTTGGGAAGCAGGTCTAGAGACAAAGGGATACAACAGGATCTCTCTTTGATTGCCCTGTGATTTATCTGGGGAAAATTCTGGGACAGATAAGGGACAGGTGAGGAACTGAGGAGTTGCTTTGTTCCCAAGTACAAGCAGCACAACAAAGCCCTGAGAAAAACATTGCTCAGCCTGAAATGTCTTTCAGCTGCTGTGAAACAGCACCGAGTGCTCTCAGAGAGACCAGTGCCAGCAGAAATTCTGCAACTCTGAACATCTTCAAGGCAGGTTTGAATAACAGAGTTCAGAGGTGTGTGTGGGAAACGCTTTGTGATGTTTACTTAGGTAGAAATATTACTTAGCAACAGCTTCCTGTAATTTTTATGTGCTGGGAATTTCTGTAACCATGAGCTTGGTTTTATTACCTTTGTATGGGAAAGGGGTCTCCAAGCGCTGAGCAGACTCAGCCAGCCTCAAGGGCAAGATATTTTTAAAGCTTCAAACACAAAGGAAATTTTTCCAGTTGCTACTACATGAAGTGGAAGTGCTCCTTTTATTTGGAGATCTGATAAGGGGTGCCTTTTTTTCTTTTCCCTTGCTCTGACGAGTGCCAGATGGAAGCTGACACCGGATAATCTCACTGGGGTGTCTGTGCTGACCCTGCCAAGCTACAGCTTTATTGAGGGCCCGGAGCTGGGACAGTGGTGACACTTTGCCAGCGCTGAGACATCCTAAACTGATTCACTTGAGCTTATTAAGAGTGGTTAAGAGATTTATGCTGCTTGGGGTTGTGATACAGCCCAGAACTGGGGGAGAAGGGGTGGAAACAATCCCTCCATACAAATGACTGTTGAAGGATGTGCTCCTTTGGAAACACCCAACAACACCGGGGAAGAAGCATCTGGAGCAGCTTTTCTCCACTGAGGTGGGGTAGGATTTCAATGCAAAGGGTCTCAACTTGCTCAGAAATTCCCACATGGGCAGCTGAGCTGGTGTTTCTTCAGCTTCTTCACTGCTGTGCCTTTAATTAAATTCGGGGTCGGAAAGTGAAGCTTTTCTGCTTCTGCCCCAAATCCCAACCAGCACTTCAGAAGCAGCTGTCTGACCCGTGCCATCTTTAGGAGTGTAAATACACAGTAAATACAGAGAATTCCTCCCCACAGTTAAGAGATCTGAATCCCTGTACAAAAATCTTGTCAAGGCAAAGGTTTTTGATGAGTTAAAAAGGAGAATGAGGTATTTTGCTGCTGATACAGTGAAAACTGGAAAAGTTTTCACCTTGTTTGGTTCAAGCTGCTATTTTAATTCTTTCAACTTTAGCTTTTCCCCAAAACACTTGTTATTTGAGTTGGTGTCTGGGCCCTTGGGGAGGCTGAGAGGAGTGCAGTGCCTCACGTGCAGTGGTCCAGCACCAAAGATACTCGAGGTGTCCTTAAACCCCTGATCCTCAGCGCTGATGTCGGCTCCTGGGGAGTTCCAAGGGTGCTTCAGGTAGAACTTTTCCCCCTTCAAGAACAGTTCCAAGTTACCTTTTTTTGCTTAAACAAGGGAAGCTGAACTACCCCTTGTTAGTTAAAAACCAGGAGGCTTGGCAGACACGCTCTTTGGAAAATGCTGCTGTCTGGGTGTGCAAGGGAGAAGTCTGAGAATGTAAAAAAATAAAAGAAAAAGAAGTGAGTGACAGAGTGAACACGTGTTGGTAATGTATGAATGAGAGAGCAGGAAATGGTTCACCTGGTGTGCTGTGTTTGTTCAGAGAGGAGGAGATGTGTTTCATTCAGAGCAAATCCTGCTGGATGTTCAGGGTGCTTGGGTGCTGTAAGCAAGGATGAGGAATTAGCCAGCGTGTATATTCTGTATGTTTTCCTCCCTTTACACCTCCTTCATGAAGGCAGGACAATGAAATTCTGCATTTTAAATCTTTTAATTAATTGTAAAAGTATTCTAAATCGAGTGCAATTCCGATGCCCCTTCTTGGATTTAGGCAAAATGAGCAGAATAAATGTAAGCTGTGTGATGGGACAACAGTCTTTGATTTTACAGGGAAGGAACTGGAAATCTTTGTTATTCGAGGCTGTGAAGGGATTGTGAACTGTTGGGTCTGTACAAAGAAGTGCATTCAGAGTGTGTGAGCAGACCAACTGAAATATGTCACTTGGCAAAGCTCTCCAAAACATCTCTCCCTATCAGGAATTGGATTTGACAGGGATTGCCTCTGTAAATAATTGCTGTGCTTAAAAAAATTCCCAACAAAACACAAAAACCCCAAAACAAAACACAAAAAAAGGTCAAAACCCGCCAGGTGTGACCAGCACAAAGATTGTTTCTAACTGAAAGGTTGAGGATTTCAGGACCTTTTGATTAATTACAGAGCTGGGGAATAACCAGCCGTGTCCTGGAGGAAGCTACACTCACCCTCCTCTCAGCTTGTAACAATAGCTGGGTACAAGTTCAATGATTAGGCTTCCCAATTATATCCTATAATTGTCTGCAAATTCCCATTGAGGGATGTGAATGAACTTGCTGGGATGTTTATGCTGCTTCATTAAGGCGGTTGGTTAGGTGGGAAAGAAAAAATGGTCAGAAAAAAAACGAAACGAAAGAAAAAACGTTGGGTCAGGGGAAGTCGTGGGGGTCCTGGCTGGGATTGCCTGCTTGGGATGAACCTGTAGTTATTGCAGTTCCTGCTTTGATCCCAAGCTTTTGGCTGGCATTGCATAAGTGCAGGGAGATACTGGATCACAGCCACTCGTCTTTATCTCAGTTTTGTAGCCGAGGGTACTGGGGGGCACCAGGCTGACGTCGCTGGAGCGCTGTCGGCCTGGCTTTTCTTTGGGCTTGTGACACATAAAACAAACAGAGAATTAACTTTGGCTCCGTGCAGTGCTTAAATGCTGGCTGAGTACTTTAATGGTTTCACGTGAAGAGTCTGGATTCCTTGTGAATCTGGGTTTAAACTGACCCAGGCAGGACACTCGGCACCTGCTCGTGTCCAGAAAGTTTTATAATTGGAGTTGGATGCTCTGTGCTAAAAGGGAGCTTCTGTACCCTCAGCAGGAATTCCTTAATTTGAGATTGTGGTTATTTCCCTGCCTCCTGGGCACCTTGAGAGATGAAGGCTCTGAGGAAGAAGATGTTTTGAAGGAAATGCCAGCAAAGGGTTGGAAAGAAAGTCCAGTTAGAACAGCATTCAGCAGAATGTTGGGATTAATTCTCTTCAGCGTATTTCTAAAGAACTCAGGGTGTGTGTGGTTTTGGTGCACTCCAGGAAAAGAAATGTGACCTTAATCTTGTGTATCAGGTCAGAGGTGCCCTTCTCCAAGGATGCCAAGAACTGCTGCTCCATTGGAATTATAACTTGGGCAGTTCCAGCTTTTGCAGAGCTCGGCTCCCACGCTGCAGTCGCTGAAGCACTGGCAGGTGCTGGACAGGTGAACTGTCAGGAATTGTGACCCTTCTCAGGAATTATGCCTCGTTCATAGGCATAAAGAGGCTGGCAGCTATTTGGCAAGATGGGTCTGATGAAGGGTGTATAACTTGCAAGGCCCTTTTAGTCTGTTTTCAGACTTCTGGAGTTGCACACGTCGGACTCTGGTCACTTGGGGCTCCTGCAGGATCTGTGCTGGTGTGTGGCCACGCTGGAATTTCAGGGCCCTGATGTGATGAGCTGAGCCTGAGTTCATCTTACAGCACAAGACTGATGGTTTTTAAGTCAGAGTTAAGGCAACTTAGGGAGCAGATTTGTCAGAGATAAGAGAAAACACCTGCAAGCTGAGCAGCAACATCTGCGGTTCTGCATCTCTGCTCCCTCATGCTCCTCTCGGCTCACTTTGGTCTGAACCCTGGGCACAAGTCCTCATTTAGTGGTTTTTAAAATGTGAATTGTCTGGGGCAGGGAGGGAGGAGGTTGGTCCCAGTGTGTTCATCAAAACAAAGCCTGCTGGGCTGTAGGGTGTGAGGAAGGGAAGGTTCATAGGGCAAGGGAGCAGGCACGGTTTGGAGCTGTGCAGCCATAAGTTCCAGCCCAATTTTTGATGTTTTTCTCTGGTTTTGTAGCTGTGGGAGTTTAATTATGCTGAGAGCACACAGCATTATTGCAGTTCAAGGCTCTAACCCCATGGGCAGGGGTCCCAGGGCAGGAGCTTGGGCTCTCCACAGCATTCCAGAGGTGCAGGAGCAGACGCTCCTTCCCTGGCGAGAGGAAGGAGTTGGGTGCTGGGATGTGACGCTCTCATGCGGCACTTTGATGACACAAAATGGGGCTGTCTGTTTGCTGGCTGGTTTTCCCCCGTTGATGTGAAGAGCCCAAGCTGGACACGGGCTGTTCCAGGGATGGATGATTTGGTGTCTGTGGCAGAGCTGCTGAACTTGGCAGTGTCGCTTCCGATAATGGGAGTGAGAGGCCGTCAGCTTCCGAGTTGTTTGCTCTGAAATATCTGCAGTAACTGAGAGTTCACTCAGCAACCTGCAGCAAAAAAGTCAAGGTCCAGCTATTGCACTGACCTGGGCACCGGGAAATCCCTCACACTGAGGCTCCAGACAAACTCTGTTGTATCAGCAGCGTTTTATGATTGATAAAGTACATAAAGAATGTTTGCACTTGAAGGTGGGCTTGATTAGAAAATCTCAGGAATTATGCAGGAAGCCGTAGCCCTGTGTGTTGGTTTCCCAGGAGTAAGGCGTGTGCAATTCCACAGACAGCACAGGATAACAAAGCATTTTTCTGTTTCCATTTTCAACTTCATTAAGCACATCCATGTTGCATTACGGCACTGCAAGGATTTTAATTCTTCATGAGCAATGAAAAGATTCATTAAAATTTGAGTATCAGACAAATGTTCTTCTTGTCTTTTCTGCAAAGACAATCCAATTATATTCTCTGGGTAGTGCAAACATAGAGCAGTGATTTAATGAAGTGAACAGGATTGTTGTTTTCTGGTCTTCGGTCTTTTCTGAATGTCATCTCTCTGAAGTCAGGCTGATCACACTGATGTGTTTACACAGCTTCAGTTCAGGATGGAGGAGTCCAAGAGCTCCCTCTAAGTACCCCTCAAAAGCTCCCAAAAGCCAGAGAGGAAATGGAGCTCCTCAGTGTGATGTCTGACTGTCTGAAAGTCTCGCCCAGTGGAGCCTTAACAGGGCTTAAAGGAATAAGGCTTTTGTTTTAAAACAGTACTTGAAGTGAAGCCTTTAAAGCTCAATAAACTATTTCTCTGTTCATTCAATTCTGTGGATTTTAGGCTCCGGGAATCTGCGTGCTCTGTTTCTGGCAGAGGGGAGCGTAGCACATGGCACAGTCTTACCTGGAGACTTCAGGAGAAAGCAGTTTATGTAGAAACTGGTGCTTTATCTGAAACAACTTCCTACCTCATCAGCCATCTCCACAACTGTTAAACAGGCTAAAGAAATGCCATGTGTAGATTTTCCTTAAGCTTCTCTTCCACACTCCAATACCCTTATCTCCAGAGCTGCTTAAATAATTTGTGTAGTGTTTGGCTGCTCTCTCAGTGCTTGGAGATCAAGTTTCTAGTCCACAAAACCAGTCCATTCGAACTGGGTATCTGCATCAAGCGCCAGCTTTTGTTCTGGGAAATACGAAATGTTCTCCTTCGAGCCTGTACAGTGTGTGAATTTGGTGGGTGTGATAAGAAAAACGTCCCCGTGTTTTGCATGGCTCCGGCGGCGAGAGGAGGAGCAGCCGCGTGACGCTTCTTGCTCATCAGCAGCAGGGAAGAGCCTGTTGTTTTTCCACATGCTCTAATCTGTGATAACAAAAAGAGCTTCAGATTGTGTTTTTCAAACACGCTGCGGGTCTCTCAGTGCTCAGATTTGCCAGTGGCTCTCTCTGCTGTGGGAACACGTCCGTCCACCCAGAGCCTGATTTGAAGTGGCTCGGGTTCAAATCCGCGCCTTGTTTTGGTGCTGGAGGAGGCTGAGCAGGTCTCAGCAGTCAGCTGAAACCCAGTGTTTTGCTTTGCTCGGGGTGTTCTGCAGAGGGTTGAGTGCTGGATGTGGCCTGGGGTACCGCCAGTCTCTTCCTGGCACTGCCAGGGTTTGGGCCCCTCTTTGTGACTTCCATAAACTTCAGCCGGCCAGTGAAGGAGGAGCCTCGAGGCAGAATTTAACTTAAGGATGGGTTTAGACAAACATCCATCAGAAATGTCGTAGGTGGAGTATTCGAGGCGGCCTCAGACAGGTGGATGGACTGGGTAGCATCTCCAAAGCTCCTTGGGCTCCCTTCCATTGGCAGATTTATTCCAGTGCCGGCAGCTCCGAGCTGAGACCTGAAACCTCCGCAGTTTGATGAAGAAAAAGACTCTTTGTCCCTGGAGAAACTGAAAAGGCTTCAGGTTGCTTGTAGAGGAGAGTCCCATCTCTTTTTCTTGCTAGATGGTGCTGGTTTGTGTCATTTTTTTTTTTTCCCCAGAGGGCTCTCTCCATTGTAAGGCCATTTCCACACTGGTTTCCCCAGTAACTGCCCCGTGAGGGGATCCAAAGGTGTGTGGCTGTGGCATCAATTAGAGAGCTCTGAATAGTCCTAATTGCTCTGCAGTGGACAATGCTGATGGCAGCTGGTGATTAGACCATATCTGAGGCCCGGGCTGATAAAGTGAAGGTTTTTAGCACCGTGGCACACGCCTGCAGGGGTGGGGGATGTCAGCAGATCCTGTTCCTCCCGATGGCCCAGCGCAGCTTCACTGATGGATATAATGGGACTTTAGCTACTCCTGCACTTCCCTGTGACCTCAGTGACACTCAGTTTTATTTTAAGAGCTTACCATGGTGTGAAATAAAGCAGAATTTTCACAGTTCTGACCACTGACAGTTGGAGCCATCAAGTATTGTGGAAGGAGGATTGAGAATCCAAGATCTCCCCTGAGTTCAGTGTAACTTTGGATGATTCAGTTCCCCTGTCTCTGGCCTTGTTGAGATGGCACAACTAGTTTGGCATTAAATACCTTCGGATTACGACTTTCTCTTGCATAATTTACAAGGAGAAGTAGATTCATGGCCTCCAAGGGTGGCTTGTGCAATGTAGTTAATGGTTTTTGTACTCGTCTCCAGTCGTTTGGTTTTCCTCAGGGTTGTGTTTGTGTGACTTTTGGTAATTTTTACCATTTCTCATTTGGCATCTGGGTTAGAGCAGCAGAGGGATGTGGCACAGTCACAAAAATCTCCAGGGATCAGTGTGTTTGTAAGGAGAAGCTGTTAAGCCAGTGGATATCTGGATGACTGGGAAGAGCCAAGCTGGATAATTCGTGCAGTTCCACATATTCATATACAGTGAATTACTAGAAAATGGGCATTGCTGGTATGCCAAGGATGACGAGGGCGAGTAGTAAATAAAAATACATTGCACATTGCTTGGCTCTGCAGGCAAACAGTATCTATTTCAGTCCTGCTAAGGAAATTCTTATGCCTCGAAATAAACCGTGGCGAGCGTGCGTAGAGCTTTGGGCAAACTGGGGAGGGTGTGCAAGGGAATGGGCAGGAGCTGAGGAGGCCACAACAGCTCGAGGAGTGGAGAGAATTTTATGTGGGTGCACAGAATCGATGGATTTGATACTGGTAACGAAATCCTGCATCCATTTCTCCTTTCCACAGTTCAGATATTGCTTTGGGAAAAATCACTGTATGTTCAGGGAAGACTGAAGTGACGCCTGTTAAGTGAATGAAGGCACAGTACAGTGTGGAGCTTGGGGTGTATCCATGTGGGAAATGAATGGAGGATGGATGTGTCAGTGCTCCTGCTCCTGGTGAGCCTGGGTTTGGGCAGCTTGTTAAGTGGCTGTGCACTGAACAGTTTGTGCACCCTGGTTATTTCAGGAAAATTAATAAATCTGATTGGTAGAGCCAGTTAGCTCTGCTTCCTGGGAAAATCCACCTTTCTTGGCACGTCTGGCCTTCAGATGATGCTTTGCCTTTCTCTCTCCTCATCCTCCCTGGGAGGTGAGGCACGAAGGGGGATCTGGAGTCAGAAAGGGAGATCTGGAGTGAGCCCTGTTCCTTTTTCCTCTCTGTTTGTTTTCAGTCTCGTCACCCACAAACACAAATTTGGCTTCAGTATCGATGTTTACAATTCATTACTGCGCCGTGAAATCTGCCCAGATTAAAATCTTAACCTCTGCCTGACATTTCTGTGTAGATCATTAGTTATCAGCATAATCTCCTTGTGGTTAATCTTATACTTCCGCCCATTCCATTGCCTTTCTCAGTCATGGAGAGCTCCATTTTTGCTGTAAACTGTGCCTCTGTTTTGGTGTAGTTGTTGTTTTCTGTGTCCGGATTACGTTTATATAACGTATCTAAAATTCCATCTTTCCTCATCCCCACGTGTCAGCATAGCTTTCGTTCTTTCATGCCTTGTTTACTACAACATCCTTCCCCGTGGCCTTGAGGAAAGGAATCTTGTCCCTCCCTTATCTCTGCAGAAAGCAGAGCTCGGACGTTTCGCCTCATGCCTTGATTGTATCATCGCTCCTCATTTACAGGAGGGGCTTTGTAGGTAAAAGTAATAACTTGTGTTTGGAAAAATCAGATGGACTTTGGTTTTAAACCATCACCAAGTCCTTGTGTGTATCTCCATTTGTCTCTGTTTCTTACATACCAGCTCCTAGAATCATAGAATCATGGAATATCCTGAGCAGGAAGGGACCCACAGGGACCATCACTTATTTTTGGGACATGCCTGGAGCACTCTCCTGTGATTTGGGTGTTCTGGGGTTGCAGTGAGCGAGCAGGTTTGGCAGGAGGAAGTTAAAGGGAACAGGGATGTTTACAAGATGCTGTACGTTGGAGAGTAATAAATAGTTAAATATTAACATGAAGCTTTCATGAGGCTCCCAGGTGGCATCAACTGTTGAATGATAACACCAAATCCTTGGGTTGTAATAAAGATTGAAATTTAACAAACCATAACAACAGAAAAACAACGTTATTGTTGTGAGTAAAATTACGATCAAAGCTTTACAGGGAAGTGCCCCAAATTAACGTTAAAGACTCTGGTCTTGGTCTAAATTACAAATTGTCTCTTCTGCTGTACGGAATGAAGTGCAATATTTTGCCTGAAGATGCGGTGTCAGTTTTGGGGCTGGCATATTAAAAAAACCCAGCTGCCAAGCAGAGGTGGGTGGTTATTTCTGATCCCTGACACTAAGCTCCCATGTAATTTTGAACACAAAGTACAAGGAGCAGGCTTGACCTGCTTGCCAGAGAATGGCACAAGAGCACTGTTGTAGACACTGGGTGAAGTATTTGCAGCTTCTGGTCGCTATCCTGGTGTGCACTTTGTGACACTTGTCCCACCTGTAACAGTTGCTGCAGTGTTTTCAAATCAAACTGTGTTTTGGTAGTTTGAGCTCCATGGCCAACAGCTTTGCTTGATTTCTGCAAGTTGTTTGTACCTGTGTGGGGAATCGGCTCAATTGAAAGGTGCCAGGAGGATGAAAACAGACCTAGTCTTGAGTTTTAATTTCTTTATTAATTCATTTTTTTTCAGCATGAGGTGCTTTGCTCTGTAAGTTCAGTTCCCGAGGGGCTTGCAGCCGTGGTGTGAACACCACTGCTTAAAATGCACAAAAGGAAAATGTTTATTTGGTCTTTGTTGTGTCTGGGCAGTATTAGGGATACTTGGGTTGGAAACATCCAGTTCTCTGTGTAAATAGCCGGGGTGACGGAGGAGAGCAGGAGCGAAAACCTTCAAGGGAGAGCAACAGAAAGGTCTAAAAAATCCATGAAAATGAGAGCCTGTCCTGAGGGTTCAGTGGAAGAAGATGAGGGCCTTCTGTACCTGAGGTTTGTAGCCCAAGAAGTCCTGTCCCCAAAAATAAAGAGATGATACTGGGCTGTCGAACTCCATCCATGGGGTCTGAATTTACACAGGACTTTGTAAACCTGGGCCCAGGCCCTGCCTTGTGCCTCGGCGTGGAGCTGCAGAAGCTCATTTGCAAAGGTATTCACTGCCTAAGAAGATGAAGAACGAGTGACCAAAGGCATCGTGGGTCCATTGAGGTTGTTGTCTCCTCCAGGCTTCACCACATTAAGATGAATTACATATATTTTATATGCTATAGAAGTAAAATGTGTGTGTATACGTATGTGGGAGCTCCTCTTAGCACGTTTCCCATATTCCTTGGCATAATTCACCCCGGAGTAAATATGTATTTGCAGAGAAATGCCCCACCAGCAGGTGTAGTGCAGAAGATAATGAATTACTCCTCAGTTTACACAGCAGAAGGTTGGCACAGAGGAGGCTGTTTCTGGAGAGATCTCCTGTTATCTGCCCCTTTCCTCTGTAAACAGCCGAGCTCAACCTTTCCCGTATCTCCATTCAACAACTTCTTCCACAGACCTCCACTATCACAGCTGGACAAGGTGGCACACGGCTCCAAACTCTTTTATCTTGTCTAAACTCACATTTGCTGATCCTCCCAGCTCCAGCATCGCCGTGGGCTTCAGCTGTTCCTGGCGGGAAGCGGCCGAACCCCGGCCCCGGTTTGGAATATCTGAGCCATTCCGTGTAGCTCCGGTCGAGCACGTAATTCGTGGGAGGGCTGGGAGGAGAAACGGTTTTTTTTCTTATCCTTACTGATAGATGAGATAAGAGGTGTAATGTTGTCCTGAGAAATGTCAATGGGAAGAGTTTCCTTGACGTTGTAGTAAGTGTGTTGTTTTTGGAAGTCACTGTCCATGGGAAGGGAGGCACCTGCAGTTAATTTTATCTGTTCCTGTGTAAATACAGACCTCCGAACGTTCCCAGCTCGCAGTTCAGCGGGGTCATGGCATTATGTACTGTAATATCTTATTTTATAAATAACACTTTATTTTAGTGCTGACTGTAAAATCTGGGATTTATTTGGCACTTGCTCTTTCCCGAGCTGGTGCTGAGAACTGCAGCCCTTTGTTGTGGGTTACAGCACTTGAGTCGATGCCTCTTGGAAGGGGGTTGCTCCGTGGTTGTCTTTGGGGAGAAGGGAGGGATGAGTGTTGTTAGAGCAGCTGAGCTCTGGGAATAAGTGACATCAAATTTGCTTGAGCATCTCGTGATTATTTCCTCAATTTCGCTTGACCACTGCGGCCGACGCCCGGCGTTGCCGGCAGGATTTTGGTATCACCGTGTTAACTTCTTATTTTTTTGTTCTCTTCCAGTTTCTCCATTTATTTTGTAGATTCAGGAAGGGCTGGGGGAGCTGCTGTTGTTTGTCACCAAGGAGATCAAAAGTCCTTGTGCTTTTTACAGTCCACTGGACCTCTCCAACCCTGTCCCTCCCAGGCACGTTTCTGCCACTGTGGTGCCCTGGGAGCAGCGTGTCCAGTGCAGCCCAGGACTGCTGCTGGTGGGGTTTGGGGTTTAGGTTTCCGCCTCTCTGGTCCCCGTGACATGAAGAAATAACTGAAGGAATAAGCCAGAGTGCAGTGGGGTTTGCAGCACATTGGGTTTTTTGCAGCAATCCTCTGTCCACCCACTCTGCTGTGGGTTTTAGATTTATTTTTTACTTAGTCTTCACCAGACACAGTTTTGCTTAATTTAATAGCTCTTTTCAGCCTTGTGATACATTAATGCACTGGGATTAGGTGTTGTCTTGATGTGTTCAGATCAAATAAATGCTCACAAGAAAGTAGATGGTCATGAGTGAAAAAATTAAAAATTGGTTTAGGGATAAAAATTACATTTATAGGACCGATGGCACTTCACAACTTACTGAATTAGGGGTCTTCTTGACCGGAAGAGAATGAGCGAAAGAGCAAAAGCGACCAAGTAAAAAATACTGTGTATGTACAGCAGGATCTCATACATCATTTTATAAGGAGTAAGACCCATATGGATTTCCATAGCAGCGATGCTGCTCAGCACTTGCAGCAGGAAACAAGCCCAGGCTCTGTAGTACTAAATTAAGATCACATGCTTGCAACACACTGAGGAGTTACTGCCGGGGGCGATTAGTCCTTGGGTTTCCTTTTTTTTTTTTTTTTTTTTTTTTTTTCCCTTTCCTTGTTGGTTTTGTTTTTGTTTAGAACCACAAGAACCCATTGCTGCGGAGGTCACTGCCGTGACTGTACCGTTAGGAAATGAAATTACAGTTCCCTCTGCAGCTGTAACTCAAGCAGGACTCTGTGCGTGGATAAATTTATATGTCGCATCTCGCAGCCATTTACAGTAAGAGGGGAAAAAAAGCCGCGGGGACGCGCAGAGCGCTGCGATCCTGTTTCTGTGGGGCTCTGGCTTTGGGTTCTGTGCCTGTGCCCGTCATCTAACATGACACCAGCCCAGCCCTGGCACCGGGGCAGCCGCGTCGCGGCCAAAACAAGCCATTTCCAGCCCTGGCAACGCCGGCTTCGTGCCGGCTCCCTCCTGCCTTCCCCTCCCGCTTATGGACACCCCGCGCCAATCAAACGCCGAAAAACCCACGGCAGCCCTTGGATTGCGTTAAATTGCATTAAATTGCGTTAAATTGCATTAAATTGCAGGAGGCTGATGAGGGTTCTGCGTGGTGGTGGGAGGCCGGGGCTGGCTGCGGAGCTGGCAGGGTTAAGGCTGTTTGCCTTGTGCAGATAGCGGGCGGTTGGGTTGGATGCCTCCCCTGCGCAGGCAGCAAATGCATTGGCTGAGGTTGAGGGCGGTTCTCCTGCCGCAGTTGTTTTGTGTCCTGGACTCCGTTGGATCTGGAGCCTCCTAATTGCCTTGTCTGTAATCAGAATAGAGTTTGTGTAAGCCAGGGGAGAGGAGCTGGTGGTGTGAGGGGGGGTTTGCTGCTCGCCACTGGCTCGGCTGCCGGACACTGGACACCCGTGGTGGCCGAGGGGACCCATGGTAGCCCAGGCTGCCTCCACTGACCCCCGTCCACATACATGGGGCTTGTTACTGCACTGAAAAACGATCACATTTATTCACAACAGATCAGTCCCAAACCCGTGTGGTGCCTGGACAGCACATGTGCAGCATTTTGATGTTTGTACGTGTGGTTTAGAATTTGTCCTTAATGAACCGTGTTGCTCTTACCCAACCCAAACCACCACCTGTGTGAACACCCAGTTCACCTCACCCAGGATGTTGCTATTTAAACCCACCCAGCGGCAGAGAACCCCAAAGGAACAGCAAAACTTATCCTGAGTGGTGTTTTTTTCCCTGTTTTCTCGGACAATTCACCGTTTTATTAACAGAAAACAAGAAAAAAGACCTAACACCCAAGTTTTTAACAGCTTAGTGCTTAATTGACTTGCCTGTTAAATACGGATCTCCTGGTTACCTGTGCTGGCTGGGGAATGTGTTTACAGTATCAGGGTGTTTTGTTTCCACCTGGAGCACGGGGAAGTGGTGAAACACGGGAGCGATCCACGGAGGTAGAAATTCCTTTGCGCTGACTCTGCGGCCGCCTGTCCCCCCCGGCTGGGCCTCAGCAGCACGAAGAAATGTCCGTTTGAATCTCTAATCAGAAGGGTTTGGAGAAGGCATTGTTTCCTCAGTCTTGGGAGCCCACACTAGCAGCGAGTTAAATATTTATTCGCCCCTGGAACAACAGGTTCGAGCCTCTTGTGTCGCTGCGTTCCTCCCCGGGTGCGTTAACGTCGGGCTCTTTGTCAGCTTTGGGACAGGGATTTTAAACACCCAGTTCCTACAGAGCTGCTGAGGAGGTGTCGTGGCTGTGCTGGGCAGCTTTGTCCTGGTGCTGGTGCTGGACCCATGGCCCTGCAGCAGCTTTTGTGGTGCAGCGTGGTGGCTTCTGCCCCTACCCAGAATAGCTGCTCCTTTGTCTCTCGCTTGGGTTTGTGGAGCTCCCTTTGGACTTTCTGTGAGGGATGGAGAGAGTCGATTTTTTCCCCGTGCTGAGAGCAGGGCCCTGCATTGTCCAAAAGTCTCACCCAGCCTTAACCAGAGGCTGGGGGGTGTGGGTGTCATGTCTGAACCTTCCCTGAGCCTCCCCACGTGTTGCAGACTGTGCCACAGCTCCCAAAAGTGCCATCTTAGAGTCACAGAATGCCCTGAGTTGGGAGGAACCTGCAAGAATCATCGAGTACAAACACCCCAACAACCCCTGAGAGCGCTGTCCAAACTCTCCTGGAGCTCTGGCAGCCTTGGGACCCTGACCATTCCCTGGGGAGACAATCTTTTTATGCAAAAAGGCAAATCTCTGTGGGCCACGGCAATTATTGGGGTCTGCAGACCTGGGTGGAGAAGGGTAATGAGGTGCACAAACCTATTCAGTGTTGACCTGCAGTGAAAGCACCACGTGGCAGTAAAAAACCCAAACAAAACCCGTATTTCTGGCCCATCTGGATCACATAACCTGGAGTACCAGTTGTAAGAAGCCGTAGTGGAGATACTCTGGAGAGGTTTTACACGACTTGAGGTGCTCTCTAAAATGCAGACTCTGGTAATGTCATGACATCTGTTCAGGATCTTGGGTAATGAGGATTTGCACAAAATGGTGATTGACAATTTCTGCTCTTGAGTGCTTAATGGAAAAAGAGCTGTTGCCTTGGGTGCTTTGCTTTCCTTGAGCTGTCTTTGAGACATCAAAAGCTCGCGGAACAGGAAAAAAGAAACGTTGAGAACGGTTTAAAAATAGTTTAATTGTATCTTCTGAAAACCTTTAGAGTGGAGACTTTAGGCGGTTTCTGCCCTGTGAATACTTGCAGCTGAGTTCAAAATGTGTAAATAAGCACAGGGCTTTGAAGATTAGTTTCCATAACAAATTTAATAAAAATACTGTGTGACAGAATGTTAAGTAGGTGCCATGTGTCACCGGGTGCTTTGCATGAGGGCCGGCTTTTCCCAGTTACCTGTCTGCTCCACTGACTCCTTGGAAAACAACTGCTGTCCTGTGGATGCTTTAAACTTTGTAGTTCTTGAGCAAGAAAGAGACATGGGAAAACTCCCCTGTGAAGGAAATGCTGGTGAGGAAACACTGGGAATTGTGCTGGCAGCACTCGCCCTCCAGCTCCTACAAACCATTCCTGCATTTGCCTCAGTGCTTTGCTTCCCAGCTGGAAGCTGACCCTGCTCCAGGGAGGAACCAAGCAGTGCAGGATTCCTTGCAGGACATCTCTGTGTCAGGGAAGGTGTGGGAGAAACAGCCCAGGCTTTCCCCCTGCTCATAAACCTTGATATTCCAGGCTGGAATTAGTAAGTTTGATAGTGTTTTGGACCGAATTCTGGAATTTTCTGTTGCAAATATTTCTAATAAACATCAGCCAGGACACCTGTTGCTAGGCTGTGCTCATCTATGGCCTGGTAAGGAATGTATAACCATTTAAAACATCCATGTATAACCTGGCTTTTAAAACAAGCTTCTCATTTTGTATTTAGTCTAATGCAAGGTGTTATCTGCAGCTTGCTGCAGTTTGGCTATTGAATTTCAATCAGGTGCTGTTTGTGACAGGTTCACAAATAAGACCAGTTGCTAGAAAACAGCAAAAGGTGGTCAGCCTGAAAGGAAACTAATTTGAATGGATTTTTTTGCAATGGATGTGTGGTGTACAGAGAAAACACCTGCAGTGAAGGACTAACATGGAAGCAATAAGATATTGGAGATTAAATTGTCCTTGTGGTAGAATTTCAACTTTATCCATTTCATATTTCTTCAAGGGATTTTATCAGGCTGGAGCAGACCAGAGGTTGCTCATCTTTACTACCTCATCTACTGCTGCTTGTTCCAAGAATGGCATTAACAGCTTTAACACACTTAATTCTGCAATCCCTTAACATGGGGCGGAGGAGGATTTTCTTCCTAACACAGCTGGGGATTGGATCATCCAAACATGTTGTGCTGTGGATCCCACATGCTGCTCCTTTAGCTGGATAAAACCAGGCCACGTTCCCCTGCTGGGCTGCTCAAACGCCTTAACCAGAAATTAAGGGCAACGTTTCACCTCTGGACATTGCTGCGCCCAGGACCTTCCAAATGAAGCCCCTCCTGCCTTGACACTGAGTATTGGACAGAAAGCTGGGGGAATTTTGAGGCAGATGGTGTTAATTCAGGATTTATTGCTGTCTCCCTTCACCAGGGATGCTCAGGCAAGGCATCAGGAGCTGCTCAGGTTCTCCCTCAGCCACAGCACTGGTTTGGTGAGGACAAGGGGATGTCTTGATCTGCATCTTGGCATTCACAGCTGGATCCCAAAGGCTGTGAGGATAAATTGAGGTCCCTGTCCCCCATCTAAAGCCCTTCCTCCTGCTTCTAAAGCCCTGCTTGGCGTTGGTATTTGCTCTTGGGGTGCTGATTTCAGCTCTGTTCTCTTCCCTGATGGGAAGTTCTGTGGTGTGTTCTGGATCACAGAGTTGGATTTAACCAGTTCAGCCTCGTTTGAACGGCTCAGACTGAGCGTGGAGGTGCTGAGGGGCAGGACTGACCTTCCCCCTGGAGCTTCCTTGGGTGTGTTCATCCTGCCCTCCCGCTCCTCCCCGAGTTACTCATGGTGTTTGCTCCGAGCTGTGCCCGCTTGGTTTCCAGTTCCAAGCCCAAACCGCTCGTTAAAGGTGTTGTGGGGCGCTAGGTAATGAGTAATTAAAAAGAAAACCATAAAACCCTCAAGCAATAACACTCGTGGGTGTCCTTCTTTGTGGACTTGTTGGGAGAGTCACTGAAAAGCTCCTGTTGGTGCCAGGGCTTCCTCCAGGAAACCAGGGACAGGGTGATAGACAGATGGGAAGCAAATCCCGATAAAGCCGAAGTGTTGTGCAGAAGTGCTGTTGGACGTGTTATTTGCAGTACTGCTGTAGGAAACTTCAGGTTCTTAAACTGAGAAACAGGAATCTTCTGGCTGAAACTGCCTGTGCCAGGCTGGGAAGCTCTTGCTGTGGAGCCTCATCACTCCTGAGCTTCAGAAATAACATTGGAGTCACCAAGGCTCTCCTGGAGCCTCTTGGTGCCGGACCAAGGGAACAGGAAAGCTCAGTTTTCTTCTCTTGAAGATGAGCATTGATGAGTTGTGAGGGTGAATGAAAACACTCCTCAAAAATGTTCTTAAAATGTGGAATTTACATTGAAAGGAGGAGATGAGGCAGAATTAACACTGACAAGTGGAGATGAGGCAGAATTTGCACTGAAAGGTGGGGATGAGGCAGAATTTACACTGAAAGGTGGAGATGAGGCAGAATTTACACTGAAAGGTGGAGATGAGGCAGAATTTACACTGAAAGGTGGAGATGAGGCAGAATTTACACTGAAAGGTGGGGATGAGGCAGAATTTACACTGAAAGGGGGGGATGAGGCAGAATTTACACTGAAAGGGGGGGATGAGGCAGAATTTACACTGAAAGGTGGAGATGAGGCAGAATTTACACTGAAAAGGGAGATGAGGCAGAATTTACACTGAAAAGGGAGATGAGGCAGAATTTACACCGACAAGTGGAGATGATGCCGACGCCTGCGCTCCATGGTTGCCCCTTTGCAAAGGGAGTTCCCAGGGCGAGCAGGACCAGGTGTCACAAGCCCTGAGGGTCGCACACGGCCAGGCTCTCCTGTGGCACTCACCTGCCTCTGCTGTTCTCCCTTGGCAGTCTGTCCCCCAGCCTGCAAGTCGCAGGGCTGCACCTCGGACGGGCAGTGCTGCCACAGCGAGTGCCTCGGCGACTGCACGGAGCCCAACGACCCCGCCAAGTGCGTGGCCTGTCGCAACTTCTACCTGGACGGGAGGTGCGTGGACAACTGCCCCGCCGGGCACTACCGCTTCGAGGGCTGGCGCTGCGTCACCTTCGCCTTCTGCCAGGAGCTGCACAACAAGTGCAAGAGCGCCCGGGAGTCGGGGTGCCACGTCATCCACAACAACGAGTGCGTGCACGAGTGCCCCTCGGGCTACATCATGAACTCCAGCAAGTGAGTGCCTGCTCTGTGGGGGACACACTGGGAGGGAGCTGGGCTGGGCTTTCCTCCCCCTTGGACACGGGGTTTGGGTGATGTGTCAAGGCCAGGAGAAGTTTCCGGCGTTGGAGCGTCTGTGGCAATCACCTGGCCTACTTTAATATGATTTACAAACTAATGCCTTGCTAATTCAAGCCATTAAAAGCTCTCCCTGCCGTGGGCTGGTGGTTTATTCCTGTCTTGGCTTCCCTTGGTTCCTCTCAAGTTTGGGAAAAATGGGCAAGGGAGATGGAGAGAGGACAAGGAAGAGCATCCTCAAGCTGGAAGGGTCTCTCTGTAATGGCAGGTGGGGTGGGCAGTGGAGAGGCTTTAGCAGCCCTGCTTCCCTCCCCACTGGAGCAGCCTCAGGCCAGGGAGCTGGGCTGGAAAAGCACAACGGGGAGAGGTCATGGCTAATGAAGAGAGCGCGGCGTCCTCCATGTGCTCCTTCTCAGAATATCTGTCCCTCATGCCTGTAATTACTTTCATTGAGCAGGTTCAAGCTGTGCCAGACATAAATGCACAATGTAACAAACAAGTGTAGCACGAATCAAAGCAGGGAACAGCCGTTCTGTCTATTCCCAGGGGGTTTTGATAAAGGAATTAAATAATTTACGTTGCTGAGCTGTTTATCACTGCAAACTTGGTTGTTTGTCCTGCAATACCATTCTATATTGTGATGAGTCAGATTTCCTATGAATATTGGTCACTTTGTGCTCGCATATGTTTGCTCCTGCCATAATAATTTCAGGGAATTCACTCTCAACGGGACTTTTTATGCCATTTCCTGTTTTGCTTTTCCAAAGGATGAACAAGCAGCCCCCACAGTAGCTGTGCTGCTTGTGCAACAGCCCCGTGGCCTCTCCTGTGCTGTTCCAGGCTGCTGCCAGTGGGACCTCACAGCTCTGCTCCCTGCTTTTCCTAGAGCATTTCTTTCTCTGAACTAGTTGGGAACACATTCTTGTGGTGGTGTGACCAGGGCAAGCCATCAGCTCGTACTGTTTAAGCAGAATTTCCCCAGAGCACAAAGCACATTCTTGCCTTTTTTAAAGCAACATTGTGTGCAGTCCTCAATCAGAGGGTTCCCACATGAAGGGCCAGCTCTCCACTCATTAATTACACGTTTGGTTAACGATCTTGGGATGAAGACAGGGCTGGGGTTTGTTATCTTGAAACCCCTGGGATGGAGAGCACTGAGCAGCATTGTGGCCAGTTTCCTCTTCAAAAAAATTCAGGTCACTTCATTTTGTTATGTAGGAAGAGATGGAGTGATTCTCGTTTGAAGTGTGGAAATGACAATCTAAGACAATTTAAATTTATCAGTTATTTTCAAGGCCAGGTTGGATGGGGCTTGGAGCAACCTGGTCTAGTGGAAGGTGTGGAAAGGGGTTGGAATGGGATGAGCTTTAAGGTCCCTTCCAACCCAAACCATTCCATGATTCTGTGACTCTCCTTGGAGTCCCTAAGTGCTGCTCACGGCAAGCGAATCCCACGGCTTATTGTCACTTCAGACTCATCCCTCTGCTGCTGGGAATGGCTGGGGCCATCCTGGCTCACCCCTGCACCCCTCCTGTCCTGTTCTGCAGCCTGCACTGCACGCCCTGCGCGGGGCCCTGTCCCAAGGTCTGCGACTTCGGCAAGGAGAAGACGATCGACTCGGTGACGTCGGCGCAGGAGCTGCGGGGCTGCACGGTCGTGAACGGCAGCTTGGTCATAAACATCCGCGGGGGAAGTAAGTGGGGCAGGGGCGAGGAGTGGGCAGCACGGGCTGGCAGCCAGGGACCGGGGCACTGCCCTGAGCTGGGGCTCTTCCCTTGGCTGTGACCGCCCTCAGTCGTAGAGGGACCCAGAAAAATAAGCACAAAGGCTCTTGACGTGCTCGTTTGGCATTTTTTGTTAATTGATTTTTGCGAGTTCTCATGGATTAACATAAAGCAATTGTTTAATACGTTTGGGCTCCAGTGTGGGCGTTTCTCTCTGTGATACCAGAAAACTCTTCCCGATGTTTTCCTCTCCGTAGATAACATAGCAGCTGAGCTGGAAGCGAATCTTGGCTTGATAGAAGAAATCTCAGGTTACCTAAAAATTCGCCGCTCTTATGCCTTGGTTTCTCTTTCTTTTTTTCGGAAACTCCATCTGATTAGAGGAGAGACCCTCGAAGCTGGGTGAGTTCTCTCAAAAGATGCTTTATTTGAATGCTTTGAAGTACAAGGAGTGCCAGTTCTATCAGGGTGATTTGTATTGGGAAACAATTCCTAAGTTATTTTTAAATGTTTCTCTGCCCGTGGCTCGTGCCCTGCCAGGGCAGACAATTTACATTCATTTTTCTTTGATGTGGGGGTTAGTGCAAGAAGAGTTTTCCATGCATCCCCTCCCAACCCATGTTTTCATTCTTCTGCTTTCAGGAATTACTCCTTTTATGCCTTGGACAACCAGAATCTTCGCCAGCTCTGGGACTGGAGCAAACACAACCTCACTATTGCACGAGGCAAACTCTTCTTCCATTACAATCCCAAGCTGTGCCTGTCAGAAATCCACAAGATGGAAGAGATCTCTGGGACTAAGGGGCGTCAGGAGAGGAATGACATAGCCCTGAAAACCAACGGGGATCAAGCCTCGTGTAAGAGTCTCAGAATGCAGCCCTGCTTCCCTTTCCTGTCCCTCTGCCTTGCTCTCCTCATACTCCTCTTTCTCCCAGCCCAGCCCATGATGTTTTTCTGTGGCCTGTCCTTGTCCCTTTGCTGGAGCAGCAGATGTGCCCCTTGCCTGTGCTCTCAGTGCCACTGTCACTATGCCACAAGTAAAAGTCCCCACGGGATCTCCCTCTGGCAGCCTTGGTCCCACAAAACCCTGGGAGGTTTTTGGGGCTGGGAGTGTATTTATTGTGTCTTTTTGAAGAGTTTAGCACAATGTAGCCTCAGCCCAGGCTGGGACTTGGTGTTACTGCTGAGTGCCTGATTAATAGTCATAATCTGCTTTCCCCATGTCATGAGGCGACGGAGCGCACACGGAATAAACACGGGAGAAGCGGCACTTCCACCCATCCCTGCGGCCACGTGAGGCGATTGCCATGACAACAGGCAGAGAAAATTTTCCAACCATTTTTGCAATGCCTCCCTGAGGTTTTTCACCTACTAGCTTTCTTCAGGAGCAACGATCAGACAGTGCCTGTGTCAGCAAACAGCACGGGGCTGGCTTTACGCTGTCACTGAAGTCGTGCTGCTGAAGATGGAGTTTTGCAGACACTTGTTTTGGCAGCAGTACTGCAATAAATGCAGTCCTTCTGCACCTGCAGCCCTGCTGTTTGTTCCCTTTCTGTGCCACACAATCCCCTTTCCCTGTTTGTACCAGGGCTGTGTGGTGAGCCAGATTGTGGAAGCGATCAGGGGTAGGAAATACCCAGCTTTGTTCTGAGCTGGTGACATCTCTCTGCTGTGATTCAGTGCTCAGCCCCACAGAGATTCACCTGCAGACAGGAACAGGAGCACGTGCAGGTGGACATGGGCCCTTTGCAACTCGGGATAGGAAGACAGATGATATGGGGACAGAGGCAATGACCCATCCATGCAGTATTCCAGCAGTTGTGCTGTGATCCTGGGAGATGCTTGGGCAGGAATTGCCACCAAAAAGCCCAGCATTGACTGAACTGGGATTTCAGATGCTGGCTCACAGCCTGCAGGGCAGCTTGGGTCATCCTGTGGCTTCACTGTCCCTCTGCTTTTGGGGACAGCACTGCCAGAAGAGTCCAAAGTCCCTTCCCACCCAAAACATTCCATGATTCTGTGATCCCCCGGTCCTGCCCTCGTTGCCCTGATGTAGCTGTTTGTGAACAGACCTAAAAAGTGAAGATCTTTCAGTTGACTCAGTTTCCTGGTCTGGTTTCCCACATATCAACAGATGCAGCCAGGCCAGCACAGTGGGAGAAGGGAATGCTATGGCTGTGACCTAAAAACTGGCAGGACCAGTGAAAAACACACACGGAGCCTCTGGGGCACCACAGCTCCAGCCTGGGCAGAGGGAAGGAGCACAAGGAACCAGCTGTCTGTAAAGTTCATCTCCTCCCATGAGACACTGAAAAGCTCTTCCCACATTGGGGATGAACCTGGATTTGGGCAGATCCAGCTCTGCCTGTGGCTGTGAGCAGCTCCTGGGTTGGTGGTTGGTGTGAAGGCAGCTGGAGAGACAGTTGCATTTCTCTTTGCCAGCTGTACCCCCACCCTGCTGAGCTGGTGTCTGTGCCACCCCCACCTCAAACCACAGCTTGCCAGGGTGTTTGGCTTTTTGTTTGCTTTTACATTTCAAGCCCAGCTTTCACATTGGCAGCATCCTGCTTACTAAAAAAAAATAGAAAGGGAAGAAAAAAAAAAGCCCTTGTTTGTTCTGGATGTGGTGCCAGTGAAATGAATGTTCTTCCTCCTGCTGCAGCTACTGCAGGAATAGCAAATTCAGTCAGAGCCACTTGGGCTGGGGGCACAAAACACATTGTACTGTGTCCCTTGAGCTCCATCCTCCTGCAAACACCCTCCTGCTTGCAGAGGGACCACACTGCTCCTGGGCAAGGCTGGGAATTCTTCTGCTTTGTTTTTGTGGCCTGTTGCCTTCTCTGCAAACCACGCTGCTGGGTTCAGCTGTGCAGATCATCATAAACTGTGAAATATGGCGCCTTTAGATTTCCCACTTTTTAGAATTTAGTTCAGCTCTTCTACTGAGTCATTTTCATAAAGTCATAGAAAAATTTAACCTTAGGAGGGCATTGATTCCAACCCCTGATTTGGGGTAGGAATGACTTCGAAGTCAGATAAGGTTTTACTGGGCAACTCTTCTCAGTGCCAACATTCTCACATTTATCTTAAATCTTCTGAGATAATTAAAACCAAAAACTTCCATTTTTTAGCATTAATAAAACTATTGTCACTTCTCACTCGTTACAGGTGAAAACGAACTGCTGAAATTTTCTTCCATTAGAACTTCTCATGACAAGATCCTGCTGAAGTGGGAGCCCTACTGGCCCCCTGATTTCCGTGACCTCCTGGGGTTTATGCTGTTCTACAAAGAGGCGTAAGTGGTCCCCCTGTGGTCACAGATAAATGGCCTTGTTGGGCTGCCACGAGCAGCTGCTGGCACTGAAAGGTGGATGTTAAACCTGCTGGATGTTTCTGCTGTAGGCAAAGCTGTTCAGCCTCTGATTTTGTGGCTTCTACACTAAAGTTCCCGGTGATACCTTTCTATAAAAGTGTTCATTGAGATCCCTGACTTGTGCACAGGCACAACTCCTCATTTAAGAACAACCCAAACTTTAGTTATTCCTGCTGTTCTAGACACACATACACTCAAACCATGGAGTTCCCCATCTCCCCACTATCTCCATGGGATGCTGAGGGTTTTATCCCCTATGAGGTGGGAAAGATTCCTTTAGAATTGAGGTAACCAAGCTGATTTTCATAAAGCTGGCAATAATCAGCCTGGATTTAGTCGTTGGGGTCGTGTGTGGCACCTCCAGGACCTGCTCTGTGATGCTGTCAGAGGCCCAGGTAGCAAAGGTCCCAATGCCTCCCTTTCAGAATAAATACAATGAGATAATTTTGCTTCCTCCGAAGGGTAAAGGGTGATAACTTTCAGTGCTGTCTTTAGAAATGTTTTTAAGAGCCTGAATGAGGATTCTGTTAATTGGAGCCTTCTCTTTCACACAGTCCCTACCAAAACGTGACGGAGTTCGACGGCCAGGATGCCTGTGGCTCCAACAGCTGGACAGTTGTGGATGTTGACCCCCCACCACGCTCAAACGAGCCCAAAGCCCAGGCCCAGCCAGGGTGGCTCCTGAGGGGCCTGAAGCCCTGGACACAATATGCTGTGTTTGTGAAAACCCTGGTCACCTTCTCTGACGAGCGGCGGACGTACGGCGCCAAGAGCGAGATCATCTACGTGCAGACCAACGCCACGGGTCAGTGCAGCACACTCCTGGGGTAAAACCAGGCCTAAATAATTCTGCCTGGATGGGGTTGTGGTAGTCCCATATCCAGGAAACTTTCCACTGCCCTGCTTTGGTAGGAAGGAATTCCTAAAGCAGTGGTGTGATTCCAGATGGTGCTGATGGACACCTCTTCTATCCAGGTTGGGTGGCCTCGTGTAAGAATCACTAAGGCTGGAAGAGACCTCCAGGATCATCCAGCCCAGCCTGGAAGAGCCTGCTGGGTGCCAGGGAATGCCTGATTCCCAGAGAAATGGAAATTTGCCTGTGCTGGGCCCTGCTTTGCCAGGCTCTGGCAGGGCAGTGCAGTGACCTCTGCCTCTTCCCACGCAGTTCCGTCGGTCCCGTTAGATCCGATATCCGTTTCCAACTCTTCATCCCAAATCATCCTGAAGTGGAAGCCGCCCTCGGAGCCCAACGGGAACATCACACACTACCTGGTGTACTGGCAGCAGCAGGCAGAGGACAGTGAGCTCTACGAACTCGATTACTGCCTGAAAGGTGAGTGAGTGCTTCTCCCTCCGGGCCTTTCCTTCAGTCTCTCCCAGGATTGCCTGGAGTTTCTGCCTTGGAGGTGCTCTGGGGGCCCAATTCTGCTGGATTCAGGACTGTTCTAGGAACAGCTCTGTCCCTCCCTGTTCTGTTACATTAGGTGCTAATGCCAAGGTATGTGCAAAAGGTCTAAAAACATTTTTTACAAAGTAATCACACGTTTTTTCCATTGGGAATCTCCCTTCTGCCCTTGTTCCTTTTAAACTGAGTTACGAGCTTAATAGCAGCAATGGAGATGGTAAAGTTAAAAATTTCAGTGCTGCTGGAGCTCAGGGCCACGTTAATTTTTGAAGGCAGCTGGTGCCTGGTTTGGAATTCCTTGAGAACACAGAATTTCACCGAGGACTTCCAAAATCTCACCTGCTGCTCTGTCACCTGGACTGGGATAAAGCAGCATCCAGGCTCCATTTCAAAAAGAGCATTTTTGAATCAAAGGCCTGTCAGAAAAGAGGGAACTGCTCAGCCCTGGATGTGAACTATGCCATGAGTCCTGTGTACTCATCACTGGTTTGGGATCTTTGCAGGATCAAACATCTTCCGCCAAGTCGGGCATGAGTGACACTAAAACTGTTTTATCCCCAGGATTAAAGCTGCCCTCAAGGACGTGGTCTCCTCCTTTTGAATCCGAAGACCCCCAGAAGTATAATCAGAGTGAAGCTGAGGATGTCAGTGGGGAATGTTGTTCCTGTCCTAAAACAGACTCCCAGATCCAGAAGGAGCTGGAGGAGTCTGCTTTCCGTAAGACCTTCGAGAATTATCTCCACAACGAGGTTTTTGTGCCCAGGTGAGAACATCAAACGGGACTGTCCAGGGGTCAGGAGGAGGGACATGTAATTGAGGATTAAATAAAAATACCAGGTTGGACACAGCCACGTTGCCAGGCTTCCAGGAGCCTGTCTAGTCCAGCTGGACATGAGTGTTGGAATGGGGAGAGCTGAGCACCTACCACGGATGTTCCTGCAGATTGGGAAGATCCTGCTTTCATTTCCCGTCCCTGAATTCTCCTCAGCTCAAGAATAAAGTGAGAATCCTTAACAAACAGCCTGCAGCTCATCTGGCATCAGATGATGCCAAAAATAGAGACTTTTTTTTCCTGTCTTGAAATTTTGTGGTCGAGTTTTTCATTGAGTTGAAAAGAAAGGGAAAGGGCAGTTTACCAGGCCACAGCCTCGTCCTTCAGCGTGGTATTTGTGGTCTTCCTTCACTTAGCCTGGGAAATACCTCCAATACCATGAGGAATGTGAGTGCCGTGGGTGGTGAATGTCCTGTTTGGAGTGGCACACGCAGTGTCACATTAAGTGGTGTTGAATGTCTTCACACTTCATCTGCAGCTCGGGGAGGAAGTGCTGGGGAGCAGGGTAGAACCTGTGGTGATTTACCCTCCTCCTTGTCACGCGTTTTGTGCTCTAAATTTATTCTCTGCTTGCTGCCCTCAGCCAACAAACCTGAATTTGCAGCTGCCTGACAAAAGCTGGGTCACTGCACTGAGCATTTTCCCTGTCGAAAGCATCCCTGGTGTTCCCTGCCCTGCTGCCTGCCGTCCTCACCTGGAAGCTTGGGCAGAGCCCCTCCTTCTGCTGTTCCCTGGCTGTTGGTGCCCATCAGGACGAGTTCCAGTGTGCCAGGACACGACGTATTCCAAAGCAGAGGAGAACCAAGCCATGTGCAAAAGCCAAACTCCTCCTGGTGTAGGCAGACAATTCTGACAGCCTGATTTCTTTTATTTTTCCTTTTTCCCCCCCCCAATTTTATTGTGCAGCCAGCCCGGGATGCTTCTCAGGCCATTTTCTGGGGTATGTATTTTAGGAAAAAACCAATCACCAGGATGTGCCACCTTGTCAGCCTCCTGAGGAAGAAATCCCCGCATCCCATGGCCAATTAATCCTTTAAAACAAGCCAGTGGTAAAGAGGCCTCCCTGGTGCCACCTGCCCTGCTCGTCTTCCCTGGCAGGCTCCAGGCTGTCGCCACATAAATCAGATTTTTTTTCCTGTGAATACTGTGCTATCACGGGCTCACAGAGCCTGGCAGAGAGCTGGGAGTGTGGTTTACTTCAGGTGCTTTTTTTGTGGCTCCTGAGAGTTCAGTGACCTCTCCCAAGGTGCTGTGTGGCCTCTCCTGGAGAGAAGGAACTTGCCAGTCATGGGAAGAATCCCAGGGATGAGGCCAGCAGGGAGCACGAGATGCCAGGGGAGCAGAATCACAGCAGTTTCTCCCTGATGTGTCCTTGTTTTCCATGTGCCATTTCCCCCCTCCTGCCCTGTTCCCAGCGATCTGATCCCTGGGCAGGATCCAGCCTTAGGCCGGGGCTGATCTCACCCCTCTGGAAATCACAGTTCCTTCCCTGTGGTCAGGTTGATTACCCACTCCAGGAGCCACTGCCACAACTCCTGGGGGTCACTTTGCTCTGGCACTGGCAGAAAAGCCAAACTAGAAGTTCAGGAATGTTCCTCTGCGCAGGCAGAGCTGGCAGGGTCTTCACACCAGGTCGCCTTTGGAGCGGAGCCAAGTGGCCGTCAGAAGCCGATGCTTTGTTTCTTCCTTCCTGTGTTATTTGTTGTTTAGGGGGCGTTTGGCACAGATTGGAGCTCAGGGATGGTTTACACCCTGGCACAGGCTGCCCAGGGGTGTGTGGGGTCTCCATCCCCGGCGATGGTCAAACATGGTCCTGAGCCACCTGCTCCAGCTGCCCCTGCTTTGGGCCAGGGGCTCGGGCGAGACAATCCCCAGAGGTGCTTTCCAGCCTCACCCCTCCATGATTCTGTGGAAAACAGGGAAAGATCTCAAAAAAAGTCCTGAGAAGCAGAGGGGGAGTCAGTGGCTGCTGTTCAGGGTGTCATTCCATGTATTCCCTCCATCACCGCTGCAGCAAGAGCAGGAGCAGTCCCCGTTCTGTGTCCCTGCGCTCTCTGTCACACACATTTGTGCCATTCCCAATGTTCTTGGGGAGCAAGGTCTGAGCAATCACTCACATTCCAAGGAATTGTTTTCCCCTGCCTTTCCCAGTTCAGTTAATTGTACAGACAAATCTAAAACGCTTTTGCCAGCCCAGCTGACCTGGGGTAGTTTCAGGTGTGTGGAAAAGCTTGGCTTAAGGTACCAAAGGCGTTTTTGGAACCCCCCAGCCCAGGCCATACTGTGTGTGCTGAGGTGCCACTTCCAGCCCCCTCACAGCCCCTGGGCATCTGTGAGAGCAGGAGGAACCTGGAGCTGAGGGATTCACAAGGCACTCACTGGAGCTGCTGAGATGGCCCCAGTGCAAATTACACTGGAACAACTCTGAGAAGAATCAGGTGTTTGAAAATACAGAGAATTTGGCAAGAAAACTGCTGCAAATCCAGGATAATAAATATGGAAAAAATTGGGGATTTACAGCTTCAGAAGGTTTTGTTAACTTTCTATGATTTGAGAAGGAAGGAATTCTTGCATTTTACTCTGTGTTGCATCAATGGTCAAATTACTGTTTTACTGGTGAAAAACAAAATTCCCTTGAACACGAGGATCAGCTGAATCCACACTTGATAAACAGAGGGTGTAGCTTTGCTTTTATGCAAACCAGGTTCTGTTTGACCGTAAGGAATCCTTCCCAAGGAGGGAGGTGGCATGACCCACAGCTGGGTCCCTGACCTCTGCCCCATCCTCAGGGGACACTGCTCACAACACCACACAGGCTGAGGGGACAGCAGCTCCAAAAGGAGTTAATTAGTAATTAAGAAAGAGAAAACTTAAAACTGGAATGTGCTTGCTGAACATTTGCCGTTTGCCATCCTGTTTTGTCATCAGGTGGATGAATATTCTGTAGGAAGGAATTCTTGGCTGGGAGGGTGGGGAGGCCCTGGCACAGGGTGCCCAGAGCAGCTGTGGCTGCCCCTGGATCCCTGGCAGTGCCCAAGGCCAGGCTGGACACTGGGGCTTGGAGCAGCCTGGGACAGTGGAAGGTGTCCCTGCCCATGGCAGGGGTGGCACTGGATGGGCTTTAAGGTCCCTTCCACCCCAAACCATTCTGTGCTGATGGCTCTGTGAAGATTTGTGTTGTGTTGTGTGCAGCCCAGTGTTAAGTTTGAGGACATCTCAAGCTCTGCTTTCCGGCTGGTGGCTTTTGCTGTAGGAGGAGAAACAGCACCAGGGAGGGCAGAGGGAAGCAGGGAAGGTGGCAGAGACCTGTCAGAGTAGTCCCTGTTGGTGCTGGGGCTGGGGCTGGTCATGGCCTGCTGGTCAGAGGTGGCAGTGGAAAGTTCAGTTCAGCAGCAAAGATCTGCTTCAACAGCTTGTTACATTTTTAGAGCCTGGAGATACCTCAAGTGTGGGTTCAGTTCAGGTCACTCTTTGTACCCTTTAATAGCTGCACACACACGCACACACACACAAAAAGATCATCACCCCCTTAAAACACATGGTCTGGATTTCAACTGGCATTAATTCCTTTTGTGTAACTGAATACAGTTACTGATTCACCACCTTGGTTAGTTCCCGACCTGGAATTGCCCGTGGCAGATGTGTGGCACGACATAAGAGTGTTGGATTGAGCACTTCTGGTTTGGTACTGATCCTTTCTTCTTTCTTTTTTTTTTTTCCCCCCAAGAAAATGAAATTTTTGAATGTTTCTTAATTCTGTTGAATTTATTCTGTTTATTTGCTGACAAAACCTGGCATTAAAGCTGGCTGGTGGCACTCAGGTGCAGACATGGAACGTGACAGGGCCACACTGCAGGTGCTGGTTTTACAAGTGAAAAAATTGGATTTTCAGACTGAAATGCAGTAACTTGAGGAGCAACGTTTGGTTGACAAAACCACACAATGAATATGTAATCGGAATCATGAGTTTTAAATGCATGCCTTGAAAAGGACTTAATAGATTTGATCTCTTGGGAAAAGGTTAAAATGCTTTTGTGTATCCATCGAGGTTCAGCCTTAGGGGTGAGAGTGGCAAATGTATTCCAGAGAGCTGGGAGAGTGGCTTAATGCTTTATAAATGCAAGCTGGTGACACTTGGGATATGTGGCACATCTGAGGTCACCGAGTCGGGGCCGCGGCGTGACCTCGTTTGCTCGGAGCTGCAGCGTGTGGGAGCTGAACTCCAAAGCATTGCAACCCTGCCCGAGGCATCCGTGAGGCAACCTGGTAAAGTTAGACTCAGCTGAGAGATCCAGGGGAACTTGAGTTCTCAAGCAAATACTTGAGGCTTGGGTTGGTTTATTTTTATTTTATCTCCCTGTATGCAGTTGAGCAGGGAGAAGAGTCTGGGGGATACGGAATTTTATAAACACGCGTTGCTCGGTTTAAAAAAAAAAAAATCCTGAATTTCTTTGTTGCATTGCCAATACCAGGCTTCAGTTTGAGTTTTCAGTGGCACTCTGAGCTCTCCCATTTTAACTCTTCCTTTTCAGCTGGACGTGTTGACACTGACTCTAACAGATAACGTGGTGACCCGTGTTGTTTAACAGGCCATCAAGAAAACGAAGAGACCTCGGCTCCGTGGCAAACTCCACCGTGGTGTTACCCACCATCCCATCCTCCCCCAACAATTCAGCAGCAGCTGAGGGTGCAGAGGAGCAGAAGCCTTTTGAGAAAGTGCTGTCGAAGGAGTCGCTGGTGATCTCGGGGCTGCGGCACTTCACCGGCTACCGCATCGAGCTCCACGCCTGCAACCACGATGCTCAGGAGTCCCGCTGCAGCGTGGCAGCTTATGTCAGTGCCAGGACCATGCCAGAAGGTGATTCCCTCCCTGAGCCCTGCTGTGGCTTGGTGGCTGTTCCCAAAATGCTGCTTTTCCCATGGGAGCCAGCTGCAATATGTGAGACTGGGGCTATCCGTACGTCCCGGTGGGAAAGGAGGATGGATGAGGTATTGGCAGGTGTGAATTTTGCCCAGAGACATGGAACTAAACCTAATCTTGATCTTGGTTCTAGCTAAGGCAGATGACATCGTTGGCCCAGTTTCCCATGAGCTGGTGGAAAAGAACACGGTGCATTTGAAGTGGCAGGAGCCAAAGGAGCCCAACGGCCTCATCGTGCTCTACGAGGTGAACTACGGGCGGCTCGGGGAGACAGAGGTGAGAGGTTCTGCTTCCACTGCCCCTTTGGAGAAGTGGCTCCCCCTGGGAGCCCAGGGCCCTTTAGGATTTCTCTGGTCAGGTTTCCTGGTGAGAGAGCCGGTGGGATACAAAATTTCGCTGGTGAATTTGTCTCCTCTGGAAGCCTGGGGTGACATCAGGGAATAATCTGCCTCTGTGGTGCCCATTTGCCCAGCAAGTTTAGCTGATTTGCCAACTTCCTGCCTGGAGCTTTTTTAGAAATGTTATTTCACAGAAGGACAGAAACCCCACATTGCTGTGTCTCAGATGAAAAGCCTTAAGTTGCACCAGGGAGGTCCAGATTAGATACCAGAAAAAAAAAATTCCCTGCAGGAGAGCTCAGGCATTGGAATAAGTTGCCCAGGGAGGTGGTGGAGTCACCACCTCTGGAAGTGTTCAAGAGGTGTCTGAATGTGGCACTTGGGGACATGTTTTAGGGCTGATGATGGTGGTGCTGGGTTGATGGTGGGACTTGATGACCTTGAAGGTCTCTTCCAACCTTGACGTTTCTGTCATTCTGTGAAATTTAAGTTGCTTAGAGGAACTTGGGGACAGAGCTGGTGTCAGTGCCACAGGAACAGAGCTGGTGTCAGTGCCA
>VZTI01005822.1:240593-328263 GCA_013397865.1 Struthidea cinerea | reverse complement strand
GTCTCAGTGCCACGGGGGCAGCGCTGGTGTCAGTGCCATGGGGGCAGGGCTGGTGTCAGTGCCACGGGGGCAGGGCTGGTGTCAGTGCCACAGGAACAGAGCTGGTGTCAGTGCTACAGGAACAGTGGCACTCACCAGTGCAGGCCCAGTGTCAGGGCTGAGGACCGGGGCAGCACGTGGCACTTGCTCTCTGTGACCTGATCTAGTGCCCTGCAAAGCACAAACCGCTAACCTGGAGCAGACTGAGAGCCTTTGGGTGTGTGTTTGCCAGCTGGGGAGGTGCTGCAGGAGCCCCAGGGAGCCGTCAGGGAGCTGTGGGTGCTGCAGAAGCCCTGGGGAGATGTCAGGGAGCTCTGGGTGCTGCAGGAGCCCCTGGGAGGAACTCTCAGGGAGCTCTGGGTGCTGCAGGAGCCCCTGGGAGGAGCTCTCAGGGAGCTCTGGGTGCTGCAGGAGCCTCAAGGAATTCTCAGGGAGCTCTGGGTGCTGCAGGAGTCCCTGGGAGCTCTCAGGGAGCTGTGGGTGCTGCAGAAGCCCTGGGGAGATGTCAGGGAGCTCTGGGTGCTGCAGGAGTCCCAGGGAGGAACTCTCAGGGAGCCCTGGGTGCTCTCAGGGAGCTCTCAGGGAGCTCTGGGTGCTGCAGGAGCCCCAGGGGGCTCCCAGGGAGCCCTGGGTGCTGCGGGATGACCCTGCCACAGCCCCTGTCCCCACAGGAAGCCCATTTCTGCGTGTCCCGCAAGCACTTTGCCAGCGAGAGCGGCTGCAAGCTCCGGGGCCTCCAGCCTGGGAACTACAGCGTGCGCATCCGGGCCACCTCCCTGGCTGGAAACGGCTCCTGGACAGAACCCACCTATTTTTACGTGGCTGATTATTGTGAGTTCATCTTATTTTTGACATTTAATCCCTGAAAGAAACGTGGGTTATTTCTGGAGGATGGGGTGTAGCAAGCAGTGCACAGAGAGCCACAGGGAGTCATTAAATATTTACCAAGTACATCTGTTGTCAAGAACCTGAAATTACTTGGAAGCACATGGCTTTTCTTTATTAGTCCTCATTCTGACCAGCCCCACATTTTGTATCTGAAATAGCCTCTAGTTTTGTATTTGTTCCAATGTATTGAAGGGGGAGATTTTATTGAGGAAAAAAATTTGTATTTTGGTCCTGTGTAATACCTCCAACTCTCTCTTTCTCTCCTAGTGAGTGCTCAGCCAAATATTGCTGTTATCATTGTTCCAATTATTTTTGCAATAATAATTGCTGGAATTATTGGAGCTGCTTATGTGCTTGTGAAAAAGAGGTGAGTGCAATTTTACCTTGTTTTCACCAGAAACACCAAAACTGACATCCAAAAGTTTCGTTGCTTTGTCGGGAGTCAGTTTTTGTTCAGTTTCTAATTTCCATAGTGATCGCAGCATTAATTTAAGTGTAGGAAATAGTTTGTGCCTTATGGGGACAGTTTATTTGCTGCATGTTTCAGGGATTAATCAAACTGCCCTCACCTCGAGGGTGTCAAAAGCTGCAAAGTGCTGAGGCATTTGTGTCTCTTCCAGACAAACCGAAGGACCAACGGGACCCCTGTACGCATCCTCCAACCCTGAGTACATCAGTGCCAGCGATGGTGAGAGCAACCAGGGCTTATTTCTTGTGTAATCACTCAGTCAGTGCAGCAGGATGGGGTTGGAATTGTCTTTGTGGAGTTTTTTTGTAGATTCCGTCCCCAGGTCACCCTGTGGCAGCACTGACCGAGGCTGCTGCAGGAGCATCTTTAACAAGACGCTTGCTCAGCTCAGAGCTGTTCTCCTCTGCCCAACAGTTTATGTCCCTGACGAATGGGAGGTGCCACGGGACAAGATCACCCTCCTGAGAGAGCTGGGCCAGGGCTCCTTCGGGATGGTGTACGAGGGCATTGCCAAGGACATCGTGAAGGGAGAGCCTGAGACGCGCGTGGCCGTGAAGACGGTGAACGAGTCCGCCAGCCTGCGCGAGCGCATCGAGTTCCTCAACGAGGCCTCTGTGATGAAAGGCTTCAGCTGCCATCATGTGGTAAGTGCTGGGTGCCTCAGCTCACAGCTCAGCTCTTCAGGGCCTTCAGAGCCCGACCCTCGGCTCGCCAAAGCAGCAGAGGCAGCTGACCCGTCAGAGCTGGGATCTTTCCCTGCTGGATTCCACGGAACCTGTTCTGCCCAACTGTTTCACTCCTGCTCTTTCTAAACCTCTCAGCCTAGCAAGGCCTTGTTCTCAGCCCTGTTTCAGGGGGTGTTGGCTTTGCCCAGTCTGGACACAGCCTGGAGGGAATTTCTCACTCATTTTCCAGGTTCGCCTCCTCGGAGTGGTCTCCAAGGGACAACCTACTCTGGTGGTCATGGAGCTGATGGCACACGGGGATCTGAAAAGTTACCTCCGCTCTTTGAGACCTGAGGCCGAGGTAAAGACAGGAGAGAGGGAGTCTGCTGTGGAGCAGAGTGACTTGATTTGGGGCTTAATACTTCTTTATTTAATGACTTTAAGCTGAAAGAGAGTAGATTTGATTTGATTTGATTTGATTTGATTTGATTTGATTTGATTTGATTTGATTTGATTTGATTTGATTTTGGGAAGAAATTCTTGGCTGTGAGGGTGGGGAGGGCCTGGCACAGGTTGCCCAGAGAAGCTGGAAGTGTCCAAGGCCAGGCTGGAAGGTGTCCCTGCCCATGGCAGGGGGTTAGAACTTCAGAACTGGATGATCTTTAAGGTCACTTCTAACCCAAACCGTTCTGTGGCCCCGTGATTTCTCGTTGCAGAATAACCCCGGCCGGCCGCCCCCGACGCTGAGGGAGATGATCCAGATGGCCGCGGAGATCGCCGACGGCATGGCCTACCTGAACGCCAAGAAGTTCGTGCACAGGGACCTGGCGGCTCGGAACTGCATGGTGGCAGAGGACTTCACTGTGAAAATCGGGGGTAGGTGCTGCTGGACCAGAAGATGATCCCCGAGGGCCCTTCCAACCCGGGCCGTTCTGTGATCAGAGATGGTTCTGTGCATCGTGTCCGTTGTAAAGGCAAACTGATGAAACCAAGGTGTCAAAATTCTCACTGTCTGCCTTTGGGAAATTACAGCACTTCCCTCTGTTTCTTCCCTGTGACAGAATTGTGCGGACTTCAGTATGAGCAACATCTCCTGTAGAACCAGAGCAGCTTTTCTCACCTTCTCTATTCCCAAACCTCTGTCCTAAAAGTTTGTTGCTTTTCCAGCCTAAACTACCTGGGTTTGTCTCACTGGTCTTTGCTTCCATGAGAATTATGACAAAGAAGGTGTTGGGTACAACAAACCCAGTGTTGATAATCCTGTCATTGGGTCAGGTGGCTTTTAAAAGTAATTTAACCCAGTTTTTAACCCAAACTCTTTTAGAAATAATTAAATAACAACATTTAAAAATAACCTGAAACCTCACAGTATGGTGATTTTTCAGAGCTCTCTGGAGTTAAAGCCAGGGCAGTGGGATTTCAGGCAAAGGGAGCTCTGTTTTACTTACAGAGGATGAATAAAATAATGTTTAGAATAGAAGCTGTCACCAAAAAATTTAACTCTGGAGTCTCTGTTGTGGCTCCATAGAAAAAACGCAGGAAAAGGGAAATGTTCTGAGCGTTAATCACGAGGTGACAGATGAGTGCAGGCTGGGCTTTGGCAGTGAGGGGAAGGCAATACGCATCTGGAGATGTTGCACAGGAAAAGCAGGGCGGAGGGAGAGGCGTTTAACACATCCCAATTGCTTCTCTCAGACTTTGGGATGACCCGGGACATCTACGAGACGGATTATTACCGCAAGGGAGGCAAAGGGCTGCTGCCCGTGCGCTGGATGGCCCCGGAGTCGCTGAAGGATGGGGTGTTCACCACGTACTCCGACGTGTGGTGAGTTGTTCTCTGCAGTCCCAGATGGATTCCAGCTCAGGAGCGCCTTGTTTTAGCACACGCAGTTTAAACTGGCTTGTTCAAAGCACAGACAAAACAAAGCCGTTGTTTTGAAACACTTCCATAAAAATATAGTGGTGTTCTTCCGAAGTGTGTGTTTTCCAAAATAACTCTGTCACTGGGAGGGCACCAGGATGTTTTGTTCTCACCGGGAGTCTTCTCTCTCCCTTAGGTCATTTGGTGTTGTCCTTTGGGAAATAAGCAGCTTGGCAGAGCAGCCGTACCAGGGACTCTCCAACGAACAGGTGCTGAAGTTTGTCATGGATGGAGGATACCTGGATCAGCCGGACAACTGCCCGGAGAGGCTGTAAGTGGGGAAGCAGGGACAACCAGCCCAGCTGCACTCTCTGCCTGAAGTGTGGCCAGCAAAGATGGCCTGGCCTGTGGCTCCTCTTAACCCCTCCTGTGCTGGGGAGGAGCAAAACAGACTTCAGTGAGGCACCTTCCACAGGAATTCCACCAAAGCATCCTTAGTGATCCAGGGAAGGGGCTGCCCAGGGAGGTTTGGAGTCCCCATCCCTGGAGGTGTTCAAGGAATGACTGGACGTGGCACTCAGTGCTCTGGGCTGGGTGACAAGGTGGGGATTGGTCAAAGGTTGGACTCAATGATCTCGAGAGATCTTTTACAACCTCAGTGATCCCAGGATTCTGTGTGAGGAGTCACCCTGGAGCAGTTGTGAGGGAAAGCAGCTCTGGCTGGAAAAGGGAGCACAGATGGTAACTCTCTGGTTCTGGTAGCCTCTTCCCCCAGCTGTTTCTGGCCAAAACAGTACTTCCAGACTCATAAAAGAAACATGTTTTGTGAGTATCCCTATGAAAAAAGCCTGCTGTGCTGGACATTTGTCTGATGGCCAGTTACAAACTCCAGTTTGAAACTCTATTTGTATTTGTAAGTTCTTTCTCCATGGTGTCTGATAACATGTGACCTCTTGCTGAAGCCTTTCTTTTGGGTGGGATGTTTACAGGACCTCTGTCCTCTGCCCAGCCTCCCATTTTCCTTGAAGTTTTGGGAGCTTCGTTATCTTTTGGGCTGAGTTAAAATTAAAAGGGAATTAATTAAAACATGATGACCTGGCTGTAAGTGCATGTGCGCACACACACACACACACACAGAGTCTGTGAACCACAGCCCTGTTTCTTTCGGGAGCCAAGTTAAGAACAATTGAAGGAATCAGAAGGAATTTTTCATCTAGACAGAAATAGAGAAAAAGGAGCATCAGGATCTACAGGCAAATGTGGAGGCTGGAAAGAGAACAAACAACCTGGGGTGTCAGAGGCGTAGTGTGGGTGGGGGGCTCTGCCATGGGTGCCAGCCTTGGTCTGCACGTGGAATTGTTCCTGCTGGCCCTGACTCTGCTCTGTCCTGCTGCAGGCACAGCCTGATGCAGATGTGCTGGCAGTACAACCCGAAGATGCGCCCCACCTTCATCGAGATCATCGAGATGCTAAAGGAGGACTTGCACCCCAGCTTCCACGAGGTCTCCTTCTTCTACAGCGAGGAGAACAAACCTCTGGAGACAGAGGAGTACGAGATGGACTTCGAGAACATGGAGAGCATTCCCCTTGACCCCTCCTCGTACTCCCAGAGGGACAAAGCGCTGGGGAGGGACAATGGACCCTCCATGGCCCTCAAGGGGAACTATGAGGAGCACATCCCTTACACTCACATGAACGGTGGCAAGAAAAACGGGCGGATTCTCTCCATGCCCAGGTCAAGTCCTTCCTAACACTTCCTGTTTGGCCCAAGGGTTGCGTCTGCTTTTTTCCCCCCTCCACAAATCTCAGGACTCTTGTTATTGCTGCCACAGTGTATGACACACATCTACAAACTCTTCAGATTTTTAATCATCTTACGATTAATTTTTTTTTTTTTTTTTTTTGCCAAGTTGACTGGTTGTCAGTGGACTTATCTGTGAACATAAATGGAAGAGGTTTCCATGGCTGCTGTCCCTTCTGTAACCATGGTTTCACAACAGGAAGCGACCGTGTGAGTTCAACTGAAGGAGAAGCATCCGCGTTTGCCAACAGAAGACGTGAAGTTCTCTGGTGCCTGAGCTGCAGCCCAGCAGTGCGGAACAAGAGCATTTCCAGTAGAATTCCAGGCTTTCAGGCAGGCTCTCCACTACAGCTGAAGGATTCAACACATCAGTCGGATGCGCCAGATCCTCAGATTGACCAATAGCTGCTGCTTTCATACTTTGTTTTCAAGGGGTGGAACCCCCGGGGTGCGTGCGTGGGCGTGTGTGTGCGTGTGTGCAGTATCAACGTGTGGGGTGTAACCTACAGCTAAAGAGACACTTCTGGTTTTGTACACAACTTACAGCGCTTTCAGGCACATGGTGGGAGTCTCGGGGTGTCCTGCACAGGGCCAGGAGTTGGACTCGATGATCCTGGTGGGTCCCTTCCAACTCAGCATATTCTCTGTTCTCACAGGAGCTTTCCTCTTCTTGGAAGTGTGTACTTACCTTTTTTCCCCGTTTCCCTGGAGGGACTGAATCCTAAACAGATTATTTTTATACTGAGGACTCTTGGGAGCAGGTTTTCTCTCATTAACAAATGAGGAGAACGTGCTGGGAGCTAAATGAGCAGAACTCTGAGATTTGTGGGTACTTTTAAGACCAAACGAAGTAGGAGTCCCCTGACCTGAGACACGGAGTTTTCTGTCCTTACAGCATTGAGTATATATATTGTTTGTTGTAACATATTTAAAGATGTCTTTAGTTTAAATTTTAACTTCATATAAATTATTGACTGTTTATGATCCTTTTGGGGCGGTGAGAGTTTTGGGGGATTGTTTGGTCTTAAAGTGGTCCAAAGATTTCAGAATGAACTAATTTTAGCCTTGCAGGAGCGATGAAGCACATGTTCAGTTCATACTTGACAAGGCTTTGTAATAGTTTCATGATTTATACAACACAGTCAGCTGGCTCCAGTTGAAGCCCTGTCTTGGGTGTTGGGAGCTGAAGGACACAGAACATCCTGGCCTCGAGTCCTGCTCCTCCTCTGCCCCCGTGTCCCTCGCTTCGCCTTCCGTGCCACAGACGCAGCCGGCGAGAGAGGACGAGCACGAACTGGAGCTGAGAAAGGGACGCTGAAGGGGGGAGCACAAAGCTCGGGGCTCTGCACGCCAGAGGTGACCGTGGCTCGCTGCCCGTCTGCTGCTCCCAGGCATCCAGCCTTGTGTTCCCCGAGACTGCCGCTGCAGAACTCCCGGGATGCGCCTCGTCGGGATGTCAGTGCTCGCCGTCAGGACTGTGCTTTGTTGTGCTGCTGTTTGCAAAGACGGAGCAGATGGGCACCTGATGTTGGAGAATAATGGTGAAACTCAGCCGGGGCTGGTGGTGCGGAGGGAGCGAGCTGGCGGGAGCAGCGCGGGAGCAGGGAAGGAAGGTGATGCATGTCACAGGCCCGTGTCATGCAGGAGGTGCTCGAACAGCAGGGAGAGATGCTCAGTCCTTCACTTCTCCTCCTGGAGAAGTCCAGGATCTGTTTTGTGCCCTCTGCCAGGAGAAGGCGAGGTGCCCTGGCTCGGGGGAGCGCTGAGCTGGTCCGTGACTCCAGCCTGGGCAGTGCTGCTGCTGTGAGCGAAGCAGAGGGGCCGGAGTCCGGAGGGAAGAGCTCTCGGAGCCCACACCCGGGGGTGCAGCTGGTTCTGGTAACCTCTGCCCCCAGCTGCTTCTGGCCAGAACAGCACTGCCAGAGTCATAAAAGGGGGGACGACGGACTCTGGGCAGCACCAGGAGCTGTCGGGCCCTTTGCTGCTGGAGGCTGGTCGGTTCAGCCTGGGTGGAGGGTACAGGTTGCTCCACAAATTTGGGTGGAAAACACAGTCCAGACATGGGTAAGAACCTTTGGATTTCAAAAGGCCTCGTTTACATTTCTTCTGCTTTACAAAGTTGTAACTGTTTAGCAGCTCTATCTACACTGCAGGAAAGAAGACATATTCTCACACTTTTCTAAGGAAGAGAAGTTTTTCTTATTAGAATTTTTTTATTTATTTTAATATATAAAACACTGTAAAAAAAAAAGCAACAAACAATTTGTTTTCTTAAACACACAGAACATGTAAATTTGTATCTGCAAAATCTTGGCAGGTGGATGTGGTGGAATTATTTTTGCCCTGTTCTGGTGCAGTCTACCTCAGTGTTTCTTAAGGATATTTTTTAATACTACGCACCTCTAAACCTGTTTAAATATTCTGGTCTGGACCTATTGTGGATCAGGGAAAATCAGTATCAGCTGATTCCAATACCAGGGACCATTCATGAAGGGAATGGGAAGGAGAATGGCTCGTCACTGTTGATCCCTAATCTGAACAGTAGTGGCCAATGAACCCATTTACAAATTTGGATCTGATCTCATCCCTTAGTTCTGTTGTGATTTAAAAAAAAAAAAGAACAAAAGAGCCATTTAAATGTTTGGACTTTAGTGAACTCACGACCTAAAAGGAACAGGCTGCTTCCTCCTGGAGCAGCATGTGCCAGCGTGGAGCAGGGACTGGGACCAGCCCTTGCTCTTGGGGTTGCATTGGGGTGGCTTGGTCACTGCTCTTCTCACTGTGCACAGGTGACCCAAGGTCCTGCCAGTGACCTCCTGAAACAAACCTTTCCCAGCACGCCCTTGCTTGGATAACATTTCCAAAGGCAGTGATCATCACTGTGGGAATAGAAGATCTTTTAGCTGAAGGAACATTGGAACCTTGTATTGGGTCTGGCTTTTCCACGCGGTTGATACTGGTTGGCCCTGTGAGTACACATGGTTTGCAACACTTGGATGGCCGAGCCAGGGAGTGCGTGCTGCTCCACGGACAGGCAGCCCCTTCCCATGGCTCATCGTGTCACCTTCACTCTGCACCGAACGGAGCAGTTGTTTGTACCCAGCACTGTGTGTGAGGTTACTCATCCTTCCTACCTTGTGCCCAGGGGGAGGGAAGGCGTGTGCTACCAGTGGTGAGGGTATCGGATTTCTCCTCTGTGAAACGAATAACACTAGTGGTTGCTGCTCGTGGCTGTTACAGATCACACTCAGCTGTAGAATTAGGAAGAATAAATGAACATCACCCGCAAAGCCCAGCTCTCACTGCTGGAAAATCCTTCCTTGGCTCACAGCCGACACTTTGGTCTCTGCTGCTGGAAGATCCTCGCCCCAGGGATGCCCAAATGCCTCACTCGGATCTCACCAATTCCTGCTCAGAGAATTCCTGCAAGTGGAGACTCACGTGCTATTGAAACTTCTGCTGCCAGGGACCCCAACCCAGGCAGGGGTGCTGTGCTGAGCCTTCCTCGGGGGAGCTGCTGCTCTTTGCTCCGGCTGGATCCTTATGGGGCAGAATTCCCCAGCTGCAGTGGAAGCACGACACTCACTGCTGCTGCTGCTGCTGCTGCTGCTTAGGAGGAGCCAAACGCTGGTGCAGGAGAGCAGGTGGGATGGCTGGAGGAGGGCAGCCAGCAGTGGGAAGCTCTTTCCTTGCATTAGTATTTGTTGGAGGGTTGGCTCCTGCCCTTTGCGGGCAGAGAACGGCCTGCTTGCAGCACAGGGCAGCAGGACAGACCCCTCAGCCTGTCCAACAGCAGCTGGAGCCTCCTGGGCACAGTCTGGCACCACCACGTAGCCAGAAATTCACTCCAGTGAATCAGGAGGAGCAAGAAGCTGAGCTCTGCTGAGCTTTCACTGAGAAAATGTCTGAAGTGCGAGGCTGGAGAGGTTTCTCAGAGAGGTTTCCACATTAAACTCGATTGCCACTTCCCGAACGGCTCTTGCCAATCTGGAACTCCTCTCGCGGGCCAGCACAGCGCTGCAGAGCTTGGCTGCTGGGTTAGGAACGTGTCTGTCTTGGCTGCTTGTAAATACTCTATTGTGTTGTAAAATAGAAGAGCTCAGACATAAGCTCTGTGCCAGCACTGGGTTGGGAAAGGTGATGGGAACTAGACCACGCTGCAGCGATGATGGCAAAGCAGCTGTGTGGGTATGAAGAGGCTGCTTTTAGGTTGCTAAAGGGTACTCTTAATTTATGGGTAGTTTATCTCTTTCCTCCTAAATTTGTATTATAGCGATGGGACACTTTGCTTAATTTTAGTCTGTTGCCTATAGTGTTGGTATCTCTTTGGAAAAAAAAATCTCAAAGTCGCTTCTTGTGTTACTGAGCTGACTGTGCTGAAGGCAAATAGGAAATGACAGGAGCGAGAAGGGTGCTGAGCCTCTGCTTTAGAGGAGGGAGGGGGGCAGTCGAGTTCCCTCTCAATGCCACTGTGACACGAAAACAGACCCTGAGGTGTCCCGGGCCCTTCCTGCTACCAAGACTGGAACCTTGTTTTACAAGCCAGAACGTCAAATATCTTTGTGCCATAAAACCTTACTGTCAAGGCTGTGCCAGGTGCTCCCGAGATCCGTGTGGGATCGGCTCAGAGCCTGGAGGGAGCACGGAACTGCAGATGAACCCTGTGATGCTCTCGGAGCCGGGGACTCGCAGGAACCCCGGCCCTGCCCAAAGAGCCGCCGCCCCTCGGAGTGTCCTGTGGTCCAGGGAAAGGAACTGCTGAATGGGTTGGAAACAAGAAATAGTTACTTCGTGAAATTCAACATAAGATTAGTTTGGTATTTGTATGAACTTAATGGAATTTGGCCTTTTTATTACCTTCTGCTTGGCTCTGTGTTCCCTCTGCTTGGATTCTGTCTGTGAGTGTCGGTGTAAAGCCTTGACGTGTTCAGCCTCGTTAGGAGCATCACAAGAGTGAAGCCAATCATCCAGCTGACTTTTGGAGGAACCTGACTGTTGAAAAGCAACTCTAAAATTACCGTTTTTAGCAAATCTGCTGTCATTAAATGTGTATTTCTTTTTAAAATGAATTTGCTTGTCCTTCTCAGAAGGAAGCACTTATTCTTGCAGTTTGGGCAAATTCACTGCAGCACAATGCAAGCTGTAAGGGGACAGGTAGAGAAATGACTTTTTAAATATTGTATAATAAAGTTAGTATTAACTCCTATGGTGTTGTTATTCTTTTGCCAACAGATTTGCAATCAGCCAGAAATTCTGTTCCTGGTAGTGGTTTTGTTCCCACTCCAGTGTTCCAACTGGTGGTGTTAAATAGTTTCCTGTCTCAGCCCAGAAGGGTCCCTTGGGAACTGGGTCCGGTGGCTGGGACGACCTGGAATAATCCTGGCACCTAAAGAGGAGCCATCAGTAGAGGTTAAATGTGGGCTCTTGCTTAGCTGAGCCCCAGCCCCTGGTCAGTCCCAATAGCACCAGTAAATCTTGAGCTGGGGACTCTTTACCTGAGAGCTCCGAGCTGGACTCGACACCAAAGCTTTGTAAATCCAGGTATCTCCCAGCAGCATTCCAACACTTCCACCATCCCCGCTTCCAGGTCTTTTCCCATAACCGAGTCCCATGGAAACTGATGGAGAATTTTAGAAAGGTCACTTCTAAACCTGCAAAGGCAGAGTGTTATTTAAGCAGGAAAAGCATCACCTTTTGCTTTAGTTTGGGGAATGATTTTATTCTTGGAGTATCAAAACTGGTTTGTATTTGAGGACCCTCATGGATGGGGGAACTGGACATCAGCTTCATCCAACACAGCCCAAAGCAAACCCTCTCTGCTTCACTTAAATAAACCACACAGTTTCAGTTACATGTTAAGTGATGTTCTGTGAAGTCTTGGGGCTTTTATTTTTTTCCCCACTTCATTCTTGCTGCTCCCACCTTTCCTTCTGCATATCTAAGGTTCCAGAATACAAATAGTACTGCAGATACCTCTTGTTTGAAATAAAGGATCAAATGTGCCATGATTTTTTTTAAAAAGGAAGAAAAAAAAGAAAAACCTTCCCCCTTGATTTATTTTTTCAGTTTTCATATCTAAGAGCCAAGCAGTGACATGTACAGAAAATCTTTGAATAGTAAAAAAAAAATTCTTGCTGTGTGTCAGAATATTGAACAATTAACTGTTTCTATTAAAATTCTGAATAAATTATCCAAGAATAACTGTTCATTTTGTGTCTGCTGTCTGTGCAGCACTGAAGGCTGCTTTGCCGTGGAGAAAGCACTAAATTCGTACCTTGAAATAAGTTGCAAGATAAATGGTGTTAAGGAAAAAACCAAAGCTCACAGCTTAACCAACTCAAGGCTTGTGGTGTGAAGCCAGTGGAACTCCTCTGCCTGATGGCTCTGGTGATCCCTGTCCTCACCTCCGGGTCTTGGGTGATGCCTCTGATGAACTTGGCTACCAGGATTCCTTCTGGAGCATCAGGAGCTGCGGCTCTGTGATGTAATTCTGTTATTTCCCGAGCATGGCCCAGGTGTTCCCTCCTTGGAGGGGACAAACTCCTCACTGGTGGTTTTGAAGCGTCAAAGGCAGAGGATCAGCCCTGTCCTGTGGTTTCTGTGCGCACCAGAAACCTCCTGTCCCTCCTCCTGTCCGGCCCAGGCCCCTCTGGGGCTGTCTCTAACTCAAACCTGGTTTTGTTTCACCGGAGCCAAGATTTCCCTCCTGATCGGCGGCACTGGTGAGGTGAGGGCTGCCCCCTCCTGTCAGGGACTTGTGCAGAGCCAGAAGGTCTCCCCTGAGCCTCCTTTTCTCCAGGCTGAGCCCCCCCAGCTCCCTCTCAGGACCGACTCCCCCAGCTCTGTTCCCTTCTCTGGACACCCTCCAGCCCCTCGATGTCTCTCGTGCAGTGAGAAGCCCAGAACTGGACACAGCACTCAAGGCCTCACCAGTGCCATTTTTTTCTAAGCCTGTCCAGAATTCTCTGACTGTGAGAATGATCATAAACAAACTGGTATTTTAAGATGTTTTGGAGTTGCTTCTTCTGGCACAGGCTCATTCTCTGGGGATCCTAAAATACAAAAATAAGCAAAGCCACAAAACGAACTTGCTGTCCCAGGAGGTTTGCTTCCCACTGGGCTCTCTGGGATGCTGTGGGGAGGCTGCTGAGGCTTGGACAGCCCTCGTGCCATTATCCCTCATCACTTCCAGGCTGCTTTGGCACCCTCCAAGCCGTGTCAGACACGTGGCAGGAGGGAAGGAGCTTGTCCTTGTTTGAGCCAAGGACAACTCACCATCCCATCAGCCAGAGCAGCTGCCTGGTGTTTAGGAGCTGCCCTGATCTCTGATGCTAATCAAGCTCTTGTGGACTTCAGAGAAATTAAACCATAATTCCTCTTTGCTCTTGTGGTTTCCTGGAGCACAGGGTAATTGCTGTTCGAAGTGCTGCCAAAGCTGCGGTCTCTGAGTAATTGGAGTGTGAGTGGTTCTTGTTCTGATTAGGGTTTGGCTGGGGCTGGTGAGTGCTCGGGGCTCTGGGATGAGGAGCATGTGTGCATCAACCCACGGGGCTTGATGGGAAGGAGGGAATGGCTGGGCCAGCAAACCCGAGGCTGGACCCGAGGGTCTCTGTCTGCTGTACCAGGGGCAGGGCAGGGGCACTGCCTTGGAGCTGAAGTCTTTGTCTCTCTCCTGTACAGGTGAATAAGGTCAGTACAGGCATTTCTGTGCTTTGTTCACCCTGCGTAAGGCCGACCTGCTGGGCTTTGGGGTCTCTGTTGCTCCACAAGGTCAAACCATGACAGCAAAGACCAGGGACTCGTTAAGAGGAGCCCTGTGTAGGAGGCTGAGGAGCCATGGTGCAAGGAGCCCACGGGCTGGGCCAGGCTTGCGGGGTTCTCAGGGCCCACACAGCGGTTTTTCTCCGAAGGGAACAGGAAGCTGTTGCGGCAATAGCTGCTCCTCGCAGCCATCATGGCTTCAGGGCTCCCAGGGCCCCTGCGCCGGCTGCTTCAGGATCCACGACCTCCCTGGTGACCCTGCTGGACCCTCCCAGAGCCCAGACCCCCGCGAGGGTGGGAGTGAGCAGCACTGGGGCCGCTGCGGTGGGGAGTGCAGCGCAGGAGAGGTGGGTTTGTTTGTGCCGTCGGAAAGGGGAAGCGGTGAGAGGGTTGAGCCAGCGGCCCCGTGAGCAAACCGCCCTCATGGCCGCTGCTTCCCCGGTGAGGCTCCACTTCTCGCTCTGCTCCAGCAGCTGGAGAAGAAGCCGGGGCTGCCGGATCTGAGCGTGCACGAGGAACCCTCCACAGAGATGCCTCCAGCCCTCAGAGTAAGTCTCTCTCTGCATAAGCTCCATCCTACAACAGCGGGGTTGTCGCTCACCTTCCTCAAGGCCTTGTGAGGAAGCAGCTTGTCTTGAAGCCAAAAGTCCCAGGCTGGGTTTGTGCAGCCTCCCTCCTGCACATGCAAAACATGGACTGGGGAGGCTCAGCCTACACGGGGTTTTGCTCTGCTGTGAGTGAAGAGGAGGAGATGAGGTCAGGGTTTAACCCCCAGGTGTCCCCATGGTGGGCTCTGGGGCAGTGCTGGGCTGGCTGGGCACCCTTTGGGTGCTGCTCTCAGCTCCTGCTGTGCCATAGCTGAATGTTTGCAAAGATACCCTGGCACTGCCCACAGCGGGGTTTGGGCTGTGCATGAGAGGGGTCCATACCTGAGACCCCCAAATTCCACTCTGGACTGCCCACTCCAGGGCTGGTCCCCAGTGTTATCAGGGAGATGGAAGCAGAGGGGATGTAGACAGGGCTGTAGTGGGCAGGTGACACTTTGGGGTTTGTGGCCAGGCAAGAAAAATTGGTTTTGACACCTGCTTTTGTGTATCACCAGCCCAGCCTGGGCTCCAAGCTGTGGAGTACCTGTGGTCATTCCCAGACAGGCTGGGCTCTGCTCAGTGGGGCCACAGGCATCAGCTGAACAGCAAGGAGGAGTTTTGGTCTGGCCCCAGAGCTCAGCAGCTGCACTGGGGTAAAACTTGGCTTCTTCAGCCTAATTGAGGGGTTGGGAGGGAAGTTTGGAGCCTGTCTGGGCTGTGGAGCAGTGGGCTTGGAGGGTGGGGAGCTGGGTCTCTTGGGGCAGTTTGGAGTTAGCTGAGATTGCTCCCATCTGCCTCCCTGTGTGGGAGAGCTGAGGAGGGCTTGGAGAAAGGCCCTTGCCAGGGGACTGGGACTTGCTGTGAGCTGCAGGATGGTGCTGTTGTGGAGGGATGGGGTTTCCTGCAGAGGCTCTGCAACAGCATTTGAAAGTGAAAAAAAAGTGTAAATAGTGAGGCTTCATAAACATCTTGTAAAGACATGAAACCTTGCAAGTATCAACTCTGACCCTTCACTGAAAGTGAAGGTGACTCTCACCCAGGTGAGAAGAAGTGCCTGAAAGCTGATGGTCTGTCACGCTCACAGCCATGGACGGCGCAGGGAGGCTTTGGCAGAGGCAGGGGGGCTGTGGTGTGTTAACAGCTTGTTTTCTGTTTCTGTCTGCAAGCCTCGAGCAGCACTCAGGGGCTCTGTGTGCTCCGAGGCCACTAATCCCCAGGCCCAGCTGTAGGAAGTCGCTGACCTGTCACACAGGTGGGAACGCCAGGGACCAGGAATTTCTCTCTGGCTACAGCTTCCATCAGCTGATACTTCTGACAAAACACTTGGCTTCTCCACTCCCCCCTTGGCAGCCCCTGGGCTGCAGCCTGCAGCGCTGCCTTAGAGCGCGCTGAGCTCTGCCGTGCTCCGTGCTGGCGTCTCCTGCTCGGGGTCGTACCTTGCACGGGGCTCCCAAATGTCAGACTCGCTGCTCAACCACTCCTGGCCGTCGTTTTCCAAGCGCTGGAAGAAGAGATGGTCCTTTAAGCGAGGTAATGGCCTGTGGGGACAGGGGGCTGAGCGTGTGGTGGGAGCTGGGCTGCGGCAGGGACAGCCTGTCCTGGACTGAGCAGGTACCAAAGAACCCTGGGGGCCCCTGTTCCGAGGCGCCCCCCACTCCTCCCTGCAGGGGACACTGCCTTAATGGTGGTTAACGCTTTTCCTTCCATTTAATCTTCTTTTCAAGGCACATAATTGCCTCCAGGAGCTGGGTAATGGGTTAAATATCAGCCTTCTGGTTTTGTAATAAGTTTGTTTCGTGGCTGGCAGCGAGCTGGAGGTCCCGGTGCTTGCAGACAGCTGTCTCTGCACGCTGCCTGGCCAGAGTTTGGTGTTTGAGCAGATGTGGGGGAAAAGATTCCTCCGGTCTTTGAGTGAGGGCTGACGAGCAGAGCCCCCATGTCCGGAGCCCTGGCGGTTTGGGTGGCCCTGGCTGGGCTTCACTTTGTCCAGCAGCAGGGGTGGGAAATGGCAGCAATTGGTGTGAAGTGGCCTCATTTCTGCATGCGGTGCCGTGACCTGGAAAGAGGGAAGTGAGAGCCCCGGGAAGCAGGACATTTGCAGTCCTGGAGGAGCCAGACACTGCTTGTGTCCTTGTGAACAAACACTGCCTTCAGGCTGATGCTTTTGGGTACCTTTACCTGCAGCATCAGAGCTCCTGCTATCCTTTCTTCTTCATTATTCCCCACCCACTCCCAGTTCTCTTCTGGAGTGGATGTGCAGGAGACCAAGAACCAAACTGAAAGGTTGAGGGAAGGTTAATTCAGAGCAGGAGGCAGAGTCCTGCAGGCTCTGATGTGTGGTGAGCCCCAAGCCCCAGCTGGACACCCCGCTCCAGCCTCCCCAGTGCCATGCCTGCTGAGGGGTTATGGGCTCGCTGGGAAGGCTCAGGTGAGCTGATTTCTCTAACGAATGAATCAGCCTCATGGTGCTCCCAAGCACTGGCTGCTTTGGAGAGGGCCTAGATACAGCCAGCTCCCTTCAGCGGGGGCTTGCAGAGCAGTTTGTCCCGTTGGGGCTTGTGCTTGGGCACAAAATGCTCGGGTCTCACTCGGCCCCTCTCCCACGCTGATGTTCTGTAGTGTGGCACTCGCTGGTCCATGTGGGACAAACCCTGCGTGCCCCGCAGAGCCGCTGCCGGAACCCGCACAGTGACTTGGACGGACTCAGAGGGGCTGCAACCCCCCCGAGCCCTGCTGCGACCCTTCAGCTGAGAGACAGCAGAGAACAGTCCTGGCTCCCTGCTCCTCTGCCCTCTGTGCCCAAGAGCCCGGCCCCAGCGAGGTGATAAGGCAGCAGCTCTGTACAGTGTGTTACAGTGCGGGACAGCTTATCTTCCCCCGCTCCTGCCCACAGCCAATCCCCACCGCTGCCAGCGCTGGCCATGAGGGGCCCACGCCAGGCGAGGGACTGCACTTCAGCCGATCTTGGCACAGGGAGTTCAGCACTTGCTTTCCGGAGGTTTTTCCCTATAGCTCGGGACACCCTGCAACAGGATGCGTGAAGGGCAGATGGTGTGGGGCCAGCAGGGCAGGGGTGGGTCAGGGGAAGATGGAATAATTTTTGTTTATTGTCCGGGATGCTCTCCGTGGTTTCCTAACAGTCTCTATCCCTGACTGCTGGGAAATGCCCAGACGTTCCCATCTTTCCTTCCTCCCGGGATTGTTTCACGGAGCAGAACTGCCCAGTGCCTTTGTCCTGCCGCGTTTGGTGTGGTCTTTCCCTGGTGGGAATGCAGACAGTGTTTGATGTTGGAGGATGTGACTGGTGTGGCCAGAGCTCGCATCCATGTTTTCCTCTGACCTGTCCCCTCCCAGCACCAGCCTGGCTCCAGAGTCATTTGGGGACATGCAGCATCCTGCACCAAGCCAAGGGACAGGCAGGTGAGGATGGGGCACTGCGGGCAGGGCTTGTTCCAGTGCTGGCTGCTCTGGTGCTGTCACCTGCTGTGACACCTGTGGGTGCAGCTCCAGTGACCGGCCTGTCCCATGGAAACCAGCAGAGTCACTTACAGGAGGGAGGGTTTGACTGGAGGTCTGAATTGGAATTACGAAAATCTCTGTTGGGATCCCAGTGGCCTTGGGCACAGTTACAGCAGCATGAAGCCTTCTTCCTTGAGCCAGAGCAGCTCAGCCAGCTGATCCTGCTGTCCCCACAGCATCAAATCCCCTGAGACCATCCCAGACTGTCACATGCCGTGGATGCCTGTCACTGCTTCCTTCCTCCCCACGCAGCAGCCCGGAGTCATCATGTTTCACCCGTGGGAAGCTCTGGTAAAGTGCAGGAACCATCCCAGCCCAGCCAGCGATGCTTCCTCCCCAGCTCTGCCCTGGGAATTCCTCTGAGGAGGCTGCTCCCTGCAGCAATAACCTTTTATGGTTTCCAGCCAGAGACGAATTAAGCAACTGCAATACCTAATCTGCTTAATGTTCTCCTAAAGCAAACAGCATTTGTTCTTGAAAGTGTCATTTTGTTATCCCATCTCCAGCTTCAGCTGAGGAAAGGTGACTGCTGCTGTCTGCCAGTGCCTGGGGGGGCTGAGATTCCCTGTCCCCTTGCCACCATGCCAGAGCCTGGCTCCTTCCAAACAGGCAGAGTGCAGGACACTCAAGGGGCTCCAGAGTTTGCCACACTTGCTGCCACATTGGTGACCACCTTGATCATTGATGTGGGGATGTTCACAGCCCCCCAGACCTGCCTCCTTCCTGTGTGTGCTCCACGCTGGTCCTTCCTTTGCCCATCGTCCCACAACGTGATGCCCGAAGGTGTATTTTCCCCGTGAGCCCCTCCGTCACCCCCTTGCCCAAGCACCTGCTCCACGCTTGGTGCCAGCCCAGCCTCTGAAGTGGGAGCCCGGCACTGCCGTGGCTGGTGCTCACACATTGCCTAAAATGGTGTCCCCAAGGCTGCCGCTGCCTCGACCCCGAGCTCTGATTTATTGTGGGTTGAACTGAGTGTCTGAAGCCTCCGAGGAGGATTTAAGTCCTTTGGTGGGTCTGGATGGGGTCTGTTGACTGCAGCCTATGCCTTGGCCAAATCCTGAGCCCCGCATGGCACAGGCACAGCACAGGGAATATTTTCCAGGCCTCCGAGGAGCTGACTCTGTTCCAGGGATCCACTTTAGGGCTTCATGGAGCCTGGTGCAGGCCCAGAGTAGCCTTGGCGGGATGGCTGGACCCTGCTTGGAAAAAACTTGTTTTAGTTACACCTTCAGGCCAGGGCTCTGGCCTCTGTCAGGCCACAGCCCTTGTCAGCTCCTGCTGCCTCCCAGGGCTTTGCTGCTTTCCCTGTGGGTAGTTCGCTGCTGAAGGGATGGTGAGAGCAGGGAATCTCCTTTTACTTCCTTCCTTGGACTGGTATGAGGGGAAGCACCATTTGTCCTGGTCTCCGCCAGTGCCTGCCCACATCCTGGTTGCCACCCCTGGGTCCATTCTACCTTAGTCTTCATCCCAGCCTGTTTGGGGGGTTCAATGGCTTTCACTGCCTGCTGAGAGCTTTGGCTGCTGTTTCCTACAAGCTCATGCCAAAACCTGTGCGGGTTCAAGGGTGTATTCACTTCAAAATGCTGACTTTTGATTGCAAGCTGAATCCAGGTGCACTGAGGAAAGCAAAAGGTGATGTTTAATAGCTCACTAAATCTCTGCCAGTTGCAGATGCAGCTCAGGGACATCCTGGGCGAGAACTGTTCTGTTCATTAAAAACATCATGTGAAGTAAATTTTACAGCCTTGCTAGAAAGCCTGCTTCAAATTTTCCCTGGTCTTGTAGCTAGAAACCCCTTAATTAAAATAGTGCCTTCAGAATTGTTTTCTTTCTATATTATTTATAGTCCTTCACTTGAAACCATCCCAGACATTTGAACACACCAATTGCTCCTTAAAACAGAAAATCTGGCACCTACAGTGTGCAGTGAGATCCAAGGAACAAACCTCCAAACTCTCCCTCACGTTTGCTGCCTTTTTCTAGTTGGCACCATGCAACTCCTGGCTGAATTGTGTAGCTTTATAACCCACAGCAGGATGCAAGCTTTCCAAGAGTGTTTTTTAACAATGTCTTCCTCATATTAATGTTTTTATGCTTGACTTTCCCGGAGCTTGATGGGTTTCTAGCAGTTTCCTGCTGGTTTTTCCCATTGGATAGATATGGCTGCTTACAGTCTTGCTGTTGTTCTCTGCATCTTCGGAGATCCACCACGGTGCTTCAGCCAACAGCCTGGCTTTTTTCCTTTGCCTCAGCTGTGTGTGTCTCCAAGGAATAAAAAACCTCCGTGAGTCATGCGATGGTTCAGGGATTGTGGCTAAGGTTTACACAGTGTCTCGCTCCATAGGAATGTGCTTCAGTCAGCTGCACCATCTATTGTACCAGGAAACACATCCAGACCTTGGTTTTGTTTCTCTGTGAGTTATCAGATGGTGTACACACACTCAGGTTCACACTCCTGCCCGGGGAGAATCCACAGGAGTGATCCGGAACCGGGAGAATTGTGTGCTCCCGGTATTGCTCTGCATATTCAGTGTTGCCTGGAGCCACTAAGGTACCTCCAGTTTGGCTCCCAGTATTCTTTATTACCCACCCAGGCATCCTTTATTCCTTATGGATGAAAATAAAATTAGTCAGTATTTTTATTCCTAGACTTCTGATTTAAATGTCCATAATGTCAGCAACAGATATCAAAATATGCTTAATTCTTTTACAGTGGAAAAAGCCTCTGCAGCGTAGGACACCCTATGGGGGTCTGCCTGGGACAGTGCAAGCCTGGTCTGTCCCCTTGCACACGCTGCAGGGATGAGGTTTCTGCTGCCAGGAAATCCCTGCAGCAGGTTCCTACAGGATCAAGGCTGCTGTGGTCGGGAGATTGCCTGGCACTGCCTGTCTGTGAAGGAGCAGAGGGCACATGAAGCATTTCAGCACTGCCTGATGTCACCTGTGGGTGTGCAGCTGGTTTTCCATCCCTCCCAGATGCCAGGTTACCTGCTGAGACCTTCTCTGTCTTGCAGGGTCCGACTGCAAGCCGTGCTTACGGGAATTCACTGACCACCGCAGCCCTGCCTTGGAGTATCCCACCCCCAAAAGCTTCCTCCCATCCCTGATCACTGAGGATGATTCCTTCTGCACCAGCATGGCTGAAGAGAAGGCAAGTGTCCTCTTTCCTGCTGCTACCACTGTGCAAGGCAGAGGCCAGGGGCAGCAAACTGGGTGGTCAGCACCATATCCAGAGGGGTTTCTGGTGGAGCAGGAATGGGGGAAAGGGATACTGATCCAGACTGTCAAGGAATACAACGTTACATTGCTTCTGCTGCTGGGAAAAATCATCTATGTGCTTTGTATTGGTGTTGTGGGGAGTAGGCACAGAGGGACCCTGAGGTGGTGGGGCTGGGGCAAGTCTGGCTGTGAGGGGCAGTAGGGGAAGGTGACTGTTAGAAAGTCACTTGCAAGTCTGGCCCTGCTCTGCACCCCAAGTTCAGCACAGGAGGCGTTCCCTTTGCAGGTTTGGTGCGAGGCTCTCAGACAGGATTTGTGCTGCCTTTGCAGGAGGACTCGTCTTCCACAGAGCTGGATGTCCCAGCAGCAGACTTGCACAGCAGCACGGAGGATCTCCTCTCAGACTCTGCTCTTCACGGCACAGAGTATTACAAAGATCTGGGACTCCTGAGCCTGCCGACTGCCAAAACAGCGCCAGACACAGCAGCACAGCCAGAACAAGGATCCCAGACTGTGTCTGCACTTCACTCATTGGAAGAGAGACCAAGGGCTCTGAGCAAACTGTCTGTGGATGTTGCTTTTTCCAATCCCGTTTCCTGCTCAGTACGTTACGGCGAGGCTGACTGTCGTTTTCTGAACAAAGGCCGCCTGTGCTCCTGTGCAGTGGTGCCAGGTGATGGTACCAGCACTTCTGAGCATCCCGCGGAGACAGACAACGAGCTGGACCTGCAGGAGGCCCAGGATTCCTTCCCCACGCTGGTGAGATCTATGTCCACCTCCCGGAGGCACAGCTGGGAGAGCCCTCTGTCACCCGTGGACTGCAGGCGCAGGTACGGAGGGACTGTGAGTGATATTTGATGTACACAATGCAATGGAGGTGTGAGGCTGGAGACACCTCACTGCCCGCAGCTCCAGCTGCTGCTGGGTGGTCTCCCTCGCCTGTCAGCATCTGCCAGAGCAGCTGGACACCCACTGCTCATGTTGGGTGGGATGTGGAAGAGGAAGTGCTAGGGCAGCAAGAGGGTTTAATGTCTCCTTGGAAGTAGGAAGACCCTCTTTTCCTGGTGCTGGGGCTGGGAAGAGGATCTCTCATTTCTGTCTGGAAGGAATCTTGAACAGCATCAGTTGTCCTGATGACCTCCATCCTCTGGCTCAAAGGGAATTTTTCCCATCAAAGAGGGATTAAGAGAGCTCTGTCAAATCCTTTTTCTTCTTGTCTGTGAGTTGGCGTGGTCGGGCCTGTGCCTGAAAGCACTGTGCTGTCCTCCAGCCCTCTGCCCTCCACGTGGCTGCAGAGGAGGTTGTGTTTGTAGCATGATGCTGAGCTCTGGCCACGAGCAGAGTCAGGCCTGGCATTCCTGCCATCCTCTGCTCCTGCCACATGAATGCCTTGAGCTCCAGGTTCCTCCATGAATGCTTTCCCTGCTGACAAATGTATTGATCTCCCAGCTGACTGGGATTTAGGTGCAAGCCAGCAAGGACTATTTTTATCTCTCCTCCTTATACGGTACCCTAAAATTATCTCAGCCTGAAATCTTGGCAGTTCTTTATCAAGCTCAGACTTTGGTTCTCAGACCTATTGTTGTCCCATGTGCCATGGATCATTCATAGTTTATGCTGTAACAGGCACATGAGTAACGGTGGCACAGAGCGGCTGTCGGTGTCAGGGACACGTTCTGTCCCCTTGCTGGGTGATGAAGCACGTGTGAGCAGGAGGCCGGGGAAGGGGAATACACCCCACTGTTCCCTAAGCAAAGGCTTCCAGAAGCCTGCCTGTGGCAGCAGGAATGAAGTGACAGTGATCTGCAGACAGAACCCATGCAGAGACTAAGATTTTCCACTGAGCTTTATCCATAATTTTGCTTCTGTGTTTTTGTTACTGCAACAGCACTTGGTGTGAGGGACACTGTGGGGCACCGGGGGAGCTGGTCCACCCCTCATTTCCCAGAAAATAATTTTTTTCCCTCCTCAAAGCTGGCCCCTGGTGGGAGCAGGATTTATGGCATGATGCCACCGTGGTGATGTGATAAACAACATCATCTGCCACTTCTAAATGCCCAGAGGGACTTTCCTGGATGGCAGCTGACAGGGCAGCAGCTCTGGGGTGGGCAGAACAGGCTGCTGCCAGGGTGGCTGCACAGTCTCAGGGGTTGCTAAGAGATCAGTGTGAGCCGTCAGCACTAAACATCCTGGGTGACCAAGGAGCTGGGGACTCACTGGTGGCAGCCAGAGAAGCTGTTTTTAACAGGCTCAGGACTTGGTGTCCAGGCTGATGCTTCCTGTCATTTCCTTTCCCACGTGCCTGCTCTGGTGAGCCTCCTTGGCCCAGCTGCATGAGCTCGCTAGGACCACCCAGCCAAGGACATTGCAGTGGGTCAGGTCTGCTCAGCTGGTTTGTTCCTCTCCCCTGATTAGGTTCAGCCTGGATGTCACAGAGCTGGGCAGTGACCCAGAGCAGGACGATGTGGAGAAGAGGAGCCAGTCCTGCCTCCAGCCTCGTGTGTCCCTTCAGCTGCCCAAAGGGGAACTGGGAGCCTGGAGCAGCAGCCGGGCTGGCACAGTGATCAAAGTGGAGATAGAGCCGCTGCGCCCAGACCTCGTGGCCAGCCCCGGCTTGCAGGAGGTGGTGAGTGGGGAGGACTGTGCACGGGGGCAGCAGGGCAAGCTGGGGGTAAAGAAAGCAACGCACACAGGTGTCAGCTGCAGGCTGGACTCCTTCAATGCCAGTGTGGAACCAGGAGGTCTGCAGGAATCTCAGCAAGGATGGGCTTTTTCAGTTAAACTGCCCCGTTGTGTGGGATAAAGGCCCTGGGAGCGACCTGTAGTGCAGCCCTCTTTTCCTATATATTTAGCTGGAATTTCCCTTGTGCAACCTGTGCCTGTTGCCTCTTGTCCTGCCACTGCAGCTCGAAGAAGAGTCTAGCCCTATCTTCTCTCTAATCCTCTGTCAGGTAGTTGAAGACAGCAGTGTCACACTCCCTTACACACTGCTTTGCTCTGGGGAATCCCTTTAGACTCAATTAATATTAAAAGGAAAATTGCATCACGGTGCTACATGTCCAGTAAAAGTGAGAAGTGCCTAAGAAGGTTTCAGGCATGAGTGCCACTTACTCCAGCCTTCCTGGAGCCAACAAACAGCTGGGCCTAATGGTGTCCTGCATCATAACCCTGACAAAACAAGAGAGAAAGGGTGAGGAATCACCTGCGATGGAGGCTCCCTTGGTGCACAAAGCACCAATGATTTCTGTGACTTTTTACTTCTCCAGAAATGTGCCAGCAGTGGGAAGAGACGGAGGTCCAAGTCTGTCCCATCAGGCTGTGAGACCATTGCCTCCCCCCAGATACCTCACGGTTTCAACACTTCTCTTCCAGCTGTGGAAGGTTCGTATAGATTCTATGCCATTAAATGGGTTCAAAGTGTGATTAAGAAGATAAAAAACAGGAGCTGTAGCGTCCGGAAGCGTGGACAGCCTCTGCTTTCCCTTCTGCATGGTCCCAGGAGCTCCTGAAATACAAAGTCAAGCTGGTTGTGAGTCTGGCCCTGGCTAGCAGTGCAGTCTCAGCTCGGACATGCCCATCCCCAGTGACACACTGCCACATAACCTCCCTGTGGCCGGTGCATTGGTCATTCCCTACTCACGTCCCACCTGTGAGGATTGCCCTGGAGCAAAATGTCCAGGTTTCAGAGCCTGGGAAGTGGAGGGGAGGCTAGCTGTCATGGGGGAGGGCTCTGGGGTGGTACCAGCTCCTACCCTACTGCAAGCAGGACCCTCAGCAGCAAATATAATACAGACTGTGGAGGGGAGGGGTAACACAGAAAAGTGATGTAGCCTTCGCTTCCCTCACAGAAAAGTGGAGCAGAATCTCCCTCCCTAACTGCTCCTGGAATTTCTTCCTTACCAGTCAAGACAGAGTGGAAGCCCAGCAAGATTAACAGGGTCCAGTTGCGTAGATTGCAATGTGGTGCTCTGCAAAGGCAAACCAGAATCCCTGCTGAGAGCATTTTGTGTTCCAGGTGTTGAACCCCCTGCTCTGGAGATGCTGGAGAAGGACCACGTGTCCCCAGACCATGTGTAGGTATTGTCAGTCCTGGCTGGTTTGAGATGCAGGAGATTTTTGAGTGCATCTGAGCTACTGGGCATGCAACAGCAAAGGAGATCCCACTCTGTGCTGGGGCACAGCTGAGCAGCTGGTCATAAACCAGTGCCTGAGGCTTTGTGGGGTGCAGAATGTCTGTGCAAAGGTATTTTTTAATCCCTTGCCTTTCTCTTGCCCCATCTTTGGTAGGTTAATTGTCCAGAAGGTACTTCAGGAGCTGAAACATTACCATGGGTAAGTGTGTCTGGGAGAGGGAGGTGTGGGCAGGTCACAGGTCTGCCTAAGACCCACCTGGTAAAGGACTCTTGGTCCCTTGAGGGTCAAATCCCCAGGGTACCAGAATCACTGATTTATTCCAGTGAAACCAGGGTAGAACTGCAAGGAGAAGGGACATTTCACGTGCCTCCTCGGTAACTCTAAAAATGTTCCTGCCCCATCTAGAAGTTGAGTTTCATCTGACCCAGAAGTTCTGCTCTTGTGTTCTTTGCTGTGTCTGATGCCTTTTCCCTGCCCAGGGTGAAGCAGAGAGCTTGTGTGCAAGAAGGCAGCGATTCTTCCCAGCAGAACCTCACTTGGTTTGAATTCCTGTCTAACGAGTAAGTGAGACAGCAGGTGACACACCTTTGTGTTCTGAGAGCAGACCGATTTTGAGTCCCACTCCATCGAAGCTCTACTGCCCTGCTAATCCTGTGTGCAGGACACTGGTATCTGCAGGGGTTCAGCCAGGAGTGTGGCACTGAACAAAACTTGCACACATAGTCTGAAAGTTCAGCTCCTTATTTGCAAGTGTCTCATTAACAAATGACATGGCCAAACCAGATCCTCCAGGAGATGGAAAGTTCACACTTGGGGTCCTAAAGTAATGCTTCAATGAACTTCATCAGTGATCTCCCTAAGATGGGCTTGGTCAGTGAATTTCCCCTTTTTTAAGATGTTCTGGTCTCCTTTCAGAAATGAGGACAGTGGGAAGAGCGATAAAGCAGAGAAAGGCACAAAGGTGATGCGACGTCTGAGTTCCCTGCGGAGCCGAGTCACCGGATCCTGGCAGAAGGATAAGGTGAGAGACAGATGTTGAATTTGTGGAAGAAATTGTTAAATTCTTCAAGTAGAAAAGGCGATCTGACCGTAGGGAACAGTTAGCTGGATTGCTTTTGGATGGCTGAGGCCTCTATGTTGGTCAGCGGATGCACTGTGACCCCTAAAGCAGTGGTAGTGCATGGAACTGAGTAGAGCATGGATCCCTGAATTCCAGCCCAGCTTGCTCCAGGGCATGTTCTGGATGCTTTCATCCCTGAATTCCAGCCCACCTTGCTCCAGGGCACATTCTGGATGCTCTTACGCTGCCTTGGCACTGTTGTGCATAGCAAGAGGAGTGCCTTGGCTGGGTGACTGCCTGGATCACTCTTTGTGGCAGGAGGAGCCTGCAGAGGGACAGCCAAGTGTGTCCTGCCCTTCATCACAAACAGACTTAGACTAGAGGGACTGGCCCAAGCCTTGGGAAGGCGTTTGGGAAAAGCATTGCCATCCCACTGTACCTGCTGCCCACCAGCTTTCTGCTCATTTGTACCAGTGGGGAAAGGAACGTGTGGGCAGTGCGAGGCCTGTGACTGAGCTGTGTTCTTCTCTCCTTCCAGGGTAAGAACAAAGATCAGCCCAAGGAGAAAGAGGCAAAGGAGACAAAAGAGAGGTGTAAAGATATCAATGGGCACCAGCTCGTGCCAGGGGTTTTCTCCAGTTGCACCAGCTGCTCACTGTGTGCCAAACCTCTTGGGAATAAAAGTGGTCTGCAGTGCCTGAGTGAGTATGGCTGTCACTGCCTGGCTCTGCCCCAGCCTGTGCTCCCCGCCTGCCCTCCAGCCCAGGCTGTTCTCCTGCCTAAACCAGCCCCTTGGATTGCTTCACTTCTCTGCCTGGCTCGACTCTACCCCACCACCCTGCTTGGCCTGGCTTGGTTGTTTCTCCAAATAGTCTAAATGATCTCTGAATCCTGCCTGGCAATAATTCATCCTCATTTTCTTTGGCCATTTGACCATTTCCTGCCCCTTTCCCCCAAGGAGGGTTCTAGGTCAACTTCTCTTTTATTAATATTTTTTTATTATGAAATTCTGCTTTGTCTGAACAAATATCCCAACTGCCTGAGTGTAGTTGTATCTTTTAGGCTGTTTTTCACAGCTGCAGTGATGTTTTGGCTCAGCATCTGCCCTGCGCACGGGTACAGGGATTTCTAGAGCATCCAAAACTTTACTAACTAACAAAAAGTCCCATCTTGCCTCCCAGGACCTGCATGGGTGAGACTGTTGCTTTTCAGCTCTAAGTAGTGCCAGCATGCATGGGCCTCTGTGCTCCCACTGCATCCGCTGTGGCATGGCTTTGGCTGAAAACCCTGTCCCTCCTCTTTGGGGCAGGTACTTAGGGCACTGAAGAACATTTTAATTCCCAAGGGATTGTCTGTGGGCAGAGAAAATTTTCTGGAAATGAAAGGATTGCTCTCTTTCTCCACCCTGTACCCTCAAGCAATGCTTGCTCTTCAGTGAGCATCTCTCAGAGGCTCTTAAGGTCAGTAAAACCTTTCTGGGGCATAATGGGACTGACTGCCCTCAGACATGTGTGGTGAGAAATATAATTTCCCTTCAGGGCAGCTGGAGGGAAATTGAAAAGGGGAACAGACCTGGCTATTAGTGAGCATTTTTCAGGCACCACAGCAAAAAGTAGGAAGCAGGGAGCTGAATAAGAGCTTTGTGGACATTTAGAGAGAACCTAAATACTATGGGAGGAGGCAGAATTGCGCCTTGTCATTCCTGTGTGAGGAATCTCCCAGCCAGAGGCTCTGTTTGCAGTCCTGCATGCTGCTTTACAAAAATACCTTAACCTGGAAGGATACAGACAGTCCTTGACCCCCATGAGCATGGAGCCATGCTCTGTATGGTCTTGGGAACTCTGAGGGCATTGTTACTGTGAGTGATTCTCCCCTGGACAACCCTATGGAGATCTGTGATCTGGAGCTGGAGCTGTTGAAATGAGAGTGTGGCTCAGCATGGCTTGTCCATCATAAATACACAGGGATTGGACATGAGTTATAGTAACTTTCACCTTGTTTCCCAGCCCTTCCGTGAGGAATCTGTGTTCTGTCTTGTGGACATTCAGGAGAAAAACTCCAAGGTGGCTGAGGTATTGGTTTGTGTTTGGGACTCTGTGACATCTCCTTTGGCTCTTGGCTGCCCAGGCTAACGCAGGCGGCAGAGCAGCACAGCTTGTTTTATAATGCTCCGTTTGCAGTGGCTTGAACTGAGGCTGAACAATTGGGCAGGGTTCTGAGATGTCCATTAAAATTAATGGCCTGCCTGTGGTGAGAGCTGGGCTGGGACTTGTGGTGAGACAGCTGATGGCCTGAGAGTGCCTATATTTGGATGATGCTGGGCTGAAACCTTTGCAAGCTGCTGCTGAGCTGGTAGTTGGTATCAGCAGCTCCCGTTACTGCAGCTCGGAGCAGTGTGTGGTCTCCTGACTAGTCCCTCATAGAGCTCTGGAACAGCAAGCTCCGGGGCCACCGGGAAGCCGGAGCAGCAGGCCTACTTTTCAGAAGCAGCTCTGTCAGGCTCAGTCTGAGCCGTGGCTGCTGCCAGGATGTGAGGATATTTGGCTGCGCCTCTTGTTTTCTCCTCATGAACTCACATTTGACTATCCCTGTGCCTTGGCCCCCAGCCAGCCCTCGGCCCATCGCTGGACAGGTGCTGCTGCTGTTGTTGTTGTCTCCGTGGTATTTTTAACTGCAGCACCACCACGTGGTCCAAGGAAAAACTCGTGGAAAACACGGGAAAAGACGGTGGTTAAAGAAAGGGATAAGCTGAAAGGGGAGGAAGGATGGGGGGATGATTATAAGCCTGAGGTCTTTTCACTGTCCAGTAGACACAGAAAGTCTGGTGACTTCCATGGCTGTGATGAGCTAGAGGAGCGAAAGCTTTCTTATTAGAGACACTAACAGCAGGAGGAATTCTGCATTTAAGTCAGAACAAAAACCATTGTTGTGCTAGAAACGTGTGTGAGCTGTGAAGAAAGTGGGCAGCTCGGATAGCCTGGTACACTGTAACTCGTTTCTCTCTCCCACTGATTCCTCCCATCTATCCTCACCCCACACAACACAGAGTCTCCCAGGGGAGGAGGCTGTGCTGTGTGTCGAGGGTAGAGATGTAGAAGAGTCTCTGCAGCTCACAGATGTGCAGTTAGCAGCCTGGCAGGGATGAAAAACAAGGAGGAATGATTGCAGTCACAGGGATCTCGACAACAGCGGCCACCCAAACTCTGCCGTTACGTAAACTATGAGCTGTGAGATTTATTGTTCACCTGGAAATGAGAAAGCTCCTCTTGAGCCTTTGCTATCACGGGTGGAGAAGGTTCTGTGCCTAAATTAATCCTCTCTTATAAACATGCTTCCAGAGTTTATGCAACAAGAGTTAGATGAGTCCCAGGGAAGCCCTGACAGGAGGAGAGCTCTCCAAGCAGGCTGTGCCATGGAGGCAAGCCAGGGATATGCTGTGGAATACGGATGGAAGGAGGATTGCTTCCCCTGAGCTTGAGCACTGGGGTAGAGGTGGGCCTTCTACCTCTTTAGTTGACAGTCAATCGCTATTACTTCATGAGAAAGACAGAGCCCAGGCCCCCACAGGAGTGTCAGATTGACCATCCTCTTCCAAGGAAACCGATAGCTGCAACTAAAATTTGGCAAGCTTCAGACAAACTCCTTTAAGAGAAGGTGCTCATTTTAATGAATCTTCCTGAACAATACAGGCTGTGCTGGACTGTCCACCTGTCCTAGGCTGACCCTTGCTGGCTGCTTCAGTGCACTGGCTGATCTCTAACTGGTTGCTGTAACAACTGGTCTCCAGGATTTATTTAAGGCATGTTGTGAAAGAGGTTTGGAGAACCATTTCCTTTCTCACAACGAGTAAGGGAGAGGACACGGATTTCCACAGTTTGTCAGGCAAACATCCTCTACCCATGGCCAAGGAGAGGCCAGAATAGCTCTTGGTTTAGACCTGAAATTTGGTGTGAAATTCACCTCTTATTCAGCTCTTGCACCTGCATGGTTTTGCTTTTGGATTCCCAGTGCAGTACCAATAAGCTAATAGATGAAGGATAGTTTTGGCTTATGATAAGGAGGAATTACTTGATTTTCTATCCTGAAATTTCTGTTAACAGCCCACACAGAGCCCTGAGAAATCTGAAAAACAGCAGGCAACCTGGAACTTTGCATTTCCAGAGAGAGACACAGCTGCCAAAAATCTTCTGTTTTGGGGGAAAAAAGGAGATTTGGCTGCTGTAACATGATGACAGTGATAAATGGACTGGGAGTCCCACTTGGAATAAAAGATTACTGACAGGAGTCCAAATAAACAGAGGCAAAACCAGAGCGGCTGCATCAGGCTGTGGGTTAAGGTGGTTCTGAGCCAATGGAGCAAATGTAAAAGCGGCTGCAGTGCTGGTTGCAGAGGAAACACTGGCTGAGCTGAGTGTCCTGACACAGAGCTGGCTCAGCCAGCTCGAGAGGGCTTAGAAAAGAAAACCAAAGTACATCCTACTCTCAGTGCTTCTCCTTTTCTGCTTTTCACTTTCTTTTTGTATCTGGGCAGTACTACCTTGATCTGGAACATCTCCAAGTGCTGCTCCTTCCATTCCCTGATAAAACCTGAGGATCTCGTACATTTGGGCTGACAAATGCATAAGGACAGTAATCAACCTGAAACACATTCAGCAAGAAATCTTTTGTTATTACAGAATTACACAGGATTAGACAGTTGGTGCTCTTCTCTTCTTTGCAATCCAAACCTTAGCTCCAAGCTACAGAGTCTTGGAGCTGGCTGCTGTGCCAGATTTTGCACTGATTTTGTGGCAATGCCCTGAGGCTGCACAAGCACAGCACGTTCTCTCCATGACAGCTGCAGTTGGGCAATCTGCAGTGCTTTACTTTTATATTACAGCAAAGCACGAAGTTTGAAGTGCCTAAGGATTAATCAGTCACCAAGTGACAGCCAGCTGTTTACCACCAAACCACTTTATTTAATGATCATTTGTCTGTAGTGCTGACAGGCCCCAATAAACAACTGGGACCTCAGTGTACTTAGTTCTGTAGAGAAGCAGCACAAAAGTGAACATTTTGGAAAAGCTTGCAACTATGAGACGAAGATAAAAATAAAATCGATTAAACAGGTGGCAGTGTGGAAACCAGAGACCCCATTGGCCCCAAGGCAGGATTTCATCACATTTGCAGCCCAGACAGTGGCAGGTTCTTTCAAAGCAGCATGGGAAAGCTGCAGGGTGGATTTTGAGAGGGAAGTTTGTTTTGTAACCGTGTATGTTGTGTTTTCAAGCTCAACAGGCAAGTAGGATATGTGTGATTTAAACTATGACAAACTTTCGATCAGTATTGTAAATCCTCAGAGTGAAATCAGGAGGTGAGGTTGGGTGGTTAGCTCTTCCCAGTTGTCCTCCCTGCACCGAGTACCCCAGCAGCCCAGTGCTAGCGCATCAAACCTTGCTGGTGTCAGGGAAAAGGTGTTTTTTCCAGCAAGCAGTTTGGTTCTATGAGTCAGTGCATGGATCTACTGCTAGGGAAGACAATTCCCCTTTGCTCTCGTCATTTGTCTGTGCAGGGGTCACTGACAAGGGCCTGGGCAGGCACTCGCTGTTGAGGGGCGGATAGGGAAAGCCAGCGCCTGCCAACCCTCCGGGCACTGCAGCCTTGCCTTGGCAGGGTGTTTGTAAACTCTCCAGCACGCTGGGATGGCAAATCCCACCGGCCTTTTAATAACAAATTATGTCTTTCAAGTCCCAGGCACTGTGCAAACACATGAAGTGCCATGCTGATGGTGTCACTGGGGTGCCACATCTCATCTGTTAGGGGCCTCTTTAGTCTGGGAGGAACCGTGTGCCCTCCCTGAGGGGAAAGTATGGGCTAAGGGTGGCCATGTGCCCTCCCTGAGGGGAAAACATGGGCTGGGGGGGCCATGTGTCTTCCCTCAGAGAAGTCATGGGTTTTGGGCAGCCGTATGTCCTCCCTGAGGAAAAAGTGCAGGCTTGGGGTGGCCATGTCCTCCCTGAGGGGAAAGCATGGGCTGAGGATGCTCACGCTGTCCCTGAGGGGGACACGCAGGTTGGGGGCCCTGTGCCCTTCCTGAGAGAAGGTGCAGGCTATGGGTGGCTGTACCCTCCCTGCAGGAGGAAGGAGCAGGTTGTGTGCCCTCCCTGAGGATGAAGCACAGGCTGAGGATGCTCATGCCCTCCATGAGGAAGACATGTGGGCTGGGGGCCCTGTGCCCTCCCTGCAGCAGGAAGGAGCAGGCCATGGGTTCCCATGTGCCCTCCCTGAAGGAAAGTGAAGGCTGTGGGTGGCTCTGCTTTCCCTGATGGAAAGCGCGGGGCTGGAGGGACCATGTGGCCTCCCTGAGGGAAAAGGGCAGGTCAGGGGAGACATGTGCCCTCCCTGAGGGGAAAGCAAGAGCTATGGGTGGCTCTGCCCTCCCTGAGGGACAGGAGCAGCTCGAGTGGCTGTGTCCTCCATGAGGGGAACGAGGAGGTCAAAGGATGGATGCCCTCCCTCAGGGAAGGTGCAGGCTGTGGGTAGTCGTACCCTTCCTGAAGGAAAACGCAGGCTAAGGATGGCGATGTGCCCTCCTTGAAGGGAAAAGTGTGGGCTGCAGGTGTTTGTGCCCTCCCTGAGAGGCTTGAAAGCGTGGGTCAGGGCTGAGTGTGCTCTTCCCGAGGGAAGGAGCAAGCTAAAGGGTGGCCGTGTGCTCTCCCTGGGGAGCGGGCACGGGCTGTGGGTGCTCATGGCGTCCCTGAAGGGAAAACACGGGGTGAGGATGTTTATGTGCCTTCCTTGAGAGGAGCGTGCGGGCTGAGGATGCTCATGCCCTCCCTGAGGGGAAAACACGGCCTAAGGATGTCTGCGTGCCCTCCTTGAGAGCAGCGTGTGGGCTAAAGACGCTCATGCCCTTTCTGAGGAGAAAAAGTGGGCTATGGGTGGTCCGTGCCCTCCTTGAGGGGAAAGTGCAACGTGTTACCTGAGAGGAAAACACGGGTTAAGGGTGTCCATGTGCCCTCCCTGAGCGGAACGTGCGGGCTGCGGGTGCTCGTGCGCCCTCCCTGAGGGGAAAGCGCGGGCTAGTGGCGTCCGTGTGCCCTCCCTGAGGGGAAAGCGCGGGCTAGTGGCGTCCGTGTGCCGTCCCTGAGGGGAAAGCGCGGGCTAGTGGCGTCCGTGTGCCCTCCCTGAGGGGAAAGCGCGGGCTAGTGGCGTCCGTGTGCCCTCCCTGAGGGGAAAGCGCGGGCTAGTGGCGTCCGTGTGCCCTCCCTGAGGGGAAAGCGCGGGCTAGTGGCGTCCGTGTGCCGTCCCTGAGGGGAAGGCACGGGCTCAGAGCGTCCCTCCGCTGTCCGTGAGCGGCCAGGACCCTGCTCGGCCGTGCCGCGGCGCGCAGGCGCACCCTGGTCCCCATTTTCCCTTCCGGGACACGGGGGCGTTTCCTGTTGCTGTGGCGGCGGCTCCCGGGACCGAGAGGGAACCGGCGGCTCCCCGGGGAGTCCGGTAAGAGACCGGCCTGTCAGCGCGCCCGCCGGCCCCTGGCTCCGCTCCCCCCCTCCCGGCCCTAGCGAGCCCCCGAGCACCGGCACCCCCTCCCCGGGGCCGCGGCGCGGGGACCGCCCGGCCCCGGTCCCTGTGCGGGCAGCGGGGGCTCAGAGGGCTCCACGGGGTCCCGGCGTTTGGCCGGGGCAGCGGGCTGATCTTCGCTTTTCCCCAATCCCTCAGGTTTACAGCCGTCCCGACCTTTGCAGCTCGGGGCTTCAGCTGCGGGACGGGACGCTGCTCGAAAGATGCAGTGTTTACATTAGAAAGCTCTTTTAAGGGCTGCCGAAGGAGTGAAAAATGTTGCTGTGTGCGGTAAGGAGGCGAGCGGCTGTAGCCTGTGTGAAACCGGCTCTCTTTATGCCACAGCTTGAGTCTGAGCATCCTTGTGATCATTAAATCCCGCACCGTGTCCTTTCCGTTCTTACACACATTGTGTGTACTGGTGCTGAGAAAAGTCTGGGATGTGCGTGAAAAGACCTTTAATGCGGTAGGGAAAAAATGATGAAATCTTCCCCTTATCCACAATTGCGAAGACTGACCCATTTTAAATAATCCACGGCCCTGGCTCCTTGGGGAGAGGAGCGGGAGATGATATCAGCTTAGCTTGTGTGTGCTGAAGGGAAATGCCAGCAGGAGCTAGGAGTGGTGATGGATTTTGGAGGAGGAGCGAGGAAACAGGCAGTGATTCGAACAAATAGCTTTCTGAATGTTTCTGGTATTATATTTGGTGTTGCTGCTCTAATACATAAGCTTAATTTCTGAATATTGTTTGAAGTTTTGGTGTGTCACCAAGAGAAAAAAGGGCTACTTCTTAGTTCCTTTGCACTCCCCTCTTAAGGGGGTTTTATGGGAAGCTTTTTTATTTGGCACTTTTTGTTTAAGTTTACAAAAGTAATAGTTTCTCTTTGGCACGGTGAAATAAAAGAAACCCATGAAACATGGCTCTCAAACAGGAGCCATCGGACATTGTGTGTTGTAGTTCCACCTACTGTTTACCTATGAAATATTTTAAATACCTTTTATGATTGTCATAGTTGCTGCTTCAGTTCTGTAGTGTAGACTGGGGGAAGGGTTCAGCGCAAGAGAATTGAATTGGGACTCCTGTTTCTTTTAGGATAATATGCAGATTTTACTTGGCATTGTTTAAGAACCAGAACTGTCGGTTGTTTATGTGTTTCTGTGCCTGAAGAAAACCCCGTGGCCGCCAGAAGTTGCAGTGTTGGGAATCACACAACCCCTCTTTTGCTTCATCCAACTGGTATTTTGACAATAAAACCAGATAGAGTGAGAAAGTAATTTTAGGTTGTTTTGGGGACAAAGAGGAATGCTCTAACAGGGAGGCTGAAACTTGATAATTTAGTGCTGTTGCTCTCTGGCGTGGACTGTCTCTGTTTCAGAATGTGAAGCATCTCATCTCCCTGCGCCCTTCCAGTTTTTGGTTTCTGCCTCTGCGTAATTAGGCAGGTGAGAAAACAAGTAAACACCGGCCACTGAAGCCACTGGGACAAAGTTAAATCTGCTCCAAGTTCCTCAAGATACCTGACCTGGATTTACCCAATACAGAAACTTCCTCGTGTTCCACTGAAACTCCTCCTCTTTTCTGAGAAGTTTTATCACAGGCACTCTTCTTTTTCTGGAATGCTGTGTTGGTTTGAAATGTTTCTTGGCTGTTGTGTTGTGTATCTATGTGCATAAATGCAGAGTTTATATTCTGTGTTAATCATTCATATGCGGGTTGTTTCCTTTGTCAGTTCAAGAGGGAGGAGTTCCCTGTGTGGTGTAAGGGCGAGGAAGGAGGGAAGAGATTCTCTTTGATCCCTGAAGCACTGGACAGTTGAAAACAGGAAAAAATATTAAAATTATTAATTTCACAAGGAAGCTAATTTGTCCTTGGATCTCTTCAGCTGGTTGGATTTCATAAGTGGTGAATATCCTTAGTACTGAAAGGGGTCTTGAACTCCTTGTATCATTAGAATCACTGTTAAAATCTGACCCTGTTTGAACTTAGCTGTCTTAAAGAATTTTTTTAAAATCTGTCGTTTAAAAAATAAGCAAAAAAAATCCTTGAGATAAAGAAAGTCACTAGTTCAATTTTAGATTAATCACAGCATTTTTGTCTGTTAGTTGTTGTTTGCAAATGGCCTTTTAAGAGTTATTTTATTGGGCAGTACCGTTCCAGACCAAAGGTCAGGGTCATAGTGCTCATAATGACTAGTGAGTCATAGATTTGTCCTGGAATCCAATTCTGGAAGACATTTATAGGACACTGGCAGTGTCTGATCCCCTGGAAGGTATTCCAGCTGAGGGGAAGAAATGTCTTTGCCCACCGCTTTCCAGCCAGCTTTGTTGCCCTCTCATACTGTGAACAGGGTGATGCTTTTGAGTGTTGTAATATGTTGTCCAATAAAATCCTCCTAGGTTGTAAATTACTTTCTGTGAGCCATTGGGAAAGCATCTCATTAATAAGGGAAGGTATTTTATTATACCAGATCGTAAATTCATTACCCGCAGTCATGAACAGGATCTTTTCTGATGTTTATGAGCCTTTTAGTCTTAAATATTTCTTTGCTGGTTTAGGTCCTTGCTTTAGTCACTCATGAGGTCATCTTTGGCACAGGCCCCTGCAAAATGCTTCAAGGGAGTGGCAGTCCCTATAGTAAGCAGATCTGGGATAATGTGATGCTCCCAAAATTCTCAGCCTTAATTCCAAACCCATTGATTAAACCCCAGGAACAACCCTGGTGGGTTTGCTCAGTTTCCACACTCTGTGTGGTTCAGTTGCTCTGGTACCCTTAGCTGTGGTAGTGGTGCTGCTGTCCCCATCCAGTTGAGGTGACCCAAATCCTTGGACCTTCTTGATGTGTTGGCACTTTGTCTGGTGTTGTCAGCACTGGCCAGAGTTGCAGCCCTTCTGCATAGTCTGTATCAAGGTGAAATCCTTTGGAGGGTCTGTTTTTCCCCTGCCAAATTAATCTTCTTGCTGTTCAGTGAGTGATTGAGGGAGGAGAAGACAGGGAAAAGCCTGGGTGCAGCCCTCTGAGTTTTTATCTCTGCCTTTCTCAGGAATATCTTCTGTGCCTCTCCTGTTTGGGAAGAGCTTGCTGACAGAACTGTCCTTTTTTTTTTTTTTTGGACCGTCCCAAATTCTTGGTCTGAATAAGACCAAATGCTACCGATGGTAAATGCAAAAATAATTTTCTTCGTCAGTTTGAGTTTACTGATGCTGCTTTACTTGGGATGGCTGGAAAAGATAGAAATCTGGTATTTCTCTACACCTGTCTACAACCCTTCATGTGTATCTCTGCTCTTAAACGTCAGCCTCCATGTGTGCAGGTTCCTGTCCCTTCTTTACTGTCCCCTGTCCCTCATTCTTCTCTCTGCTGGTTTTTTGACCCGTGCAGTTCTCCGGTACCATTTTCAGAGAGGCTTAATAAGAATGCAGAATAATAAGAGTAAATGCAGAAATCTTACATGCATAAAAAGGAAACCACAGTCACTAGTGTTCAAAAGCTCCTTCTCATCCTGAATAAGAGTGTCCTTCCTTCAGCACTGCAAAAGTGTGTTGAACAGAGGAAGCTGAAGCATGTTTTATAAAATGAAATATGCTTATAAAACAGTCTTCTGGCAGGTTTCAGATTTGTCTTATGTGGGCAAAAGTAATCCACTTTGAAATCATGAAGTAAATGCATTTCAAATTGTCTCATGGAGAATCAGGTCCTTGGATTCAGCTGCAGTTTCCTGCGGCTTTTTTGTAGCATTTTCCTGTTTTCTAGTATGTTCTCCAGTGTTGTGTAAAGAACCTTTCAGCAGTGTAGGGAAGTCATACACAGCACTATTAGATATGTCAGCTGATTAAGTGAAAAATACCTACTGAGAGCGCCACAAGCTGTTATCTTTAACAGAGCAAGGGCATGATTTTAAAATTGAAATACATTTGTAAGTGAGATCCCTTTTACAGTTACCTTAACAAGGAACCCAAGCTTTTCGAGTGGAATTGGTCCTACTAATCATTGATAGGAAAAGAATTACTGAATGTAATCACTGAAAATGGGTAAATGTCGGGGGAGATGAATATCTAGTTGAAGTTTCTAGATGACTACATGACAAAATTCTAGATGAGTTATGTGGATTTCAGGACCATGTGGGAAAGCAGTGGCTGTAGGAACATCGGGCATCCATCGAGCTGCCTGTTTTACCCTGAAGGGAACCCATCTGTGAGCAGGACTTGAAGCCAACCCAGCCTGATGTCATGGAGAATTTTCTCTATTTCCTTTTGTGTGGTGATTTCTGTCCTACAGTTTGTTTCTTTGTCTCAGGAGAAAAGGGATTTCCATTGTCAACTACTTGTTTGTTGTTGAGGCATGTCATTTAACAAGTTCTCCATTCCCTCGTGGTAGGTGGAGGCCTTATCACTGCCGAAATAATGAATATATTTGTTATTCTCTACGCGGTTTTAATAAGTGAATAATTTTTTTTGGATACATTTTTCTCATGCATTTGCAGAGGCACATACATTTGAAATTAGATGCGGTGCCTTTTGGTTTGTGGCGTGGGGTGTGGTAGTGGTAGGAATATCCCAAATAAGAGAAGTTGTGGGAGGTGATAGTTTTCGTGGATATTTTATTTTTGTTTTGTGGCAGGCACTTGGGAGCAGAACTCTGCACTTCATTTCCCACACTTGGGGAAGTTGTATAACATGTAAGCATCTTGCAGGTCTGTACTCAGTCTTTCTCTCAGTCTTATTTTTATATCTTTATTAATTTATTTGTGTTTAAAGCCAAGTAAGTATTTTGGTCCTGTTCTCAGGCTTTTGCTGAAATTATGGAAAACACAAGTGAGCATCTCTCTAGGTTAGCCAGGAGCCTTAAAGCAGATCCCCAGTCCTGGCGCCAGGCGGGGGTGGTTCTGAAGAGACCTTAAATAGTTTTTCCTCCGTGCTTTAAACATAAACTGGCTTTTCTCTAGCAGATATGGCGTTCATCTTTCCAGTTTTGTACTATTTCTCTTTTAACAGGCATGTCTGGGAAAAGGCAGATCCTGGTGTCCTTTACTGACTTGTCGGTATCCTGCTTTGCTTTTTATGAAGGATCTTGTTTTATAGATGGGCAGAAAGGATGCAGAAAATATTTGGCACTATCAGTTCCCCTCCTGTTTTCTCAAGAAGTAGTTATCAGAAGGGAAAAAGAAGAGATTGGATTTTATTATACTGTTAGTAGTTTTATGGCTTTTGGGTGAGAGGACTGCTTTGGCTCCTTTATCTGGGAACAATTCTTTTGTGCAGCTGGAAGGGTGGTACTGCTGTGGTGCTGGTAATGCTCTGATGATTCTGGAGAGTGTTTTGATCTTTAATTTACTGTGGTTACTGCAGCTCCCAGCAATAGTCTGTGCAGAAAGGCAGCTATTCCTGTGGAGTCAAAGAATTGCTGCCCTCTTGACTGGTATCAGTTTTGAATGGAGAGACATGGAAATGGCCTTTGCAAAGATGAGGAAAACTGGGCTCAACTGGGTTGGGCAGAAAACTGCTCATGCATTCCAGAGTGGCTCTTGGTTCTTGCATGTGTGAATTGCACTCAGTGGTTCAGTCTTACTGAAAAAACTCGGGTTTGGTGTAAAATCAAGACCAGAACGTGCACAACAAGGATGCTTGCCACAACACCTGAGCTTACTCTGCATCTCTTCCAAAATTAAGATCCTTTACGTGTCATTATTCCTTTCCCTACGTGGGAAAGAAGAATAATTAAGACTTTTTTTGTGTGTGTGCATTTCAGATTGTGCAGTGAATGTCCACAAGAACTGCAAGAGTTTGCTGACTGAATGCAGCAGCATCAGACCCAAGGTGGGCTTTAACATTTGTTCTTCTTTTATAATAACAAGGCTTGACATAATAAGTTTAATTTATGCGAGTGGTTTAATTTACATCAGTAGAGAATCTTGCCCTACATCTTCGAGACATTGAGTAGTTATTAACTTGTCATTATGGTAGTCAACAATAATGTATGGAAGGGAAATAAAGTGAAATGTTTTATTGCTATACTGTAAATTACTTAGCCTGTGCCCCAGAACTGTGACTAACCCTAAGAATGCTCCAACCTATCACTTTTTTGGGGAATATAGTTGAATGTTGTGCCATCTCAAAGCTGATGGAAGAGCATGAGGGGTGGAGGGGAATTTGGTCGTAACAGTTGCATATTATTTCTAAGGTGGAAAATGCAGAATAAACGATTTCGTTTGGGAACCGTGATGAACTTTGTCTTGCTGTTTATTTTTTATCTCGGTCACCCTGGTGCCTGTGATTGCATGTAAGGTCACAGGTTGTTTCACACAGATGTCTATCTGTTCGGGTTTTTTGTTCTGGTATTGGTTTTGAGAATCATTTCCTCCTCCTTATAACTAATAATACTTGAGGGAGTTTTAGTTTGTTTTAACCTGCAAGTGCTGATGATTTCAGAGACTGATAGCAGATTAGGGAGTACTGTGAGGAGGAAAAGAGAGAGCAGAGCAGCTCAGACCTGAGCAATTAGAGGTTAGAGGAAGTGTGTTCAGCCACTGGTGATGTAGAATGTAACTCTTCTGAGGGCAGAAATGTTCTTGTGGGGGTTTTGATATATAATTTTAAACATCTCAGGGCATTGTGCATTTTCCTTTTAAACTGAAAAATTCACTTGGTCTGATGCTTTCATTTCTCTTCACCACCACTTCACTTCTCTTTCATTTTACTCTTCACCACCACTTCACTTCTCTTTCATTTTACTCTTCACCACCACCCAAAACTTCATGGTTGAATCAGCCCTGACAAACCACTCCTGAAGAGAGCAGACAGGGAGTGGTGGCACAAAATGGGGTGAAGAATTCAGTCAGAAATGGGAACCCGAAAGGGAAGCTCCCCAAAAGCCATTTGTTACAGCCTGTATTATTTATTTAATTTCCTTGCATCTTTGATAGCTTGTATCTCAGTGGTTTTTAATATCCTAGTGTTGCAAGAAGGACGAAGTTTACCGAAGATTACCAAAGATGCAATTTGAAATGGACAGTCTAAATTTTTGTTGAAACTGGCTGGATTTGTTTAGTCAGTATTGCTAGGAACTAAACAACAGCAAAGTGTGGGTGAGGACTGTCAACATGAAGGGGTTGCTTTCATCTCGTAAATTAATTATCATAGCTTTAATTTAGTTGTAGCTTCACTTTTGGTTCTATTTCAGCCTGACTTATACTTTGTGGAATTTAATACAAAGGGTTAATGTCTATATGTCATTCATCTGCCACATGAAAAAATCAAAGCTGTTATTATGTTAAATCTTTTTATGTTCTCAGTGAACATCTTCACTTACAGTTAATGCTATAGGATAGGAAAAATCTGATTCATTTTGGACTGAAAGTTTGGTCTGTATGTGTACAAAAATAATACTGTATTTTTTCCTATAGCAGAAAGATTTGCAGCACAGACCTTCTGGATCTCCACAAAGTTCGCCCCAGTGCATTTCCCCAGGTTTGTACTAAAGAATGATTTCTGTGCTCAAGGCTTATCTGTTCGATTGTATTTTTTTTCTTTAATATGTTTTAAAGGCTATACACAGTGTATTATTGAAGTATAGAGAAGGTCTCTTTTAATAAGATGGTTTCATTTTTTTTTCTATTGGGAATGGCTTAGAGGCTCCTAGCAATCTCCTGTGTGTTTTTATCTTTTTATCTTTTTATTTTTCTTTATACCTTCTTGCTGTGTAACCTCAAAATATCATGGTGAAAAGGGATCAATAAGCTCGTTTTTCATTGATTGTCTATTCTCTGGCCTCTGAAAAGACTAGAACTGTGAACTTTGTTTTACATCAGATTTTCATAATTGTCTATTTAAAACTTGCCTGCAGCTAGTGGTTGCTAGAAATCTCTAAAACAAGCTAGCACTAATGGTCTGAACATAAGTCTTTGTTGAAACAAAGTGAGGAAAAAGGATCTGGGAGGAAAAAAAAACCAAGAGGAAAGAACATCTGTATTGCAGCATAGGCTTTGAAATTTCTTTTTGCTCCTGGAAGAGACCATCCCAGTCACAGGTGTATTAAATGGCATTTTAATTTGTAGATGGTACAAGGTCTGCATTAACAGAACAGGTGAGTGTCAGAACACAGCTGACTTGGATGTCTGAGCATCACTCTGGGTGTTTCAGGTGTTTTCAGGTGCCATTTGCATTGCAAGGTGTCTTCTTCATGCAATGATTCTTCCCAAGAGGCAGCACAGAGGATAATTGTTACAAGGAGATAAGTGGCTGTTTGCATTACCCAGAATGGGTCTGTGCATTTAGGAGACAGTGCAGAGACTGAAATAGGAAGCAATAAGGGCTAATGAAAATGGGAGAAGTTGTCTGTAGGGCTGGTCGGTGAGGAGCTCTGTGGTACCCAGGCTGGCCTGTGTGAGGGGAGCAGCGATCGATGTGGGGCACAGCAGTGTGCAGACAGTGCTAATTGAACTCAGAAAATGGCTTTTGGGCTATGCAGGCTCTGCTAGGCAGACAGTCCTCATTTTCCTTAGTCAAAAGCAGAAGCTGGAAATTAAAGGAACAGCTAATAGCCTGGGCATTGTACGTTCTTAGCCACAGCATAACCCTGCAGACTGCAGTGCCCAGCAAAAAACCCCAAAGATATTGTATCAGTGTAAAAGAAAAATTCATTTTAAGAGCAGTATAAACTGTGTTGTATGTTCCCATCCCTCTCCCCTTGTTTTGCCTCTGGAGATTTTTTAGATTTGGCCTATCCTTTTGTAACAGAACTTTATGTTCCTGGCTTGTGGAGCACAGAAAGAGAACATGATGGCCAATAATTTCAATACTTCCCCAAATGGAAACAGAGGGACATTGGTTATTAAGCCTTTGTTTAAGAAATCTGACTTGGCAAATCTTGCAAATATCTAATTACTCTCCTTTTGGGGGTTGGAGGTGATGGAAAGGACTCAGTTTACCCAGTCTGTTGTAGACTGACAGTGCACTGTGTGTGTAGCCAGGAGGTTTTCAAACCCAAACAGGTTTTGGGAAAGGTATTTCCAGCAGGAAAAGATGTGGTGATATAATTTCTATTAAATGTCATTGATGAAACCTCCCTTGCAGCCCCAAAACAATTCTTCTGTCAATGAAGATGAAATGAGAGACAAGCAGGCATAGAGCAAGGGATATGAAAAAATGTGGAAAAACCTGTTTCATGACAAGAACCACAAATACCTTGATTTAACTGCTTCACTGAGCAAGGCAGAAGTGGGAGAGAGAATTGTTAGTGAAGGTACACTAAGGAGGGCAGGCTGAAAAAGGGGAACTTTTAGGGATGGGTGAACACCAGTGGTTTTACTAGAAAAGTGATGCATAAACCTTGTCTGAGAACTGGAGACCCCCTTGAACTGCTACAGCAGCAGCCCCCTGGTCCTGGAGCAGCCTCCTGAACACGGGACTGGGAGGGGGGCTGGGTCTGTCCCTGCAGTGACAGAGCCCTGGGTTCAGGATCCATGAGATAGCTCCCACTCCCACGTCCTTAAAAGCTCTTTGAAAAAGGGCAACTACAGACCTTGTCAGGGATCAGTTCTAAAGATTGTCTGGCTGAGTCTTCATCTTTGACTTCCCTGAAGTTCCTTTTTTAAAAGGATGTGTTTTGTCTCCCGTTCCTTATCATTTATTACAGACATTAGTACTAAATAATTGTATCCATTTTTTATAAGTCTATTACAGGCTCCCACGTATTGTGCAATAGTGATTAAAGTTTCAAATATCTTTCCAGTTCACAGTCTGTCTAGATTTAAAAAGCATTAAAAAGCTGCAGTAATAAAATTAAATTTAGCTCTGGTATCTATTATGTGCAGTGTATGTGCATGCAGATCTAAATCGCTGTGAACAATAAGCATTGCAAAGAACTTGTGGGGGTTTTTTGTGATCTCTGATTTTTCTTGTTTGCCATGAAAAATGTTCTGTGCCCTTATACGGTGGGGTGTGAATAATTGTGTGTAGGTTCTGGTGTTTTACTAAAGGAGAAGATACTTTGCAATTTCCACACTAAATGGGCACAGTAGGGACCAATTTCCTGCACTTCAGACCTGCTGATTTAGCCAATACAGTAAGTTAAGTGGCAGCTTTACATTTCTAGAAGGATCACAGGTAGTATAAAAACAGAGCATCTCTGGGGCCACTTTACTGTGCCAGGTCTGAGGGCAGCCAGTGGTGAGCATGGGGAATACAAATTCAAAAAGCAGCGGCAGAAGCAATGCGATACCAGCTCACCCCGAGCTATCTTTTTGTGGTTCCTTTTCAAGAAAATGGAATGAGAATGTTTTTTTGGACAATGAGCTCCTGACATCCAAGATCCTGTCAGTTCTCCGTCCGCATTCCGAGCGAGGGCTGAGAGCAGGCGAGCTGCAGTGCACGCCTCATTTTCTGAGTACCAATTCCATTTTTGCCTCTTTAGCCACTTCTCTGAAGGAGCAGCCCCGAAGTCTTCTCCTGGGACCGGATGGCACCCCAGCACTGTCCCGGAACCTCGGGATGACTATCGCCCAAAGAGGACATTCCCAGCCTTCACTGAACACTGCTGGAGCTGTTAATAAATTTGGGTGAGTGAAATGCTTCTTTTCTAATCCACCGGCTTCAGCTGCCCCCCACCTCCCCAGCATGAAAAGAAAAAAGAGAACTCACATTGTGTTTCCAAGCTCAAAAGAGTTTTATTGAGCTTTTAATGCTGAAAGTTATTTCCCTGAAAAATACGCTTTTTTTTTGCCTTTTTTTTTGTCTTTAGTCCCTCTGTTCTGTGTCACAAAAGATATTGTATAAAATAGTGCAGTATTTGAGTATTTCTGTATAGATTATGGTTTTCATGGATATATTTGTCTTGAGAATTGTTGTGAAATCCAGTGATCTTGTCTGAGTTCAGCTATTCTAGGTTGGGCTGGTGCTGACTGGTGTAGGAGGCAGCAATGTTTTAAATTGCAGAATACCTTCATTAAAATAGTAGGCAAACTCAAAGCTATCTGCTGTTTTAAGTAGCTATTTACTTTTGATGTGCCCCAGTTATGCTCCCTTCCCAGTGAAAGTGCCCTTTGTACTCTGAACTGGCTGTGGCTTGTCACCAGGTGATGTCCTTGTAAACTGTCATACCAGAAGTTACAAGCTTTGCTCATGCTGCTCTAATTAAACAGCAGTATTTCAGTGTTGGAGTTGCTAAATTGATTTAACTGTTTAAAGAGTGCAGTGATATCTTTTATTTACTTATTGTGAGATAATTGTACTATAGTTTAGGAAAGATGTTTGTTAAAGAAGTTGGATTTTTTTTTTTTAAATTTTAATTGTTCTGGTCTAATTTCTTTGGCCATTTAGGCTAATTTCAGGAGACATGGATGAAGGGGATTCAGGCTTTATAAAATTTAAGCAGACTTCAGATGACGTTGTCTCGCTTGCACCTTCAACAGCAGACTCCATTTTTCTGGAAGGTATGGAATTTTTGTGCTATTCAGGATTGCTATGCAACTTCTCCCATGGGTTTTAAAACAGCACCAAGGTGTTTTTACTCTTATTGTTGTTACTGATGGTAAAGAGGGATATGGCGAGAAACAATTTAATAATAGTTGAAATTGAATGTGCTTTTGCTTTAGATGCATATTCTGTGTCCCTCCGGAGTGAAATAGAAACAGATGCTCATGAGTTTGAGGCAGAGTCTTGGAGTGTTGCAGTGGAACAGCCTTATGCAAAAAGGCAAAGGAAAGACGTGATAAAGAGGCAAGATGTCATTTATGGTAAGACTATTTGTCATTCTTAAAACCTTTTCTATTTCATAGTGCCACTGTTGTGGAACAAAGCAGAAAACATTTTTGTTGGTTCCCATTTTGACTTGTGCTTGAAAACTAACACTGAGTGAAGATTTTTGAGTCTGTTACCTGCATTAGTGTGTGCAATTCCTTGTGTGAATGCCTTTAAGCATCCCACGGGTTTCAGTAGGGCTCCCAAAGCAGCGAAGCCCAGCTGTACAATTAGGGAACAGCTCAACTGCTACTGGGAGATGTCCTTAAATAAGGAGGTTCAGTCGCTGCTGGGTTGGGACATTAGCAAGGCAAATTTAAGAGCTTCACATGAGTGATGCAAAGACTGTGGTGCAGAAGATGATCATGGCTTTCAGAGCCTGCTCTTCAGTCTCACTGCACAGCATATAAATGACTTTTGATTTTATTTTTGTGTTTCCCCTTGCCCAGAACTAATGCAGACTGAAATGCACCATGTTAGGACACTGAAAATAATGCTGAAGGTGTACTCCAAAGCCATGAGAGAGGAACTGCAGTTCCCAAATGCAGTCATCAACAAGCTCTTTCCCTGTGTGGATGAGCTGCTGGAGATGCATGGGCAATTCCTGCTCCAGTTGAAGGAGAGACGGAAGGAATCCTTGGAAGAAGGCAGTGACCGAAATTATATAATCCAGAACATTGGAGACCTCTTGGTAAAACAGGTGTGAATAAAATCCTACCAATGATGTCGACCCTATAAAGCTTCTAAAAAGCTACTTGTAAGGGTGGAGTTATGTGATGTAAAGATTGATTTCATCCTGGGTTTGTGGTTATCTTCCCAGTTAATGTGGGAGCATGACTCCCAGAAATATATTAGTCACAAATTACATGAAATGGTCATTCAATGTTCTTTGGGCGTGTACATATACATGCTGTGGGATATGTGACTTGTTTGGTTCTGTTTTTCATCTATTCAAAGAGTAAAGTAACCTGTTCCTGGTGTCCATTCCAAACTTGGCTCTCCTTCAGATAATGCCCAACTTCTTCATTCTGATCTTTTAAAAATACAGTCAGGATCCTTTGAACTCATGGCAGCTTTAGCACCATTCTGGCATGGAGTGGATGCAACAATTTCTGTCATATATCATGACCTTTTTTTTTGCCCTTCAACTTTTACCGTTCGCAGACTTTTTAAGTGCAGAGATCCAGAAATCCTTTTTAAAAATTCTCATAATGACAACCATCATTGAATATTTGGTTATCTTGTGGTATTCCAAGCCCCCACATGTCACACTGCATAAATCTCTCATTTCTGGTACAGAAGAAATTGAAATACGGGAGAGATGTCTCAGAAATCAGTCACCATAAAATCATGTTAAACCTGGGGTTTATGGTAGAGGTAGGTTTACTCTGAATGATTAATGTCTTTCATTCTTGTATTTCCAATTAGTTTTCAGGTGAAAACGGGGAGAGAATGAAAGAAAAATATGGTGTGTTCTGTTGTGGACACAATGAAGCTGTTAGCCATTACAAAGACCTGCTCCAAAGCAATAAGAAGTTCCAAAACTTAATAAAGGTAAACAGTAATCAGAAGTCTCCTATTCTGACTGTGCAAAATGTACTTCACTGCTTTGGGCTTTGTTTTGTACTTGAAGATCCCTCAAATGTGAATGAGCAGGATTAGAGGCATATTCTCATTATTTGGTGGGTTGTGAGCTTCTTGTATTTTAGATCTTTTGAGCTATGTGGAGACAAAACCACAATTAGCAAGTATTACATTTGAGGGAGGCTCTTGAGAGGACCTAGGACTGGGGAATAGAGTATTTGTTCTGTTCAGGGCTCTGTCCTGCTGTGTGGCCATCAGGGTAAATTGGTTTGTTAATAAATTAAATCAATGATAAATGCTGTTGATGAGCTACTGTAAAAAAAGCAGGCACTCTTGGGTTTTGCTCGCACCATCATCTTTCCAAACCCAGAAGATTGGCTCCAGGGTGGTTTGCTGATCTGCTGCACACTCTAACGTGCAGTTAATAGGAAGGGCTGAAGAGACACGGCCCAAGTGGAAGCTGTAACCTGAATCTCAGATGGCTTTGCAGAGGCCTAAATATTCTCATTTTCCAGTCACCAGTAAGTGATACTGTGTGAACTTTCCAGCATAGCTCTATACTAATAGCTCCTCTTAGCCAGGCGCCTTTAAAGTGAGAGCCCTTCACTTTCAAGGAACTAAGTAAGTGACCAGAGTTTTAAAATATGTAGTTTCAATCCTTGCAGAGAAAGATCTTGGTACTGTGTTCTCCTGCTGCCAGGTGTGTGCTGTACCTGCAGTCAGATTAACTTTACAGTCCTCCATTTCTAAACGGGAATGGGTTTCTGGAGGTCAGGCTACTGGGGAACATACAATGGTAAAATAAACACTTAATTTCTTCTTTACTGACCTAATTTGACTGCTAGGTGTTTGGGTCTAGTTTTAAAAACACAGTACTTTTCTATGTATTTAAGGTCTGACCCTGGTATAAAGGGCAGTCAGTTAGCAACAGGCAGTCACACAGTTCAGATTTGGAAGTTTCCCTGATTGACTCCACATTTATTTAACAGTAGTTGAAAACAATACCTAAGATATTTTCCAGTAATAAAAGTAATTTTTTGAATGCTGTCGGGGGTTTTGCTTTAGTAGAAGAGTGCAGCTAATTTCATGGTGCTGTGTCTAGTGTGCAGAAGTGTTTTGGGACAGAAAATATGTGAATGGAGAGGGAGTTAGACGCACTCTACTCCACTAGATGCACATGTTAGATGCACAGTGGGTGTGATCAGTTTGTCTTGTTTTCTAGAAAATTGGGAACTGTTCCATCGTGAGGAGATTGGGTGTTCAGGAGTGCATCCTCCTGGTCACCCAGCGCATCACCAAGTACCCGGTCCTGGTGGAACGGATCATTCAGAACACAGAAGGTGGGATGGTTCCTGGAAGCCTCACATTTGTCTGTTGATCCTTATTCTGCCATGTTTTGCATGTTCTTACCTCAGACAGGCTGGTACCTGCTTTCTCACTTCTCTGGTGGCTGATGATGCCAGATCAGTCTCACCTCAGAGGGTCAGGAGAAGCACAGAATCACAGAATGGTGTGGGTTGGAAGGGACCTTAAAGCCCGTCCAGTCCCACCCGCTGCCATGGGCAGGGACACCTTCCCCTGTCCCAGTTTGCTCCAAACCCCAGTGTCCAGCCTGGCCTTGAATATTCCCAGGGATCCAGAGGCAGCCACAGCTTCTCTGGGTAACCTGTGCCAGGGCCTCCCCTCCCTCACAGGGAAGAATTTCTCCCCAATATCCCATCTAACCCTGCCCTCCTTCAGCTTAAAGCCATTCCCCCTTGTACTGTCACTCCAGGCCCTTGTAAATAGTCTCTCTCCATCTTTCCTGTAGGCTCCCTTCTGGCCACAGTTAGGTCATCCTGAAACTTCTTTTCTCCAGACTGAACAATGCCAATTCTCCCAGCCTTTCCTCAGAGGAGAAGAGCAGCATTTAAAGTCTGCAGCCACAAACCCATACTAGTTAAACCTGTTGGTTCATTAGGTTTTCAGAGCTTTAGGTTATTATATTTCATTTTTAAACTTAAGCTCTTAGGAAATACTGTTAGATCATCAGTATGGAACCCTCATGCTAAAATATGTTTGGATGGCTCATGTCTACCAGAAAATGTGACTGACTGCTTCTCTTTTTCCCTTAGCTGGAACTAGAGATTATGAAGAGCTGACCCAGGCCCTTGGTTTAATTAAGGACACCATCACCCATGTAGATGCCATGGTAAATGAGTGCGAGAAGGGACAGCGACTCAAGGAGATCATGCACAAAATGGAGCTGAAATCATCTGGGAAATGCAAGAATGGGCTTTTGTTCCGGAAAGATGACATGAGCCAGAGGCGGCTTCTCCTGGATGGGATGCTGTACTGGAAAGCTGCATCAGGGCGGCTCAAAGGTAAAGCACCAGCAAGGGGAAAAACACAACTGGGAAACAAGGTTTATGTTGGTTTTTTTTTTTAGTAACTGTTTATTACTGATCGATTGGGTATAAAATAAGATGACAATAACCTGCTTGTTTAATAGGATATTGGAGGAAATAGCACTTGTTCTATTCTTGGCTTGTCCAATAAGCATCTCTGTAATGGTGCATGATAAGTTCCTTATGCTGTTCGCTTATTATCTGGCTGATCTGCTTCCCCATTCAAGAGGGAGGTCTTCAGATGGATGACAAAGCTTTGAGTCATCCTGACTTAGTCTCCTGTGGAAAGGCATTATCTTGTGCGAGCTCTCCTTCACACTTTGCAAAACCTGTGTCATGTCAGCCCCATGACACTTAATTCTGCATTTGCCAGGAAATCAAAGCAGTGGCCATCAGGGAATATTTGAGCAGCTTCATTGCTCAAGTGTTCAAGGAGAAGTTTCAGTGGCACAGAAAATACAGCCAAGAGTAGGTGGGACCGTGAATGGCTGCAGTTCCAGAAGAATCTGCTGTTGAGGGAGACATGTTCCTTCTGAGTGCTGGACTCCTTGTGTAGGATGTCTGTGTGGGTGTTTTCAAGCTTTAAATGAGCTCTGTTTAAATCAGCTGGTTCTGCATGGTGCAATCTGGCTGGGGACAGCCCAAGTGGAAGGCAGTAGCAGACCCAATATTGCAAATGTTGACATGCTATTCCCTGGCTTGCAGGAAACATAAGTTAAGTGATTTTTGTGTCTGGACTAGTCTTTCTGCTTTAAAATGTGACTTTCTTTCTTTTTTTTTTTTTGTCTCTTTTGTTACTGTAGATATTCTGGCAGTCCTGCTCACTGATGTACTTTTGCTCTTACAAGAAAAGGACCAAAAATACACATTTGCCTCAGTGGTAAGTATTGTTCTCCTTATTTAACACATGCACTTAGAGGATTTATGAAAGTGACAGTAACTACAGAAGAAACACGATTAGGGATGTTAGATACTTGTTATAGGAGGTTCAGAAAGAACGTTAGGTGAATAAACCAGCCAGTTATTACAGAATCACTTTTTCTGAAGCCGTTCTGGTACTTACGGAATCCCTTTCCCACTCTCCCAGTGCAAACCAGTATTTCCTTGCACTGGCCAGTTGTAGCTGCCACATCTCCCATGGTTTTCCCTGTTTCTCTTCTTGTGCTGTGGCTTTCCCTTTCACTGAACTATGTTAGGCTGAGATTTTATACAAGTCATGGACATTGCACATGCTGGAAAAACACTTGCAAATAAATGCAAGAATCAAACACTTCTGTTTGATGTGCAGGGAAAGAATATGCCATCTTGGTTAGGAACATGGTAACTGTAGTCATGGTGCCCTGAGATTTACTAGGGGCAGAGAACTTTCCTGAAACACATGGAATAAGCACTAAATGCAGATGTTATTACTGCAGCACTCTAGAACATTCAGTGGATTCACTTGCTTTTCTAGGGCATTTCCACAGGTGTCCTCAGAGAAGTTAATTTGTACATTTTGTCCTGATCTAGTTCACTGATGGCTGCAGTAGAACCTGTAACAGAGAAACTCTTTTATGTAATTGTTTTCTTGGATGTTTTTTTTTTCCAAGACATTAATATTAGAGCTGAATTCTAATGGCAAAAGCTATTTTGGTGACCTCAGGGCTGTACAAACAACTGCTTTTCAAATTACCCTTCTCCTAATGCAGAACGGAGTGCTGTGTGGTGGATTTTTTTCCCTCTGGAAACATGCTCTACACTTAGAATCGGACCAATTTTTTTGCATCTTTGTGTGTATACAGTTCATTTGAAATTTAATATCACTTCTCCATAAATAAATCAAGTGAGAGGAGCAAATGGATCTGCTCAGTGATTCTGTTTTTCCAGTGACCTCTGTTCGTGGCTGGAATTGCAGTACAGCTGCTCAGAGAAGCTGGCAGAAGTGGTGTTCCTGGTGTTTGCTTCACAGTTCGGTTCTCTTATCATGGCTCTAGATTATTCTGTGAAGGTTCAGCAGTCATGAAGAGCTGCTTTATCCTGGGAAGGAACTTTCTAGGCTGCATATGTTGGAGCTATGCTGTAGGAAGCCTAGAGAGGTTTTTAGTAACTAATACCCCTCCTGTAAATGTGTTTTCACTGCAAAGGCTGACAGCTAATCCAGTTAATCCTCGTTATACAATACACTACCTGTCACCTGATGTCATTTTTATCAGGGCCTGACACCCTCTAACACCTGTTTTATTTCTTTGGTAGTCAACTCAAAACCTCTTAACACTTCCTCTTGTTCTCTCACTTCACGATATGTCATTAAGGTTTTTGTTTTCTTTTTCAAATTTTGGGTTTGCCTCCTTTTGAGCAAAATTTTTTAAACCTCTTCTTGACTTCTGGGGCCCAGTGGGAATCTCTAAATTGACACAGGCTTTAATACTCAATCAGGTATCCAGACCTCTTGTTTTTGACATGTACATTCTTCATTCTATGTTTTCATTGATGGTAAAAAAATGACAACATCAGAAGTGTCATGTCAAAAGGTCAGAGTTATCTCATGATGTTGCAGCTCCTGGTGGCTCTGGATAAATAGGGAGAGGGGGAGCTAGGAAAAACAGTTCCTAAAATACACATATAATGTCCTGCAATAAATGGTATTTTATTTTACAGGACTCTAAGCCACCAGTTATCTCACTGCAAAAATTGATTGTGAGAGAGGTGGCTAATGAGGAAAAGGCAATGTTCTTAATTAGCGCTTCCTTAAAAGGACCAGAAATGTATGAAATTCACACCAGCTCCAAAGAGGAGAGGAATTCCTGGATGGCACACATCCGCAGGGCTGTGGAGAGGTAAGGAAGGAGGGAAAGCAGGAGGGCCTGATTTCTGGCTTGTCTTCTCTTCACAGGACTCGCAGGTGTAAATTTATCTTAAAAATCCATTTGACTCTCCCTAAACTTTCTTTGTAAGACTTCAGTGTGCAATTCTGTTTGTGTTCATTGGGAAGAAGCCACTGATAAAGATGAAATAAAAACCAGTCAAAGACTTTGTTCTGCTTTTATTAAAGAAGAAAAAAATGTGGTTCACTGATGTCAAATGCAGCAGGGCTTTGGAAAAGGGAGGAAGATTGACACCCAGGATAAACCACAACTGAGGCAAAAGCTTCAGGTTGAATCCTGAGATGGTTTTAAATTATCTAACATGCAAATCAAACATAGATCTGTCTTTCCCTTTGGACAGCTGTCCTGATGAGGAAGGAGGAACATTTAATGAACCTGAGGCAGAGAGGAGGCTGGCTGAAGCAAGAGCAGCGAAGTTAAAAGATTTTCAAGGTAATGACTTAGTTATATATTCCACAAGCTGCTTCCCAGCATTATTTGTGATTTATGACTGTCGAATTCTTTATCAAGATATGACCAAGTTTCTCCTTCATAAGTCTTTCAAGGTGGTGTAAGATTCTGTAGAAATAGTGGCTAAAGAAGTCTGATAAGCTTTGTCTGCTCCATAAGTTTTCTCCTTAACTGTTAATTATATCTCTGCATTTGATGCTCTGACCATAAAATGAATGATAATCTCCCAAAGTGAACATGGTTCTATGACAGTGACGAGGAAGGCAGGACTGAATTTGTTTCTTCCTTCAGAGCGTTTGAACATGAAAGATGACCTGATTCTGCAAAGTCTCACTGAGAAGCAGCAGATTTATCTGGAAATGTCTGAAGTGAATGGCTTTGAAGACAATTCCCAAGGATCCCGAGCCAGGTTGCTTCTTCGGGGGGATATCTCAGAGAATCTGCAAGGAGAGGCGATTTTGAAGTCTGCAGTGACTGAAGGTGAATGGAATGTGGGAATGTGTGGGCATTCACTCAGGTGCTGGGGTGGGGATAAGCACCCAGGATCTAAGTACAGGCCCTGAAAATCATCCTGTAATGACATAATGCTTTTATGTAACACGGTTCAGACTTCCTCGTTCTCAGAACCACTCTGCAAGAAAGGTGAAGTGCATTTGTGGGTTTAGGTGGAAGACCTGCACAGCTTGGGTTGCTTTATTTTTAAGGATCAACCAGTGGAATCTTAGGATGAGTCTGTTCAGAAAGGGTAACAGAGTGCTCTAATAATACACAGTCGTGAAATGTAATATTATAGGAGGGTTATCTATTAAAAACAGCCTATCTAAAGATAGTATGTTTAGAAAGAAAATAAGCCCAAACATATTTTCTATTAAAAAAAAAAAAAGAGAAAACAAACACTCAAGGCTTGATAATCAAACTTGCGATTAAGGAAGAGCTCATTTTTATATGAAGAGCCTGTCATGCAGAGCTACTCACAAAGGAAAATTCATCTGTACTGCAGGACATCTCTCAGACTGCCTGAACTTTTAGTGGACTTGATGGTTGAAATGTTTTTTTAAACTCGGTAGTGTGATAACTTGTATTGCTGCACAGACATGGCTGTTTACATGACGTGTTCTCTTCTTCCCCAGCTGAAAATCTCCAGAACTTTATCTTCACTCACTTTGGCAGTGCATCCTGTCAGCCTGAGGATGGCTCTGGGTCAGGACTGCCCCGGAGAGCAGAGACCTTTGGAGGATATGACAGTAGTCCTTCAGTTTCAAATAAAAGTAAGAAAGGGAATATTCAGCCTTTTTATGAGCTTTTTACTGTACAGAGAATAAGAACAAGGAATTGAGGCTCTCATATAAGGAAGCTTCAGAAGGAAGATCAGAGCAAATCTCCAGCATGTGGTAGTAGCATGTTGGATCTTTTGCTCCTGATACCAACACTAGAGAGCAGAGTAGGGCTCTCAGTGTTATGCTAAGAGCACTACTTTAACCCATTCTTTATAACTACCACAATTCCACACAGAATTCTAATTTTGTTTAAAAATATAAGCTTGACCTGAAAACCTCGAAGATCTGAATTCAGCTGTCTGCTTTCATTATTGAGTCATGAACACTTTTTTCCACTTTGTATCTGCACAGTCACTAGAGGTTTGCTGAATCCTTAGAGAATAGAAATTGTCCTTTTGGCACAGATGATTTATCAGTTAATTAATGAAATAAGAGGAAAAACCAGATACTATTTATCTCCATTTTTGCTTCATGCATTAATTGAAAAAGTGAATGGCCTTTATTTCACTGGTTGTTAATCTCTAGAATACTTTCTGTTGTCTCTGGAAGTCTCCCTACATCTGCTGTGTACTTTTTACAACAGGGGGTCCATCTCCCCTTGCCTCCTTCCACACTCACAGTGGCGCTGCTGTGACTGGAATATTCCTGCTAACCAGTATTCCATGTCATGAGCTTGCAATTCTGGGAGCTGATTATTTTCATGCAGACATTGTGGTTGCTTCACTTAAAATAGTGTAATGTAATTTGAACTTATCCTCCCTATTTATCTTAACCCGGTCTTCTCAAGTTTTTAAACTTTTTTGAGCAGCCCTACGTGTCACTGTTGCCTGATCATCCACTTGGGATCAGCATGGAGAAGCCATGCAGTTGCATTTTGGTTCAAAATCACTGTGTTTTTCTGCTTGCTGTGTTATCCCAGACCCTGTGCTGGTGTGAGCTCCTTGTATTCCTCTCCTCTTCCAGGTGGCAGGAAGAGCAGTAGTGGTGACCAGAGGCAGTGGGACTGGAGGGGCCCAGCACTGAGTTCAGATGTGCAACTCCATGACCTCTCTTCCGATGCAGAAGAAGGATCTCAAACCGTATGTTGAGCTTATGAGGGATTTAAATGCTTTTCCTTGTGTTCCTCATCATGCTAGAGGTGCAGAACAAATCTCACAAAGTTAAAAGTTGTAATAGCTGGCAGGGCTGGACTGGAACAATTTTGTCTGTAAAATTACCTGACTCTATTAAGGATGTTTTGTGGGGTGAGTTGGTAGCTCAGCACTTGAGAGGCAAGATAATTCAGTTTTCCATTTGCTCATTTGATGCTGTACCATTAACACAGGCTTTAATCACCACGCTCCTGTTTCAGCTTGGCTTATGAATTCAGTATTTTTGATGCATGTCCTCCAGTGCATGAGAGCAATCCCAGCTTGTTCTGGCAGCACTGCCAGTGCCCAGCAAGTGTCCCTAGCACAAATGTTGGTTTTCTTTCCCTTACAGAGTGATGGGACGAGGCTGGATGACAGCAGTGGTTTTCAGCCCACCATAGAGTCTCAGGTATGTTATTTCTGCTGTTAAGAAATCCGGTGGCAGATAGCCATAGTATAATAATAACAAACCAAACCAAACCACCAAAAACTCAGTGTTTGTAATGTGTGTGGAACCCAGCACATTAACAGCTCACTGGCCAAACTTGCCTCTGAATCCCTGTGAGGGCTGTACCTGTGTAGTGATTCAGTGCTGGGGCACGGGAGGAAGTGATGGTTAAATAGCTCAGGTGAAGAGAAGATGATGAGGACTTCTCTGTGGAATCCCAGGGAGATTTGCTGGGCACTGATTCACATCTTCACAAGGATAATATACTGAAATTCCTTGTGCCTGCATATTGGCTTTTGCTGTGTTAGAGTACTCTGGTGGTCATGCTTCCATTGTGTGTGTTTTTGTACAGATGTCATGGATTATTTTCACTGCTTAAAAAAAAGAAAAAAAGTCTAATGCCTCAAAACAGAGCTCTGCTCAAGTGCCTAATGGTTTTTTTTTCTCCTCTTCAGCTTGTCCAAAGGATACAGACGCTGTTACAGTTGCTCTTCAGTCTTCAGGTAAACCACTGTTTACTATCCAAGAGATTTGTTAGGCACTAAACATAATGAAATCTATGCAGGTGTGGAGAGGAGCTACCTTAAAAATATCCCCTAAAGCTGGAGTGAAATGTAGAATTTAGACCTGAGACTCAAGGAAACTGTGCCTGGTATTTTGGAGGAAGCGTTAGAGCTGTTGTCTTAAGTAATTATTTCCTTTTTCCTGCTCACTTAATTCTTTTGCTCCTTTGAGCTCCATCTTCTCTCTGTGCTCATTGTCCATACACATGTGTATATGAATTAGTTGTTTTTGCTTTTACCTTGTAATCAGCAATATTTTGACTGTTTTGATTCAGGGTAACAATTCTAGGTGCAAGAAATGTCTGGTTTGACAAACATAAGCATAATTTATTTCCTTGACCGTCTTCAATGTCGTGTCAGTCACCATGGGCTGTACGAGCTGGAATTTAGATCTGCTCTGGAAGACAAAAGACTCTGTGACCTAACCTGGTACATGCTGTTGTCTCCTGCTTAGCTGTGCATGTTTTTTGAACCTGGGTGCCTCATGCTGGACTTTTTCCCCCTCCAGGCCGTGATATCTCAGCAGGACAGCTACATTGAGGTGCAGCGAGCCACCATGGCAGACCGGGAGAAGCAGTACCGGCTGCAGTCCACCCGAGGGAATCTGCTGCTGGAGCAGGAGAAGCAGCGGAACTTCGAAAAGCAGAGGGAAGAACTGATGAATGTGCAGAAGCTCCAGAGCCAGCTGAAGCTGGAGCAGCAGCGCCTGGAGCGGGAGAGGAGCCGGCAGCAGAGGGAATTTGAACTCACGGAAGCGCGGCTGCAGGAGCGCGCGGAGGAGATGCGGCAGCTGCAGGAGAGGCTGAGCCAGGACAGGGAAGAGCTGGAGAGGCAGAGGGAGGCCTATCAGCACGACCTGGAGAGGCTGCGGGAAGCCCAGAGAGCTGTTGAGAAGGAGAAGGAGCGCCTGGATCAGCAAAAGAAGCTGAAGAAGCAGAACACGGTGTCAGGCACCTTCTCCCCAGAAATGGGACAGGTGAGGGATTGGTTTTCTCAGGGTTTTATTCCTATTAATCCTCTTGTTGCTGGATGAAGGTTGCACTTGTTGCAGCACCAACCTGTTTTTCCTTTTCACTGGGCTCCTCGAACCATCACCTGAAGTAGCTGGTGATGGCTACTCTGAGAGATCAGAGCTTGGCAGTTTCCCAGTGTCTGTGAAGTTCCACCGAGATGTCTGGCAATGAGAATACTTTTTAAAAAGATAGAAGTGGAGAATAATGGAGAATAATTATTCTCCAGTAAAGGGAGAATATTTTCAATTGTGGCTGACTGAGCAGTTTTCAAATTCAGGAACTGTCCTGTTGCAGGCAAGTGACTGCAGAAGCTGTGCTTCATCAACAGCATTTCGTACAGTTGATTTCTGAAAACATTTCTTGTATTTGAAAATGGAAGTTTGGAGGTCCGATTAAATTGGTTCATTGACACTTTCTGGCAGTCCTGCTTTCTCTCTGCCCTGTTAACACCCAGTGCAGTCTGCTCTTTCCTAGGTGCAATATTAAGCAGTTCGGAGCTGCTGAGGCTCTTTTCAGTGTCCAAGGACTTACACTCTTGCTCTTGTTTCTGTTCCCCAACAAGCTTTAAGCTTTGTCTGCCCTGTTCTGCTTTGCACTAGGAAGTGCTTCGTGCTCTCAGGGCTGAGGCTGGCCTCTCCTCATTGTGCTGGAGAGGATGAAAATCCCCATTTGACTTAGAATGCCTTTTTCCTCTTGCAGAGCCAGATGATCAGTCATTCCATCAGCTTCAACGGAGAAGGGGTGGAACCGTCTCCAGCTGGCTCCAAATCCTCGGTGAGAGTGAGCTCGGTGGCCGGGCTGGAGTACCTGGAGCGGCCGGACCTGGTCCGCAGGGACAGCACCACCCTGGAGAACCGGCCCTCCCTGAAGAACGAAGTGCCAATACATCTCCTGAGTGCAACCAACCAGATACAGAAACCAGCTGCAGTCCAGCAGCAGATCCCCACCAAGCTGGCCACCTTCACAAAAGGAAGCAAGGAGAAAGGTGGCAAGAACAAAGCATCTCATAGGACAGACAGTTCAGGTATGTGTGATTTTAAGCCTGTTTAAATGCATTTCTGATCTCCACCAGGATCACAGGGAGACAGAACACTGCAGTTAAACCTCTGCATGGAACCCAGAAATTAATATGCTACAAGTTATTGGTGTGTTTGCTGCAGTTAAAATCTCTTAACCTCTTAAAATCCTGTTAGGAGTTAACATGTCTGTACTATTTAAATTGGAAACATAACCCAAAGGGATAATGTTGAAAATGGAGTCGTGTATTCCAACACGACAGAATGGTGGCGAGAGGTTGTAAACCTGGAGGTAAAATCTTCTTGTCTAACTGTAGTGTTAAAGGAAAATAGCAAAACCAAAAAAAAAAAAAAAAAAGCTGTTGTGCATGAGTAAAATGTTTTGAGGCTGTCTTAGCCTTTTCTTACTGTCTGTCCAGGGTTGTAGTGACATTGAATGCAGTGCTTTTCTTAGCACCAGTCAGTCATTAAATACAGATCTCCAGGCCAAAACTGAGATGCTGTGTGTGTTATAGAGTTAAAAGGGGATAATTTTGTCACAAATAGAAGCAAGTAAAAATGCAGTCACCCTGTCCTGGTGTAATTTCTGCTTCTAACTGCTGGGTACTGGAGTGGTGATCTTTGCCAATGACAGACACACGAAAAGCCACTATATCTCTACCACTTAAAGTAGCCCCACTGCCAGCTTAGGGGAATGGCCTGTAATTTTAAGTTACAAAATTATCTTTCTAGCATTGTGCCAGATGCAGACTTGGCAGGCTTGTCCATCACTCTGCACTGCTGCAGAGGACTCGGGGCCAAACCTGACAGAGCAGGGGGAGTGGCTTTGGCACACTGCAGAAACATTTGTCTCTGTCGTGCTTAAAGTTTAGTGCCTTTGCAAACTTGCTTATGGTTTTGCACATAAACGAAGCCTGTATCCTCTTATCCTGCATACCAAATGGTGGTAAAATAAAGTTCCAATACCACATCTCCCCATTTTATTTTTAATAGCTCTTACATAATGGTCTCTGCAGTGGAAATGGACCTAATGGTGTTTTTCTGTAATTTTTATAAAAGGTATAAACCACAAATATATTGGTCTCTATTCTCTTGTGAGCATTAGTGGGCTTCATGCTTGTTGTGCCCATGTGTAGATCTTAGAATAAAATGGAACAAAACTTTCTGTACAATACACACAACGCTGTGTATTGAATTTGGGTTTTGTGACATCTAAGGAATGTGTACTGAAGGAGAGAAGTTCTTTAGATCCAGAATAGTCTTTTCATTAACTGCTTTTATTGTTGAAACTAAGAAACTGAGAGGCTGTAACACCAGAATTCAGTGGGCTGTGCTGCTGAGCAGCTGTGAGACAGATGGAGAGCAGAGACAACAGTTCATCACAGCTCTGCGTGTTACAAGTAGCACAAATGGTCATTTGCTATTTGAATGCTACAAAGTTGTTTTTTTTTTTCTCTCTGCTGTGCTTGATAATACTGGGTTTTAAATCTGAGATTGTCAGGGTCTGCCAGTAACTGAGCTAGAAGTCTCAAGGAAGAGAAAAGTATTCATAGTTTAACAGCTGAAGAGAAAATTTAGGTAGGACCAGCTCTTTGTGGTTTTGCAGCTTTCTTGAGTGTGTAAAGGTGTCAGTACAGTGGCCCCAGCATGAAATAGTGATGTTTGTGAAGTGCTGCTTGCCTCAAATACTAATGTATAAAATATTTTCTTCAGCCTCTGTTGATCAGAAGCAGCTGCTTCCCCCCAGGCTTGTTGGACGAGAGGAGGCTGTCCTGAGAGGCAGGCGGTCAGCAAGTCCATCCCTCCCAAGCAGCCAGACCACTGCATTCCAGCCAGGTATGCCTTGGCCAACTTGCCTATCCATGGGTATGCCTCAGGCTCTCTCGGCAGTGTCATGAATATGTCTTCTTCCATTTATTTCCCCTCTAGAATTGTATGGCCCTACAGATGCTCAGCCAGAAGCCCTTTCATCTGCCTCAGCGAACCTCTTCAAGCCCAATAACGTTCAGGTTCAGCCCCTGGTGCCCTCTCAGCCCAGTCTGTTGAATGTGCAAGATGATACCAGCAAGGAAGATGTCATTTTCTTCTGATTGTTTCCATTTGAAGATGAATCTCCTGACACACTGTTTCAAGAACTCAGGCCCCAGTGTGCACCGTGATGGAGACTCGACATGGATGTCTTCTGATCCCTGCCCAGTTACTACTAGCAAGGACCAGACCAGGAGTACTGTCCTACTTTGTTGGCTTCTCTGCCAGCAGCTCAGAATGAGGGCACAGTAGTAACAATTTGCTTTTAAATTCTCCAATGTGTTGACACGTGGCATGGGTGTATCAATTCAGAGCATGTTAAAATTCTGACATTTATTGTAATGTGCTCTTTTTGGAGAATGTAACTGTTCATGGGCACCATCTTGTAAATTGTTATCGGTGATGTTGAACCACCTGGATTTTTATGTAAAATGTTTTAGTAGTAGGCCCAAAAATGGCTGCAAATTTTTAAATCTGTTTTCCCAGGTCCAGGTCAGTAATTGTGTGTTGGTAACCAGGTGACAGCGAGCCAGTCCCCTCCCAGGCAGGTGTGCCAGGCACTGTGAACCCGTGGCCAGGTACAGTGGAAGAGAAGGTAAGGTGAGCTTCTGACAGTGTCTTCACTGGGGGCAGGAGCTCAACCTTTTCGTGGAGGAGAAGGGTTGGACATGTGAGAATTCACAATGATAATGAAGAAGTGGACTGAATGCACATTTCATTGGCCACCAGCGTCACTGGGATCCCGTCTCCTTGTTGGGGACAGCAGTACAGGTTCCCAGGCAAACTCATGAGTTGGTTCAGAATGAACTTAGAGACTTGGATTTTTGTTCTTTGCTGAAGACATGTCTAAGAAGCGTTTGAATGCAGTAATTTATTGTCTTGTTTAATCCTGTTTTCTGCATCTTTTGTTCGTCTGTTAATTTGTTGGGACTTTACTCCCAGTACCAGAAGATATCAAAGCTGCTGTTACTGCAGAGACTTCTCTGCAGCATTGTGTTAGGAATGAAGGGAATAAGAACTGTTTGGTTTTAAAATTAAAAATAACTATTAAAAAAAATTACTCTTAGCTAAACCTGTGTTTAGCTGCTTTCAGCTAAACCAGCTTTGATACCTCTTGTGAAATGGGTCAGTTCTTGATCATGGAATGGTGATGACATTAAGTGTTCTGCTGAAAAGGCATTATTTCCCTTTGTAGTAATTTGCACAGTTGTTTTGTGTTGTGTTTTTCACTCTGTGTCTCAGATTCCTTTCCCACCCTCACCCCAGGATGTGTGTTCTGGTGTGTGTTGAATATGACTGGTCAGATAACGATGCACAGGAGAGATTGTTTAGGGGTATTGCTACAGAATTAAAGAAATCAGGATCTTGAAGCTTAAAAACTTGGATTAATACCTTTCAGGACATGATTGATAATAGCTTTTTTTTTATATGTTGAACTGATTTAAAGTGATTTTAGAAGCGGTGGATAGAAGGCCTGGTCAGTTCTCTATCCAGTCTCATGGCAATGGATCTAGTGGCTGTTTGCCAGTCTCCTCAAATCACTGAGCTGTCCCTGTGATTAGGCCCTGTGTGATGTTAGTGTAACTTCTCTTTGCTTGAGGGTTTTAAAATTACTTCAGTAGTTACAGTGCAAGAAACTTTATCAACTTTCAGCAGAAAACACAGCAGTTTATATTTTCAGTGGCGATAATTTGGGTTATTGCCTTCAGACGAGAAATTGAAAAACCCAAATTTACTAGTCAGGGGAAAGATAAGCTACAAAATACTGAATAGGTCTTAGGGACAAGCACTCCTGCTGGAACAGTTCTTAGATTTAAGGGTCTTTTTCTTAGCTGAGTGGTGCTGGTGCAAACCTGAGGCAGTGGCACTGAGTTCAGTGAGAGGAAACTCTGAACTGTCTGGCTCGTTACCAGATTGGGGATGCTCCCCCAGCCCCCAACAAGTGAAACTGGACACATTTCACTTTAATACCAAAGGACTGCTTGGTAAATCATCAGCATTGCAGAACCTGGAATGTTTGTCAGCAGGAAACAGTGTGAGACTGTTCCACGTGGTGATTTGGTGTTGTTGGGATGCCATATCTTTGGTGGTTAGAACAGAGTTCCACTCCCTGTTCAGTTTTTGCATTCCAAAAAGTTAGTTTGGAATGGAGGGGACTTCTTAAAATCAGTGTAATTCCTGATCACTGCAGCAGTGTGGGATCCAGCAGCTCTGTAGGACTGGCACTGATTTTTCCACCGGGTGATGTGCAGACTCCAGTCACCTCTGATGCCCTGTAATTTCCCCTGGAAGCATACAGGGAAGCAGCAGGAATGCACAGTATGTTCTCTCTTTCGTGCTGTGGTTTGGGCCACTCTTTGTGAAAACTCGATGCCCCCACTGCCTTAAATTACCAGGTTTTTAGGAGTTTTAGCCTGAAGCTAACTTGAATCAGTGGAGTAAACCATTTCGGCCAAAAAGGGATGTCAGTTTGGGTGCCTGGAAGCAATTTTTTGAAACACTTATTTAGGTTTATTTTGTGCCTGTTCCTAAAGTATGGGAGGGAGTGTTGGAAGGGCTGGAGCAGCTCGTTGGCTGCTTTCTTCTGTGCCGTGGACGAATTTGAATATAGAACAGTGACGTGGAAAATAAAGTCTGCAGTGAGGTCCCATTTATTCTAATGTTTTAACTTAAACATAACTTTTTAAATACTTCATGTCAGCAGTGCTTGAAATAAGTTTTGGCTGTTAACAAATGGACCCAAGCCCGTGACAGGCCAGGCTGTTGGTCCAACACCCCAAAAAGCTCCTTGGAATATGGGTCTTCAATCTGTAACTGAGAAATGACCTTAGAAGTCATTCTCTGTCCTCAGTACACGTGTCTGGCTGCAGCTGCCTTTATGAAACTTATTTGCACCCTGAGTAGGGACGGTGTCTTCTGTCACTTGGGTCAGCCTGGAGAAGCTTTTGGAATTAGCAGGTGCTGTGATACCTCATTGCTAGTGCAGGGTCACCCTACCAGAGCGTGGGCAGGGGATCCCTAGAAGGCTGAGGGAAGCAAGTTAATTATTTTGTTTTAATGAATATGACTTTCTTTAAATGAATCATGGGTCTCTTCACTTGTGCAAAACTGAATCTGTGAAATTGTTACTGAATCATTTCAGTTGAGTGAACTGGTTTTGGACTCTTCACTTAAATCTTGTTCCTAGAAAAATAACTCTTCTAGGTGAGTTAGTTTGCAAAGTACTGCTGTGTCCTGGGCTAAGTAACCTGCTCTTGATTCTGAGTCACATCCTTCCTATTGGACTTTTTGATCACTTCAGATAAAACTTTCCTTTTAAGTGATTTCTGAGGATTAGACAGTTCAAAATTCTGTGCCTCCCAGGTGCCTTTTGGCTTCTCTCTGAGCTGGGGTGTGGAGGAAATGCCAGCACGAGCTTTGAACTGCCACCGTGTTTGCTTGGTGTCACAGCCTTAAAATTATCAGCATGTTTGTCCTTCAATATTGTGATGTTGCAATGTAGAGGCTGTTTCTGTGGTTCTGATTTCAATTTGAACTCTGGTGTTAAGGAGGCTTCCTCTTTCTCTTCCCGTCTGGAATGTGGTCACTCCATATTCCAGGCTGAGGATGCCTCCGTGGCCACTAGTGCTGAGCACAGCTGCCCTGTGTGTGTTGTGGATGCTTCCCTAGTTTTTACCTGTGCTGTCTGTGGATTGTAGCTGTGGCATGTCCCACGAATTGAGATCGCTGATCACCCCCCAGCGTGAGGCAGAAGAATTGGTGTTCCTAGAGACGCTTGCTCATCCAGGTACTCGCCTTCCTGCACAGCTAGGAGTCATTCTAAATAATTTGCAGGCAGTTTTGTCTTTCTGAGTAGTAGTCAGATGATTCTGCATACATGGAGCTTGGTGTTTGTCATTTGCATTTACAATGAGAGTCGAAACTTAAACTAGGAAAGGGTTAAAAATACTTATTTTATTTTAATTCTAACTCTGTGGAATGGGAGCTGAGGCTCCCCGGTGCTGCTCAGTGGAGTCCCTGTGTGTTGTGCCCCCCATGCAAGGGAGTTTGGAGATTTTGTTGTCTTCCCCAGCAGTTCTCACATTTACCAGGAAACAGGTCTGCATGCCAGGTTACACAAGTGCTGTAGGCAAAGCAAAGCCTTTCCCCTGCTCTCTCTTCGAGACCAGACCCAACATCTTCGTTACCACTGGCGACTTCATCATCCACCATCAGCACGTTCCTCTTCAGACAGCATCTGTGCGAGCTCTGGTTCATAACATTTGTGCCATGTTTATAAATCAGTTTTTTATATTTTTGTACTGAAAGAAATTGGAGCACTTTAGAAAAGTTGATTTCAAATTCCATTTCTGTCTGTACCTGGAAGGAGATCTCTCATGGGTGTAGATCCTGTTGGCATAACTGCGTGCATCTCACTCAGAGCTGTGAACTCTCTTGACGCTCTTTAGTCTTAGGTCTGGTTTCTAGGCCCACCTTGCACTGTAAAGATTTAATAAATAATCATGGTCCATGGTTAAATTGACCATTTTGTTGGGGAAGAGTTTGGTTTTGTTTTTTCGTTAGGGTGTAAACATTGTAAATATTTCCTTTACTGTTGATACTGCAGTAGCAACATCTTTGTAGTCTTTATTTTATTTGTAAAGTTGATGGTTAAATGTTAATATTCTGTTGAATTGTGCACTCTTGATTAATTGTAAACATGATCTTAGCACACCAAATGATGATTTTTACAATGATTGCAATGTTTCTCCACTGAAGGATTTCAGAGCTGCAATAGGACTGAAACCAACTTCTAGCAATAAAAAAAAAGAACATTTAAAAGCTGTCTACCTTTATATCTATATAATTATTTACTGTTTTCTATTTGAATGAAGATCAAAGCAGCTGCCACTTCTCACATGCTTCTCATTTTCTAGCCTGGACAGATACAATGTGCCACAGGAACAAAATTCTGACGGTTTTCCAAAGGAGAGGACGGAGCACAGGAGGTGTTCAGTGCAGAATACAAATAGCTGCAGGCCTTGGCAGTGAGGTGAACACCTGAGGGAAAGATCAGCTGCTCCCAAACATTTGAACTCTGCTGGTGAGAGAGAGAACTTGGTTAAGTTGCTTACAGTAGCGTGGAGGTGCTTTGCATGGTGCCAGCCTGAGACATGCCTGGCTCTGTCCCAGGCAGTATCGGTTCCCACTTGGAACAAGGATAACAAAAATAGAAACTTTCTCCCGGGTGCTCGTGCCAGTTTGGCAGCCCTCGCTGCCAGCACCATCCCATAGCCTCTGGCTGGGGCTGCTCTTGCCAGCTCTGCAGCACGCTGAGCTTCCTGGTGAAATCCCCACCGGTGGCACAGCTGGCAAGTGAATCCAAGAGCTGTAACCTCCAATCATTTCTAGAGAGGAGAACTGATGCAAAGCCAGGGAGACAGTGGGAGAACTGGGCCTTGGATTGGCGCTCTCAAGGAAGAGGGGAGGGTTTTATCATCGGAATCCTGCGCTGCAGCCAGGGGTGAGGAGAACCCTGAGCCAGGGCTGGTGGCAGTGCCAGTGGTAGGGTCCGCCTGCCACTGCCTTTGGGGCTTATCAAAGCAGCCTGGGGGGAGCCTGGGTCTTTGTGTGCAGGAGTCAGTAAAAGAAGCCAGCATTTGTCAGCCTCTGAAGTGCATGTGACATCTGGGTTGCGACACAGACTGGAACTCCACTGGAAAAACAAAACTTTTTCTACTTTTCCACATACATAAATAATCAAAGACTTCTAGGCAGACCAGTGTTTAAAATCTGGTCTTTATGGGAACTAACAGGCTGTCATGTGAGAGAATGACGTCTCAAAGTGTGTGTGTGTAGAAGCCTTTGCTTGTGCTCCTTTTAGGAAAATATTTCTTCCATCTGTGGAGCTCCTGGGAGCTGAGCCATGGTGCCCGCTGGAGATCAGTCACTGCCTCTGTGCTTCCAGACCTCGTGTCTCTGTCACCACAGCAAGGCCAGTCACTCCAGGTCCATTTCTAAATATTTTTTGGCAGCAACAAATGGAATCGAAGTGGTTTTGTGGGGGACAGCAGAGGGGGACAGTCTAGAAGAGAAGCTAAGGGGAGATGCACTGCACTCTTGTGCAGCCATTTTCATGTCAGACTTGTAGGAATTGTTTCTAGGAAGACAAGAAGAGCCTGGATCAGGGAGATCCAGGGTTAACATAGCCAAGAGGGATCCCTGCAGCACAGATTCCCACTGGGAACTGCCCAGCTGTAGCAGCCCAGAGCTCAGCAGAGGCAAGTTTAAATCCTGGGCAGAATTTGCATCTGTTAGAAGTTTGGTGCTGCTGCATCCATCCGTGTTCAAAGGTGTGTAGGTGTTGCTGTGTTCAGTTTTTGCCACAACAGCAGGGCAGACGTTCCTTGGGGATTGCAAACACCTTGCCTGGCAGTGGCACTGATAACGCTGTCACTCCTCTGTGAGACACGGAGGGTGTGATTTCAGGGAGGGTGCGACTTCAGGACACGGCTGGCGGTGCCTTCAGAGCTGGTAACTTGCTCACACCAATATTCCAGCAGCTCCGCCCTGCCTTGTCTCTCTCTCCAATCTGTCTGTAGCTAATTAACCCGAAACCCAAACCACATTCTTTCTGTGGATGAATCACGCCGAGGCCATCGGCAATGACCAGCTTTATGCTAAACCTCCCTCTTTCATGTGGGTGAGACAAGGCTGATGGTTCCCATAAGTGCATCTGAGATTCATCTGTGAGCCAGATGCTCGAGGACAAACATGCACAAAGGATATTGGCTCCACGGTGTGCTCTGGCAGTGGGAATGTGCTGCTTGCTGCCTTTCCCTTTCCTCAGCCCTGTGACTCAAATCCGGTTTAATTTCTCATCCCAACAATGGGGCCAGCCCAAGGCTCAACAGGCAAGGGATGTGGGGCCTGTTCTACATTGTTTGCTCCTGCTGTGCCCGTGGGATCTGGCAGAGGATAAAAGCCAAACCCCCCAGGAGCTGGCAGGGCTGGCACATGTGGCACAGGGTCTCCAGTTCTGGGACTGTCACAGACACCAGAGGCTCAGGCAGGACAGGATCACTTTGTTATAGGGCTCCTTGACTTTGCACAAGGGCCTGGAGGGACAGGAAAAGAGAGAATGGCTTCCCACTGCCAGAGGGCAGGGTTAGATGGGGTATTGGGAAGGAATTGTTCCCTGTGAGGATGATGAGGCCCTGGCACAGGGTGCTCAGAGCAGCTGTGGCTGCCCCTGGATCCCTGGAAGTGCCCAAGGCTGGGTCGGGTGGGGCTTGGAGCAGCCTAGGACAGTGGAAGGTGTCCCTGCCATGGCAGGGGTGGCACTGGATGGGTTTTAATGTCCCTTCCAACACAAACCATTCCAGGATTCCCTGTGCACAGGACCATGAAAACTCCTCACTGACAGCACAGTGTGGACGTGCTTCTCCCGCATCAAGGCAGCAGCTGAGACCATTTCACTGTGTGGAGCACAGTGTCTTGCTAGACCCGAAGCCATCCCAGATGACTGCACGTGAAATGCAGATCTGCCAGAGAATTTCAGGTGTGCAATGTCCCTTTTCCTTTCTGGAACATTGGAATTCATGAACAAAATCACACTGTGTGTAGTTAAAATTTTGTTTTTCCTGGGCTGCCATGAATTACCATTGTAACAGTTCCTTGCTAGATGTGTGGTGGGTGTGCTGCAGATCATTTGAATGATCCATATCCCATCTTAACCAGGAAGGGGAATTTCTCAGCCACTGCTGTGCTTGGAAGGAAGGAAGGCCATGTGCTCTCTTGGTGCTCTGGCAGGAGGCACCTGCAAACCCAAGCAACAATTCCCTTAAAACCAACCCTGACTGTCTTGTAGCCAGGAGGGAGGTCGATCAGTCTGATCCCAAACTTCTCTGGCTGTGGTGGCTTGTAGGCTTTGTGTGAGAAGAGGAACATCCCATGGGACAGCGATGTCACACTTGGATTGTTTTGCCTTTGAGCCTAGTGATGCCCACGTGTGTTGCCTCTTCCAGATGTGATTGTGAGCTGGGGTCTGATTCCTGCAGCTGGAGGTGCAGACACGAAGTGGGGGTCTGGGCTAGGAGAGGCTTAGGGTTTGAGCTATGCTGAGATTCTAAATGAATTCTATTAATTCACGAGGATTTCTATCCCAGCAACCAAATTCACCTCTAAACCAAATTCACCTACAGCTCAGTTGGCCTGACCCTTCTGGCCCTGGCACTGAAGCAGCGAGTGGATCCAGGCATGGAAATGTCAAACTGGGAAAACAGGTCTGTTGGGACGACTCAGGCACGCACCAGGGAAGCGCTCTCGTTTTCCCCAGGGTACTCCGGGAGCTGGGAGCTGGCTCCTGCCAGGAGGAGGTGGAGCTGGAGGGACAGCACGGGGCTCTCTGCCAGGTGAAGGAGGATGAACCGATGCAATGCAGCCCGGGCTGGCTTTGTTGCCGGCAGCAGGGAGCTACCGCGGAGCAGCCCAGCCCAGGTGTGCTTGGAGTGCCGGTTTTCCCTGAGAGGGGGTTGGATTGAAAGAAGGGAACAATGCCCAGCCCCTGCAAAGGCTGCAGCAGCAGCAGCAGAGCTGGGGCTCGTTCTCCCAGCTGAGAACACGCCGAGCCTGGCTCAGATAACACCCAGGCAGACGGTTCCGTGCTGCTGGGAGCTGCTCCATCCCTGGAGTGGGAGGCGGATGTGGCAGGGAGCCAGCGTTTATTGCTTGGCAGCATAAACAAAACAGCTGCTGCTGCTCAAACGGCCCTGAATGAAACCTCCGCTCCTCTGACTCGCTGAGCACAGTCGGACTCTGTCCAGCCCTCAGGAGCAGCTGGAGATGTAACAAAGGTAAGGCAGCTCCTGGCTGGATAACAGGGTTGGAGACGCTTCCAGACAGCTGCTGGTCCCAGCAGAGTCCTGTGCTGTGCCTTTCCCCTGCTTGCGAGGCACAGCCAGGCTGGGAGCTGCTGGATGGTTGGATCCCATGATCTTAACAGCCTTTTCCCATCAAAATGAATCTGTCTCCCTGCTGCTGCCTGTGGGCTCCAGGCGGGCTGTGGGCTCCTCTCCCTGCAGCCCGACGAGCTCCCGTTGGGCTCAGCCAGCGATGGAGAGGAGGCACAAAAAGGGTGTATGAAAAAAGGCCCAGCCTGGGGGCTGAAAATGGCAAAAGCACCAGAAAAGGGGGTGGAAAGGAAGCTGGTGCATCTGCTCCAGCCCCCAGCAGCAGGGCAGCTCCCTTCCTTCCCATCCTGCCAGCTCTTGCCTGTGCAAGCAGCTCGGAAGGGTTGTGACATTGATTTATTTAATTCTGAAATAATGGATCACACCCAAACCATGCTTCTGTGGTGAGACAGTTGGTTGTACCTTTGGTGCCTGTTTCCTCTGACCATGCTGGTCCTGTCTCACCTCCATCCCTAAACAGAGCTTTTCTTTCCCAGGCACTGCCTCCCTTCACCCTGGAGCAGGGCCTGGAGCACACAGCCCTTTGGGACAGAAGGGCCAGCACTTTATCCCATTTTTTTGGATAGTGAGGAAACACAACTCCACGGAGAGTGACCAGGTAACTTTCATCTTTAAAGTTTTGAAGAGATTTGTGTCTCCTTCAAAGCTAGAGGCAGTGTGAGATCTGAGCTTTCCTCAGTCCCAAGTTACAAAGCTACAGGAAGATCTGAGCCCTCGATTTGGACTCAAGCAGGGAACGCTCCTCACTGTTCTACTAAATATGGTCTCAAGAGTGGGCTGGGAAAACCTGCACCTTAAGCACACAGAGCAGGCAATGGACACAGTGGATTTTATTCAGATTTATTGAAGCAGCTCCAGGCTGAGTAATAAACACACAAAACTGCTGTATAAAAAAGAAATAAATGTACAGAACCAGCCCATGGGCAAAGTACTGTCACATGTTCTGACAGTCCAGGCAACTGCTTGGGTGCTGCGAGTCCCAGCAGTGCAGTCCAGAGCCTGCAGCTAGTCAGGAGTGTCCTTCCTCCTTTCTAGTAACTATCACTGAAACCAAAATAATCCCTCTGGTTCCTGCTCTGAGATCACACAAGTTAGGAGAAAACTTGGAAACCTTTTGCTGTCTCAAGGGACAGCACAAGCTGTCAGCCCAAGGAGGTCCCTCTGTGCCTGTCCCCTCCCTGGCCTGACCAAGGGGATGGATTTGCAGAAGCGATTCAAAGCCAAAACCGTGTCACGTTGAGCCCTGCTGGTGCTGATGGGATCCACGCTGGCACACAGCTCACAGGCTTGCCAGGTGGGAGGAGGTTCTCCTGCTGCCTGCGTGTTCCATCTGGATCCTCAGTCAAGGGAGGCACTGGCAAAATCAGGTGTGAAGCCTGTGGTGCAGAGCAGAGTATTGTGAGACCAGTGCACAGCAACCCCAACCCCACTCCTCAGGCCTCAAATCCCAGAGAAATCCCAGCAATGCCTGCTGATTTCCCTCTACAGACAGGAATTTTCTAAAGGTATCCCTGGCTATTTTATTACAGTAAATTATTTTATTTAGACAGTACAACTCTTGCAAGGAGAAAAGAAAATCCCTGCAGGGTCTGTGATTCACTGGCATCGTTTCTGCCAAAAGCCTTTAGAAAGGTTTAATTCCAGTTGCAAATGTTTAAAGTCAATCTCTGTGTAGCAGGAAAGCAATGGCATGAAAGGGACACCAGGGAATAATTAGAAGCAGAGAAACCCTGTGTTTATACATAGACAAGGCTTGTCTTATAAATGCAATTACCCACCATTCTGGGACTAAATCCCAGCTATAATCTTGTTCTGGCACCAGCTCACAGCCCTGGCGTCCCACAAGACATTTGGGTGCCACTGGCAGATTAAGCGTGGCACCAGGAGGAGGAGGCTGTGCTAAAAGCAGCAACCAGAGCCGGTGGCACCACGGGGTCTGTCCCAGCTCCTGCAGACAGCCTGCCTGCAAAAACATCGACTCCTCCAGCCCCCTGACCCAGGGACGACACCCAATCCTCGCAAACAGCATTCCCCAAAATCTTTGCACGGGCCAAGATGCCAGGTTAAGAGTCCTGTTATTTATACTAATCTTCTCCCTGCAGCGTTTCAGCACCTAGAGAGACCTTCTCTCTCCTGCAGGGCTTTAGATCCCAAACTACCAGCCTGGAAGTTCTGGAGTTGATGTTCACACAAGGCTGTTCTCTAGGACAACTCCAGTCCAGAGCCACGTGCATCTGCCCCTCGAGGTTTAACCCGATGCAGAGGAGCTCTGGGTTGACCCACAACTATTTACCTTCCAGGTCTTTCACCACACTCAGGCTGACAGATACTTCCAGGTGCTGACGAAGGCGGTGGGGATGAGGGAATAAGGCACCGTGGTGACACTGCTCCAGGTGTCGGATGAGGGGTCGTAGCAGTCCAGGGTCTTGCAGCGCTGAGCCCCGCAGTAGCCCCCCACCACGTAGAGCCTGTTCCCCGAGGTAACAGCGCGGCAGCTGATGCGCTTGGCTGTGACGTCCCCAAACTTGGACCACTGGAAGGTGTCACTGTGGAAGCGGTAAGCGGAGCTGGCGGAGAACTCCGTGTCCCCACCGATGACGATGACGTGGCTGCCCACCACGGCGGCGGCCGTGTAGCGCCAGGGCTGGGGGCAGCTGGTGGGCACCGTCCAGCGGTTCTGGCAGGGGTCGAAGCACTGCACCTTGGGCAGCTTGTTCTGGTTGGCGCTGGTGCCCCCGAAAACAAACAGCTTCATCTTGGCTCCCACCACGGCAGCGTTGCTCACACCTTCCCGGAGAGGAGCCACCAGGGACCACTTGTCCAGCTGAGGGTCGTAGTGCTCCACTTGCTTGAGGGACACGGAGGGAGAGGCCGGGAAGGCCCCGCTCATGGCCGTGTGACCGCCCACCACGTACAGGCAGTGGTCCAGCTCGGCGGAGCCGTGGCCAAACCGTGCCACCAGCATGGGAGCAGCTTTGGCCCACTCGTCGTGGAGGGTGTCGTACACCCAGACGTCCCTGGAAGCGCCGTTCTCGGAGCCCTTGCCGCCGGTGATGTAGACCTTGCAGCCGATGGCGCAGGCGCTGCACTCCTTGCGGGGGCTGGGGATGTCGGCACGAGGGATGATCTCGCTGGTTTTATGGTCCAGCATGTAAATCTTGTCGCACATGAAGGTCTGGCCCCCGAGCAGCAGCAGGGCCTGGCTGACCTTGCGGGGCCGGGCACAGCACCCCGTCACCAGGCCATCGTTCTGCAGGATCTTCATTTTGCATCGCACGGCGTCGGCCACGATCTCCTCCCCCAGCTTGTGGCTGGTCACCAGCTTCTCGCAGGCCACCTGCTTCCGCAGGTAGGACTCGGGCAGCAGGGCCAGGCGGACGGAGCGCAGCAGCTCGGGTAGAACTTCGTGGCGTCGGGGCAAATCATAGCGGATCCAGCCTATAACAGCTTCATAGACCAGCGTCTCATCCTCCACCTCCAGCTCCTCACTCTCCACCAGCTCCAGCAGCTTGTCTTTGGGCAGTCGGAGGAAATCTTCAGTCTTGCAGAGCGAGGTGAAGTTGGCCAAGGCCATCCTCCAGGACAGCTCCAGCAGCCGCTCGCAGCAGTGGGCATCGGACAGCAGCAGCATGTTCAGGCAATTCCCAGGGTAGAGATTCTTCTCCAGAAAGTCAGCCGAAGCATCCCGGATATCCTGGAACTGCAGCATGTCCCCGGCCTCCAGCAGGGACTCTGCGTTCTCCTCGTTGATCAGCACCCGGGCTGAGTAGGCATAGTCCAGCAGCAGCTCCAGCACCTCGGGGTGCAGGGAGTCGTGGAAGTTGACCTCGGCATCTCTGCTCTCCTTCAGGCCCCCGCTGAACATGGCGTTGAAGTAGCGGCTGCAGGCGGCCAGGACGGCGCGGTGGCAGGGAAAGCTCTGGTTCCCCGCCCGCAGCACCACGTCGGTGAAGAGGTTCTGCTGGCGGAGCAGGTTCAGTTGGGTGAGGAGGCTGTCGGCGTGGCCCGGTTTGTGGAAGAGGTGGATGTTCATGGAGCCGGAGCTCGAGCGGGATTTCCGGTTCTCGTGGCTGCTGACGGACATAGTGCTGAGGCCGCTCTGCGAGGCGAAACCGGCGAGTCAGCACGGGCAGCGCGGTCCCCGGCCCGGCACGGCCGGGGGTGCAGCGCCGGGACGGCGGCCGCGGAGAGGAGCCGGCGGCGGGAGCGCGGTACCGGCCGGTAACGGGAGCGCGGTGGGGGCGTCCCGCAGCCGCGGGGCACTGACCGAAACGGAGCACCGGGAGCTCCCGGACCAAACGCCGGTGCAGCGCACGGCTCCGCAGGGCCTCACGTAGTACCGGGGAAGGGGCGATGTGCGCTCCCGGTGATGCCCGCGCCCAGCCCGCCCCGCGGTCCCGCACCCAGCTCAGGGGTCGCGCACGCGGTCCCCCACCCGGCTCCGCGGTCCCGCACCCAGCCCGCGGTCCCCTACTCGGCTCCGCTGTCCCGCACCCAGCCCGCGGTCCCCTACTCGGCTCCGCTGTCCCGCACCCAGCTCAGAGGTCCCGCACCAGGCTCCGCGGTTTCCCACCTAGTTCAGAGGTCCCGCACCCGGACCCGCGGAGTCCCACCGGGCTCCGCTGTCCCGCGCCTGGCTCAGCCATTCTGCACCCGGCCCCGCGGTTCCGAGGTCCCGCACCTGCCCCCGCGGTCCCGCACCTTTACAGCTCTCCCACACCGGGTCGCGCACCTTCCCCCGTTATCCCGTACTCGGTTCCGCACCCGGTCCCGCACGGTCCCCGCTCCGCTCCAGCTCTGCCGCCGCCCCGCCGCCGCCGCGTGGCCTCCCCGTGCCGGCCCCGCCCCCTCCCTCCCCGCAGCCAATCAGCGGCCGCGGCGCCCGGCGCTCTCGCTTTGTGAATGGGAGGCGGGGCCTGCCGTGCGCATGCGCCGCCCGTTGACCCCGCCCTGCCCGGGGGCAGCGTGGCCGTGTCCCCTCCCCACGTGTGCGGGTGTCCGCCGCTGTCCCCCGGTGTCCCCCGGTCCGAACATCGCAGCACGGCCCGGACCGCGGCCAGCCCCGCCGTGGGGCCGGGACGGAGGATCTGAAGCTCCCGAGCGCGGCGGAGCTTTGCGGACGGAGTCACCCCGCCATAAAGGGCCATAAACGGGGCAGCCGGGCTGCGATCAGCAGCGCCTGCCCGCGGCCTTTGGATCCCGGCCTGCTGACACAGGCAGGTCGCGGCCGAACAAACCAGCCCTGCTCAGCAAATGTTGTCCTGCATGGAGCCCACCTCAGAAATTTGGAGGCCAGCCCATCATCTGCACCACCAACACGGGGGCAGGGTGCTTTCCTTGCCAAGGAAACCCTCTCTCAGGAGCAAGAGATGAGTTGGGCTGATGGCCACCTCAGAAAAGAGAAGAAAACCACCAAGTTTTGGGAGGATTGGGTCTGCCTGCACGAGGTCTTGTGCTAAAATCGAGCGAGTGCTGCCCTGGAGAGGCAGCAGCAGCAGCCGCCACAGGTGGTTAAACACTGTGTGACAGCAGGGATCAAAACCACCTCAAGAAAAAAATACAGGTCCCAGAAATTCTGAATTACTCAATTTTGATTTATCTCTGCCCATTCCAGCTTTCCCAGCTGCAGTTTAAGGTCACTTGTTGAGGAACTGATGAAGCAAATGCACTTACAGCAGTTTACAGTGTCCTTTCTTTACATTAAAATTAACGCACGGGTAAGAGGTTTACTCGTTTGGCATCAGAGGTTGTGTAGGGTTTCTCATTTTGTTTTTTTAAACTTGGTAGAGCTGCATCTTGTCTTATGCTGAGCAACACAGCGAGTCCTGAAGGAAGGATTTAACGGGGTTAAGAACACAAAATAAATCTGATTTATTATTACAAACCACTAAACTGCAGCAGGAGCCACCACAATGGGTGACAGGACCAGGCAACAGCCACAGCTGTCCCTAAGCAGAAGGACCTGGGTGCTTCCCCTGCTCAAGCACAGGACTGAGAAACGTAGAGAAAAAGCAAGAGTCTCCTCCAGGTAAGCCTTGAGTTGTACCAAAACCTGTCAATCTGGCAGCAAATTCCCAGCACAGCCAGGACAGCATCCTCAGGGACACTCTGCAGGGTGAAGGTCCAGATAAACACCAAGGACAGGGCAAAGGATAAGGAGTATCCAGGCCTCGCTCTGCTCTTTGAACATGGGCAGGACACAGCTCCCCGTGTCCAGGCCAAAAACAACAAAAACAACCAAGGTCAAACCTCCTGGAAGCGCAGCATGTGCCGTGCTGGGGGGCAGGGACACGCAGACTAAGCAGAACTGTTTTCAAAGGATGCATTTCCACGGCAGTCAGGCAGGGGCTGGGAATTATTTCAGCAGGAGGAAGGCTGGTGACACATGTGGAGCTGCAGCTCACACAGCACTAATGCTTTGGAGCTTTCCAGAACCAAAGATAAAGAACTTCTCCCTGTTATCAGAAGGAATGATCACTCAAGGCCACCTTTGAAGCGTTTGTGTCGTTTATTGTTGGCAACGCCCAGAACTGTAACTGCAAACCCCATCTCGGCGCTGGTTTGATTGCTCCTTTGAAAGGTGATTAATACATTTCCTGCTTTTTTTTTTTTTTTTTTTTTAATTAAAAAAGGTCCCTTGGCAGCTGCCAAAGCCTGGTGGAAGAGCTCCACCCGGTGGCATTCCACAAAGGCACAGCTGGAGCCTCAGCTCTGTGGGAAGTCTCGACTTCCAACACTTCTCCTTAAATTAAGAGCAAGGCAGGCTAGGAAGGTTCACGCTGCTTCCAGTGGCAATTTCCTGCCCCTCTCACCTCTAAGGAAACACAGCTGTCACAAACAACACCACTGCTCGCTCCTGTCTGAGCTCTGGGCATCAGCTCTGAGCCCAAACCCCAAAATACCTGGAGAACTCCCAGGATAGGGGTCCCATCCCTGGCTCAGATGCAGCACCAAGCGCCGAGCCCGGAGTGTGAACTCGCAGGATTCATCCCTTACCAGTTCTGTGTGACAGAACCGTGGCCACTGTGCTCTTTTAAGTGACAGAAAACACTGGGAGGTTGCATTTATCTTTTGGGACACATGGAAGCAGCTATTTTCCCCTCAGTTTTACCCATTGTAGGAGATTCTTGATTTTCAGAGGATTCACCTGAATTATTTCTCTGATGAAGAGTGATAAAAATTGTCAACTACAAACAATCCCCTCTGCAACAGGCATCTTGATTCCAGTCCCAATTATGGGATATCTGGAATGACAATCATAGACCCAGGAAAGTTAAAATACACCCTGCCTCACTAAAGGCACTTCTACCATGTGATAACTGGGCTCCTGAAGCTCAGTTATGGCTTAAGCAGCTTCAGAATTTGCTCCTCTTGATGCCTGGTAGATTCCAATCAGGGAGGAGATGGTCCCCAGGAGCCCTACTAACCATGCAGGGAATCTTCCTGCCCAGAGGAATCCTGGAGGCAGCCAGTGGATTGCGTTGGAGAGATCTGCTGTGTCCATGAGGATGCTCAGAACTTCAGCCTTCACCTGGGCTCTCAGCTTCTGCTGGCTCTGAGGTGAAGAAGTGCTGCTGGAAGAAAAGGTGATATTAGTGACAGCCCAGAATGTCCCAATAACTGTGATGGCTACAAGTGAGAACTGACAGACGTGGGTGAAGAGGGACTTTGGACAAGGGATGGAGGGACAGGACACAGGGAATGGCTTCCCACTGCCAGAGGGCAGGGCTGGATAGGATATTGGGAAGGAATTGTTCCCTGGGAGGGTGGGGAGGCCCTGGCACAGGGTGCCCAGAGCAGCTGTGGCTGCCCCTGGATCCCTGGCAGTGCCCAAGGCCAGGCTGGACACTGGGGCTTGGAGCAGCCTGGGACAGTGGAAGGTGTCCCTGCCCATGGCAGGGGGTGGCACTGGGTGGGCTTTGAGGTCCCTCCCACCTCAAACCATTCTGGGATTGTGTGATTAGCTGCACAGGCACGGAGGGAAATCCTACCACTTGTGCTGGCTCAGTTTTCTTCTCAACTGGAACAAGATTCTCAGAGATCTGAAAAGAACAGAATTATTTCTCCTACAGCACCAAACAGGAGGGATTTTTTTTCCTCATGCACTAACCACCTCAATGAGGAAGAGAACCTCCTACAGCTTTGTGGTACCCCGGCGTCAGGGCACTGGGATCATGCCCGCCCCTCCCGTGCCCATCCCGGCCATACCGCAGGATGCCCAGGAGCAGGGCGCAGCCCCACAGCGCCGTGCTCCGCGTCCACCACTTCTGGGAGCCGGCGCGGACGATGCCGACATCCGCCGCCCACGCCAGGTGCTCGCAGGGGTAGTAGAGCTGGTTGGCCACGTTGCAGAGCACCGAGAGCCCCCGCACCAGCGCGTCCTCGCCCTGCGGGGAGCCGCACATGGGGCACGCCCGCGGAGGGGCCGGGGGAGCTGGCGGGGACCCCCGGCCCCGCGCTCACCTCGGGGCCCAGCCCGTAGCTGCAGCTGTGCCGGAGCATGGCCAGGTCGTCGAAGAGGCGCAGGGCGGTGCGGCAGGAGCTGAGCTGGGCAGAGGCGGCCAGGAGAGCCCCGGGCAGCCCCGCGGGCCCGGGCAGCGCTCCCCCCGCCAGCTGGCAGCCGTAGGACAGCGCCCGGACCTGCGGGGGCACGGCCCGGTCAGCGCCCGGCCCGGAATCACCGGGTGCAGAGAGAGGCCCAGGGACGGTGATGCTGGCACCAGGGCTGGTCACCTCTTTTTCTCTCTTTCTCCTCTCTTTAACCTTCTTTCTCCCTCTTTTCCTTTCTCTAATTCACCTCTCCCTCTTTTAACTTCATTTCCCTTTACCCAAACCCCACTGGTCTGCACTCAAGGACTCCTATACCCATTTTCATCCCAAGCGCGTAATTTATCGATAAACTTTGATTTTGAACGCCTTTGTCGCTCCTTTCCACCAACGAGCGTTAAGGAATCTCTCAGGTGCTTCCTGCCCCTTAAGGGTGGGTCGCCACAGCAGAGTCGGGCCCCGTCGTTCACCGCCCGGTACCGGCGGGCTCAGACCCCCCACTCACCGCCCGGTACCGGAGGGCTCGGACCCCTCACTCACCGCCCGGTACCGGGGGGCTCGGACCCCTCACTCACCGCCCGGTACCGGGGGGCTCGGATCCCACTCACCGCCCGGTACCGGAGGGCTCGGACCCCTCACTCACCGCCCGGTACCGGAGGGCTCGGACCCCTCACTCACCGCCCGGTACCGGAGGGCTCGGACCCCTCACTCACCGCCCGGTCGCGGCCCCGGTGCGTCTCCAGAGCGGCCACGAGCCCCCGGAGCGCGCCCGCCGCCATGGCAACACTTCCGGGTGCGACATCACGTGCCGGCGCGGGGCACGCCGGGAAGGAGGCGGAGCCGTCGCCATGGCAACGCGGCCTGGTTGCCCCGCGGCCCAGCCGGGCCCTGCCGGGGATGGTGCCCAGCCGGGGATGGGTCCCGCTGTCCGTGCCCCTCACGGCCTCCGCACCCCACCAGCGAGTCCCCCGTCAGCCCGTTTCTCACCCCCGGTTTCCCCGTTCTGAGGGGTTCTAGGCCGGCCCCGCCGCTGGGGTGGTGCTGGGCCCGGCCGGGGTTGGTTCAAAGAAATTCCAGGAACCCAACTTTAAAAGAGGCCCTTGTGGACGGCGGGCCCCGCTGTGGCCCGGCTGTCCTCTGGCTGTCCTCTGTCCGCTTGCACACAGATCCCCACGTCCCCGTTGTCACCTGGGAGACAGGGAGATCTTCCCTGTCCCACCTTCAGAGAGCTCCCAGCCCCCGGCTGAGTGACGGAAGGGGAACGTTCTGTGTGGAGACAGAGGGAAACGGGGCTCTCTCCATCCTCCTGCACCTTCCCGTAGCCAGCCCGTGGATCCCAGCTGCTTCCTTCCGGCCTCCAGTGGCTTGGCACAGCCGCACTCGCACTGCTGTTAATTAAAGCTCTCAGAACTACTTGGATATTTTGCTTCTTCTTTTTATAGCCGAGTATCACAGAATCCCAGAACATCCTGAGCTGGATCCCTCAGGGATCCTCAGCCCAGCCCCTGGCCCTGCACAGACACCCCAACAACCCCACCCTGGGCATCCCTGAGAGCGCTGTCCAAACGCTCCTGCAGCTCTGGCAGCCTCGGGGCCGGGACCATTCCCTGGGGAGCCTGGGCAGTGCCCAGCAGCCTCGGGGGGAAGAACCTTTTGAGTAAATCAAGCTTTTGAGTTAATCATCCTTTGCGTGAATCAATCTGATTTCATAAAACAGGTTCGTAGCACTGAGCGGAGCCTCTCCAGCCAAGCTTCTGCTGCGCTGCCTCTCCAGTCTGGGGACTGGACTTGAGATCCTCGTGGGTCCCTTCCCACTTGGGACATTCAGTGATTCTGATTGTTCTACGCTTTCTGTATCCTGAGATGCTGCAGTTATCCCACCTGATGCACCACACCCGTGTTCCACAGTCTTGTGAGTCACCTCACTGCAATCTGCTGTCAATCCCTTTGCCATTTCATTACGCAAAATGAATAAAATGAATGATTTCTGGGACATGAAGCAGTGTCTTGATCTTTCTCCATCACTACGTTTGTTTTTAAAAGTTGTTTTTCATTTATTTTTGGGAGGAAGGAGAGGATTTTGATCAGAAGCGGTGCTTATGCAACCTCAGGAAGGGATGTGGTTAGAGCTGGTCATGGAAGGCATTAAGAAAATCCTCCTCTGACGCTGCCTCCTGTTTCTCCAGCAGCTGAGAGAGGTCCCTTCATGCCACGGGTCTGTGTTCAAGCTATTTGATTTACTAAATGTGGAACAGATCACAGTTGAATTGGTCTTTTCCTTGGCCCTAAACTTCTGGAGCGGCTCCATTACTACCATATGGAGTGATATTCCCATTACTGCCCTGTGAATTTCTTCATTTGCCTCCTCACCCTGAGAGCTGTTTTCTGTTTGGGGGGAGGTTTTGAGCAAAGTGCTGACGCCAGAGCCGGACTTTTCCTGTCTTCAGGGGAAATGCACACAGATACCTGTGACTGCAGAGTTTTCCTGGTGCTGCCTCCTAATTCACTGCCTCAAACTTAATTTTTATTTTGATTTCCATCTGTCAGCAGATGAAAGTTCTGTCACAACCACGCAAGCCATGCTGGTGCCACACAGGCAGCAGAGTGACTCCCTAAAGATGTGCTACAGCAGGTCCAGCCTTAATAGGCTTGGATTAACAACAGGGGAGGTGGATTTATATCCAGCAAAGCTCCAGCCTCCCCTTAATTCCTCTTGGAGTGTGCTCCTGAGCTACTTGAGATGGGCCAGTGAGCACCAAACCCTGTCTGCTCCAGCCTCGGGTGGGAGCAGAGTCGGAGATGAGAAATATCTTGAAGGGAGAGGAAGGACAGGCAACCAAATCCCTAAGCCAGGGAGGGAGGTTGAAGGTGATTGAAGTCCCCCACAGAGGGTCAGAGGAGGGATATTGTCATGGCTAGAGGTGTCCAGCCATGGTGAACATCTCTGCACCACCAGCAGAGAGGGCTGAGCATCCGCCAGAGACAGAAGCGGCTGCAGCTGCCCAGGGCGGGGGGACCCTTCAGGTAACAACACGGGGCTCAGATGTTGGGGCTGCCAGTTCAGTGGTGCCACCTGCCCCTCTCTCAGCCCCATCCCAGTGAGCTGAAAGCCGTTTTGTCTCCTCAGATGAAATGCTCCCCCCGGGGGCTGCCCAGGAGGGCACAGAACCTCTGCAGGACTGAGCAGAGAGGCGAGTTCACGTCCAAGGCCAGAAGCCCAGCTGAAATCCAAAAGGCAAACTCCCAAGTGGGCCGTGTCCCCATGGAGGCCCTGGAAGGGTCCTGTCCCCAGAGCAAGGTGATGTCCTCCCTTCTCCAGCAACTGCTGACGCACTCTGAGCTGCCTACACGGCGTGGGATCTCGGAGCCGTCCTTGTGCTCTGCTCCTGGCCCCTCTGTGTGTTGTCACAGGGAACATCTATTTCTCAGATTGAATGAGGACACAAGGAGGTGTTGTGACAGCAAGAATAAACACTAGGAGATTAGCCCAAAGGCGTGGGTGACACATCCCTCAGGATTGCAGGACCCACGGAGCGCCTCTGGGCAGGCACTGGGGTGGAACGAAGCGGGTGGGGTGGGGGGAAGCACAGAGGAAGGGCAGGAGATCAAACAGAGTGAGAGGCAGCATCAGGGCTGTGTGGGGGATGGAATATTCCCTTATTATCTGTTTGGATTTTGGTGTCAAGGCCTGCAACCAAAGGTCAGCAAACAGTAGGACAGCGAGGCAGCTCTGCCCAGCTTGTGATGAGTGGGCTGTTTTCCTAGAGGTGAGCCCTGTGTTTTTGTTGAGTCGGTCACTCACGTGGGTTTCCTGACTGCTGAGCTTGCACTAACTCTGTTTGGGATCTAGGTGTGTTCCAGAGGGATCAGTGGGGGCTGGTCAGCTCAAACCCTTGGGGTCTGAGTGAGCAGAGTGGCACAGCTGCCACTTCAGCAGCTCTTCTCAGCCTTTTCATGCAGATGGGTTTGATTCCTCGGGAGCCAGCCCCGAAGCCTTTGAGCACGGGGCCAGTGAATCTTCACAACTGCTTCAGTCTGTGTGTGAGCAGTGCCTGGGCCCACGAGCCTCGTGCTTTCCTTTGTGGATTTGACTCTGTATTTCGCAGGAATGGGATGGTCTCTGCTCCACACGTGCTTCAAAGAAGCCGTGCACTCACGTCTTCCAAGTGCACACAGCCACTCACATCAGTCCCTCATGCCAGCACGTTGTTAAACACCTCCAGTCAAACACCTCAATTGCATCATTTGCTGGAGTATCAGGGACTTGTTTCTGCTCCAGGTCCGCCCCATTACTTTGATGTGACCCTGAGGTGGCACTGCCACCTGTGCTGCTGCAAGAACAGCCACGGGGATAAGTGGTGGAATCACCCTTGGAGGCACCAGCTGGCTGGGAGAGCTGCTGCTGGGACTCGCTGTGATTATTCACTTTCTTTTTCACGTGGATTTTGGTGCAACTTCAGACAGGGAAAACAAAACTGGCTTTGGAGCGAGGCTCTCTGCTTTCTGAACTCTTCTCCCACCCCTTCCAGCAGTGCCCCAGGAATGCCTGAACCGGCTTTCTTTGATTCCCCCGCTGTGCGAAATCTGCCAGCGCGGTTGGTGCTGTGTGACACCCCTCCCTGCCAGCGGAGCCACCAGCACGTCCCCGCGTCACGTCGCCAGTGTCTGTGACTCAGAGATAAGATGAAATCACGTTTTTTTCTCGGTCGGTTTAAAAACACGGCCCTCGTCACCACAGCCCCGTCCCGGGCACATCGTCAGCCTCACGCACATGAGGTCAACGCTAAAACATCGCTGCAAAACAGGGGCTCAGTCCAACCCCTGGGAAGGCCTGCAGGGTGGGGCCAGCCAGGAGCTGGGATAAATTCGGGGATTTTGGTGTAGCCTTTGCTCTTCCTCCTTTCCCTGGAAAGCTCCAGGCAGGCACCAGCCTCCTGGAGCCGGGGGGTCAGCGCGGGCAGCAGCCATGCAGCCCCCGGGGCGGGTGCGGAGGCTGGCGGTGAGGCTGGAGGATGGCCGTGCCCACGGCAGCGGGGAGCTGCTGCACGGGCGGGTGCAGCTGGAGCTGCGCGGGGCGCTGCGGGTGCGGGCGCTGGAGGTCTGTGCCTGGGGCTTGGCCACCGTGCACTGGCTGGAGAGCCTCAGCGTCGGCCTCAACGTCGTCTACCGGGACTACACAGCCTGCCAGACCTTCCTGTACCGCCGCTGCCAGCTCATCCCCGGTAAGGCCACGCCACGGGGCGCGTCTGTGTGCCAGGGCGTGGGGCTGGGACCCCCTTGGATGGGCCTGTGTGCCAGGGCGTGGGCTGGGACCCCCTTGGATGGGTCTTTGTGCCAGGGCATGCAGTTGGGACCCCCTTGGATGGGTCTGTGTGCCAGGGCATGGGGTTGGGACCCCCTTGGGTGGGCCTGTGTGCCAGGGCGTGGGGTTGGGACCCCCTTGGATGGGTCTGTGTGCCCAGACATGGGGTTGGGACCCCCTTGGGTGGGCCTGTGTGCCAGGGCGTGGGGTTGGGACCCCCTTGGATGGGTCTGTGTGCCCAGACATGGGGTTGGGACCCCCTTGGGTGGGCCTGTGTGCCAGGGCGTGGGGTTGGGACCCCCTTGGATGGGTCTGTGTGCCCAGACATGGGGTTGGGACCCCCTTGGGTGGGCCTGTGTGCCAGGGCGTGGGGTTGGGACCCCCTTGGATGGGTCTGTGTGCCCAGACATGGGGTTGGGACCCCCTTGAATGGGTCTTTGTGCCAGGGCATGCAGCTGGGACTCCCTTGGATGGGTCTGTGTGCCAGGGCGTGGGGTTGGGACCCCCTTGGGTGGGCCTGTGTGCCAGGGCGTGGGGTTGGGACCCCCTTGGATCGGTCTGTGTGCCAGGGCATGGGGCTGGGACCCCCTTGGATCGGTCTGTGTGCCAGGGCATGGGGCTGGGACCCCCTTGGATCGGTCTGTGTGCCAGGGCATGGGGCTGGGACCCCCTTGGATCGGTCTGTGTGCCAGGGCGTGGGGTTGGGACCCCCTCAGGCTCTGAGGAGCCTCTGCCCTGGTGGGTGTTGCCGACCCACGCAGGGCTGTTTGCCCCTCTTCTCACCTCGGCCGAGGGCTTCTCTCTCTGCCGCTGGTTTCCAGGAGGCTGCTGGCACACCCGGGGCTGGGGAGCACCAGGGATTTGTGGCTTTTGTTGTGTTTGCAGAGGGAAGAGCAAACACGAGTGTCTGTTAGCAAGTGTGGAAAGAGCTCTTAGTGCTTCAGTCAATGTTTGTTTTCAGGTCCCTGATGCTGGGACTGCGTGCCCAGCTGGCACGTTGCTTAGATCTGCTGCAAGAGGACAAGCCACTTGCATGCCACAAGCCATTCTTTGTGTGCTTGGGATGAAATGATCCAGAGCCGAGGGATATGGGAGTCTCAACTGTCCACTCGCTCATTAACTCTGGCTTTCCTTAGGAACATGCGTGTCTTTTATCCTCCCCTCCAATAACAGTGTCACAGCCATTCCTCTGGTGCTTTTCCTCCCCCTTTCCCTGTTTCTGATGAGAAATTTGTTACTACCCAGCCCTGGAGATGGCTGTAGGACTTATGCTGAGGGCATTTAATTGTGTCCGTGGCCAAGTGCAACTCAGAGAGCGGTGCCAGCCCAACCTGGCAAATGTAGAGGCTGCAGGAATAAACTGGAGGGATGGAAAGAGGACCTGAGTTGCCTTCCTGGAGGTGTTCCTGTCTCTGGACTGCACTGGGGGTCATTTTCTCTATTTCTGGGCAACTGTGCCCTGCCATCTGCTCCAAACACCTGCACTGCTCTGGAGTTCCTGTCTTTTGGCAGCAGCTCTTCCGTGCTGTGCCTAAGGATGTCCCCTTGGCAGCTGCACCTCTACAAAGTGTCCAAATCACAATGAAGCCCTTGCCCTGGAGTCCAGCAGCGCAGGTCCTGAGCACTTGGTCATGCAGTACTTGGTCCGTGTCCCGTTAGCTCTGAGGTGACAGGGTGAGTTTTATCCCCCATTATCCTTGCAGGGAACGTCTGTAGGGAAGGCACGAGCTGCTGCCAGCACGTTGGGATTCTGCTGCTGGGATTGTGTGCGACAGGAGCCCCTGGAGCCATCTGGGGAAGGGCACTTGGCCAAGGGCTGCAGGAACTGCACGAGCTGCTCGGCCTCTCCGGCACCCTGCATGCCTGCAGCTCGGAGCTGATGGGTCCTGGCCCTCACTAATGCACAGGGAGTGCTGAGCTGGGCTGCCTGGGGGGCAGAGAGCCTCGCCAGGACTGGGGGGATGGGGTTTTATTGTCTCTGTCTGTACACAGATTCCTTTTCTGCCTTGTGAGTGGGACACGTGTGATCACCAGGGCGTTTTAAGGCAGTGAACAGCAGAGAGGGGCTGTCCTGCAGCCAAAATAACTTCCTTTAGATCCTGCTGTCCCCTGTTCTGTCCCCAACAGCAGCGTGAGGGCCTTCCTGATGTCAGCTGGTGAGAAACGTGCCACCATCCGACAGTCCCTGTGACTGCTCCTTTCTTGTTGCTTCTCCATGAGATCAGCTGTGTCTGCGTGGTGTTTAAAAAATGCAGGTTTTGTCATGGTAACAAGGCAGTGCAGAGGAGGGAAGCCGGGCACAGATAAGCTCCCTCCCTTCTGCTCTCCCCTCAGCTGAGTTTATCTGCAGTTTTCTGGCAGGGCGGTGAGTGCTGGCACTGGGGTGCTGCGCTGAGAGACAAGAAAAAAGGGTGCAAGAAGGATGTTCAGGCAGGGCCTTTAAACGTGTGTTGTGTAATCATCTGAGAGAGGGAGCAGGAGGAGAGGAAAAGACAGAGAGTTCATGGGAAAAGGCAGCACAAGGAGAGCCCTGGACTCTCCTGCGTGAGGTGACAGGAGGGTGCCCTAGGAAACATAAATAATTGCTGTGCAGTGATGTTTTCTGCCCAAGGATCCTGCAGCACTTCCCAAAGGTGTAAGTTCCTGCCCTGGTGAGAGGCAAACATCCAGAAGCCATTTTATTTTCATTGAGACATCCAGGAGAGTTATGGCATCAGGGCTCTCCTTCCACTGCGGGGTGTCCCTCAGTCAGCACCTTAATCCTTGTCCATACACAGCAGTCCCAAATCCGGCAGGGATGGAGCTGGTTCCTCAGCCTGGGAGCGTGTGCTTGTGCCAGGCTCTGTGTTGTCCCATCTCATCCCCATACTGGGCTGCTGCCTTACCTATTTACCTGCTGCATTCCCTTCTCTCTGGCATTCCAGGGCCCCTCGTGTGACTCCAGGGTCGGTGGGGAGAAGCCACCAGGTCCCAGCAGCGGGTCAGGGAAGGAGCAGCCCCCCCATGAGCCGGACAGGGTGTCAGCTCCTGCTGGGAGCGGCTCCAGCCTGGCCAGACTCTAGATGGGGCTGAAGAGTTGGAGATCGTGCCCTGTGTGCTGTGCCCGGCCCGGCCTGGGCTTTCCTTGGACACCCAGGACCATTCCTGAACGGAAAGCCCTCGGCTGTGCTCCCACAGCCCCTGCACCTGGAGATCCCAGGAGGGAGGAGAGACCCTCTCCGGGCGCTGGGCTCCCAGAGGGGTCCCGGAGGGGTCCCGGAGGGGTCCCGGAGGGGCTGCCCTCCCTCCCCACGTGGAGGCAGCGAGGGACAGCCGAGGGCATCGCGTGCGCTGCCACGGGAGGGACGTTCGCAGGGAGCTGCATCCCGTGGGCGAGGGCTGAGTCACGGCCCAGGGGTGTGTGCGAGAGGCGGAAGGAGGAGGAGAAGGATGCCAAGCAAAGAGAGGGGCCCAGCCAAGGCTCCAGCCCCTCTCCAGAGCCTCCCCACCTCTAATGTCACTGCAGGGACACCAGGCGCCTTCCCAGAGCCGGTGTCACCAGTTAACTCGTGCTGTGACTGCCTTCCTTCCTCCTTTCCTTCTCCCTCTGCAGCGTTTGCTATGATTCATGTTTGCCCGTGGCAGCAAATGGTCGTGCACATAAAACAAACCACAGCCCCCTTCCCCTGAGGAGGGAGACAGACAATTCCAGCCTGGCCTTGGAAACAGCTAAAGCAGTGCCAGGCTTCAGCCCAGCTCATTTTATAAGTGGCTGCGATCAACTGAGTTCAGCACAGCAGTTCCTGCCCGGCGTGGCTGGGAGCAACTCAAAAATCCCGAAAACTTCGTCAGCCAAATGCTGAGTAACATTTTTAATGCCTGTTCTGTCTTATCCCCCGCCCGTGCTGGGGGTGCAGGGCTCTGGTGCTCCGCAAACGTGACAACCATCACTGAAGTGGAAGTTTCTATAGGCTGCATTAACCCTTTTGGGGGGCACAGATTCCTTTCTCCTCCCTTTTACAACATCTCGGGGCGCTGCTAATGGTGATGTCCACCCTGGGAATCACCAGTTCCCAGTTTCCACACTTTCACCCCGGCTGAGCACTGGCAGCTGCGGAGGCTGCCGATGGAGCCAGTCCCTGTGCTATTCCTGGCCATGCAGGTGGAATTTATCCCTGGGTTTTGGACACCAATCCCAGCAGGAGCTGGTGGAAAACTGGCACTTGCCTGGTTAACAGGCACGGGGAAGAGGATTGCTCACCCTGTCGTTGCACAAACTGAACCCGAGCCAGTCCTTGATTTCTTAGAACTAAGTGATGTCCCAGCCATCAGCGCGTCACCAGCTGGCCGGGCCGTGCTGTGTCAGGAGCCCAGATCCAGCTGTGGCCTGTTCCGAGCCCTGGGAACGGCCCTTGGGAAAGGAAGGGTGTGGGTCAATGTGTGGCGTGGCCCTCGGCTCTGGTCTGCGGGCACTGGAATGAGAGGGGCTGCAACTCCAAGTGAGGAATCCCCCCGGCCACAGCCAGTGGCCGTGACTCTGGGAATGGGGATTCTGGACAGAGATGGGGTGGGATGTCAGGATTGGAGCTGCAGGGGGAGTTTGAGGGGCAAGGACGGGGATTTTGGGGGGCAAGGATGGGGATTTTGGGGGGCAAGGATAGAAGCTGGAGAGGGAGCTTGAGGGGCAAGGATGGGAGGTGGAAGGGAGTTTTGGGGGACAAGGATGGAGCTGGAGGGGAAATTTGGGGGGCAAGGATGGGGATTTTGGGGGGCAAGGTTAGGAGCTGCAGGGGTAGTTTGAGGGGCAAGGATGGGAGCTGGAAGGGGATTTTTGAGGGTCAAGAATAGGAGC